>OX366513.1:14200848-14800969 GCA_947256265.1 Acronicta leporina
GGACGCGCCGCACCCATATCCTGCCCAATCTATCTTTATAGTTCTGGTCATTCTTCGTTTCATTCAATGAATACATATTATAATTTTAATTAAAAGAATTATAAATAATACCGACAGTAATGGTCGAAGGAGTTAAACATCGCATTACAAAAGCCAGCATGCTTTATTTTTTTTCTGCAATAAACAAATCAATATTCATTTTTTATATACAACACAGGTGACTCGTAACCGGTCACGACCAATTTTGACTGCGTAGATAGACAAGAACGTAGATTAGTCAAAAAATAGTTTTGACTAACTAAGGACGTAGGACCAAACAATATTGCTTTTAACTAAAAATCGATTATTGTTTTATAGTGCTTTTGATTTGAATATCGGTTTTAGGTTTAAAGTGCTTCCGACTAAGAAATCTTAATCTTAACATTATAATCCTACTAATATTAAAAACTTGAAACGTTTGTTAGATGTTAGATGTTTGTAACTCATATAGATTATAGTCTTTAAAACCCAAGATAGAGGCTACGTTTTATCCAGTTCAAACCCAATTCCGATGTCCAGACCCAATTCCGATGTCCAGACCCAATTCCGATGTCCAGACCCAATTCCGATGTCCAGACCCAATTCCGATGTCCAGACCCAATTCCGATGTCCAGACCCAATTCCGATGTCCAGACCCAATTCCGATGTCCAGACTCAAGTCGCGGGCAGGAGCTAGTTAGGGAAATTCCCGGTCATCTCGTTTCACCCAATCGCGTGGGAATTTCCATTTTTCTTTCCATTTTAGCGGATATCGACATCTTGGAACCTACGTTTCAATGTTAGTCATTGAATTCGCTTCTATATACATCTATAATAGTTACATAGGTCTATAATTTCGGACACAATAATGTAACTGATTTTTACGTAATAAAACAGGTCCGGTAATCCGGTTGTTAGGTAATATTTTTAATAAATATTCTACATTGGGGGTCCTGCCTGTCACTTCTTTAATAACTTAATATCTTTTGAATATTAATTAACCCTTTACAGCCTTGCCCGATATTGACATTGCCACATATTTTTAAAAGGCCACTTTTGATGAATCATTATCCTCATTATAAATAACTGCCTCATAAATTTTGGGTCTTGAACACGTCTGCTAAGCTAGAGGCTCTGGGTTTTACTCCTAGGTCGAGAAAAGTGTTGGATTTTTCTTAGTGTTCAATTCGTCTGGTACTTACCTACAACAGTTAATCAAAAGTTAAGGTTACAGAAACCGATTGCGAAGAGATTATAACCGTAAACGGTACTTGCGTAACTGTCTCGCTTCGTTTCATTAGTCCAAGCCGTGCCCTTCGTAATTGGTGTCTTGAGTGACGTATGTAATGCGTACACAGTTTTTACAGATGGCATTTTTTTCCTCCACTCGAGGTCAGTTCAAACAATTCGATACAAAAAGTACAATGGAAAAATTCCATGCTGTGGTTCTTTAGAACGCAACAGACGCAAAATAATAGCGATACGATAGAATGGAATTAAAAAAATAAACAAATAAATGCAGCCATTACTGTCGTAATGCAAGGGACGTCTTCCTGAGAATATTGCGTATAGAAATCATTTATTTTTTATTTTTCATTCATGCTTTGACACTTTAGACTTAGACTTAGATTTATGTAT
Source organism: Acronicta leporina (assembly GCA_947256265.1). Taxonomy (NCBI): domain Eukaryota; kingdom Metazoa; phylum Arthropoda; class Insecta; order Lepidoptera; family Noctuidae; genus Acronicta; species Acronicta leporina. The sequence continues at coordinate 14,202,505 of OX366513.1, forward strand.
AATTTATCTATAGTCTTAGATTAACGCTCCAAAGGCAGCCTAACCTCCTTCAACTTCTCTCGGAACCTCAACCTTATTTGTTAAAAAACAGATTACAATGATAAGTATAGTCATCGAGTAAAGAAAAGAAGAGGCAAAAAAAAAGAAAACCAAGTCAGACCGTTCTAACCCTCAATCAGCGCATTTTCCTTAGCGCATGTGCATAGAATTTTAAAAAAATACCTTCGTAGGCATGTCCTTTGTTTGCAATGACACGATTCTATCAATAATTATTCAATAGACCATCTGTTGCAAAACGTGGGACGACGATAGCATCCTGACCAGTGACTAATTACAATTTGTTAACCATTCAGTCATTACTCATGCCAGAGAGGACTGATAAGATGTTACTCCATCTGTTGTGGAGTGTTTCTGACAGAAAAAAATAACAATGAAACAAAGATTGATTGATAAGCGACTTTATTTTTATAGCACAATTTTGTTTAATGGGATTATATAGTAATAACTATGAATTAACAGAGTATAATATAAATAAGTATTTTTATACAACTTTATTCACCTACTACTATATCAAAAGAAATTAATATTAATCATCTTAAATCTCACACACGGCACAAAGAGATTTTTGTCTAAAAGGAACTAATACGTAAGGGCCACTTGCACCAACTTCTTAAGTGTGTTTAAATTGTATTTAAACACAAAATTTCTATGAAGAATCGTGTTTAAATACAATTTAAATTTAATTTTGAAGTTGGTGCAAGTGGCCCATATACCTCAGTGCGATCTATATGTTTACTCGTTCAAAGTAATGTAAGTAAATAAATGACACATTTTAGCAAAGCGACACTACCGTCGTTATCTGCACACAAAACAGATAAATGCCATCCTGCTTTGTTCATAAATAATGATAATTTGTTTTGTTATTATATTTTTGTACTTCTAATTCTAGAACTGTTAAATTATTCTAACATTATAGTAAGCCACTCGTAAAACTTGAATTTGTAGCCATACTTCCTTATTAAATAAGCTAAAATGATATTTTACTATTATTAAAGTAGTATATTATTACATTTGCATCATAAAGCATGTAAGCACCTTATATAGGAATTAAAACACATAATGATCGAAACGAACGTTGTTTACGTCATGATGTCATGAACGTGTATAATTTGACCATTTGCATTTCTTAATGTCTCCAAAATTAACATACCAAATGAAGTAATGACGTCATCTCCCATTTCATCCCGCTGTCCTTTTCTTGTCCTGTAACAACACAACTGATTACAATAGCAAGTCAAATGTATGTGTGATAACGTTTATTTTTAGCCTAGACAATGACCCATTAATTTGATTGAAGACGATATCTGTTTACGCATTGCAACCACGTGCAATCGTACATTAACCTATTGCTTTGGCGTGTGCCCAATATGCTGTAACAAGTCTGCGACTCTCTTCTCTCTATGAGGTCTGACGTCACTATTTCCTCATCCGTCATCCAGAGAAAATTCGAAGAAAGCGCTTATTGACGTGACCACGATTCGAATATATCGTTATGATGCATTTGTGCATCGATAGCTGATGATAGATGCATTCAAAAATAAGCAATGCAACATCCCGGATGTTTTCTAAATGGACACTCTAATAGATCAGGTATTCAGGTATCTTTAAATTTTTATTGTTGGTTACCAGGGCGGGAGGACAAAACGACGGATATAAGAAAAAACATAAAAGTTAATTATGGGAAATGTTAATCACACATTATGTAACAGTTACAAATAAGTACCATTCAAACATACCAGTTAACTATATTAAGTCTAATATAATTATTTAGCACGGCTTTTCGTAGCAGTGATATGAAAGAGAACACACTGATGTAAGATGAGATTACATACGGAAGAACATAATATCCATAATGTTACGAGTATATGCACAAAATTTTAATAAACCGAAGCCAATGCTTCTATAAATACGTACAAAGCTCTAACTTCAATCAAGACATTCAATCAAACAAGACATCAAGGCTAAGGTACTTCACTTGGCTACTTCACGTAATACTGTTTTAAAGAATGAAAAATTAATTCCCATAGGCCAGGGGTCGGCAACCTGCGGCTCTTTGGATGTGAAGCTGCGGCTCTTTAGTTCCATACGCAAATAATATATATTTTATTTAAAAAAAGACATTTAAAAATCGTTCTGTATCGATTAACGAGGAAAAAGCACCATTTCTATCAAAAATCTTTATTTAAGCAAGTACTATTTATTGTTGGCAAGAAAAATTTTGGGGCTCTTTAAAATCTTGAAATTTTGAATTGTATTTTTTTACTCTTCCGACTCAAAAGGTTGTCGACCCCTGCATTAGACTACACTCGAGTAACAACAATGTACACACATTGTAGTTCAATCAATAACATTTAATAAACAGATCACAGTCCAAATACTTGCGGAGATAAGAAGAAAAAGATTGCGGTTCGTCTAGACCTAGACTACCTCAATACGTGGGCTTATGACGCTACAGTAGCCGTATTAGGCCAAGACTTGGTCAAGCGCGCCAAGCATGATACGGTTGCCAAGTCGTATTAGTAAGACAGTGATGGGGCCCACGTGTATTTAATACAAGTATTTATTTCTATTGTCATAATGAACGTAGGTCAAATACGTACGGTCATCATGACAATAGAAATGTTATTATTTATGTTAAGTAAAGAAAGATGTTAAACAGTCTGTTCTTCAGTGATTTGTGTGTTGAGTGACTTCAGAATGAGGAAGCTGACTTTTTCTGAACATCATTTGTGTTATAACATAACGATGTTGTTTATGAACAGAATAATCTCGAATAGGTCCCATACCCATAAATGGAGTATCCTAATCATCTTAGGAGGTAGGTACCTACTTAAAAGACGAACCACTAATAAATGCTGTAATGATTATGATTACTTATAGGTACATTATACGAGGGGTTTAATGATCGGACCGAAACCTAACGGGATCTGGCAAAAAATTAATGAGTCTGCAAATGTTATGGCCTCCACTAAAGTGAGTCACAGATTATTGAATAGGTTAAGTAACAGAAGAAATTCAGGCTGTAGGTAGATTTACGAAAACCCCGTCGTACCTACAAGGTCGTTGTAAAACGTCGTCGGTCAAGGGAAAGTTGTAGCAAGTGGCGTTTTGTAGTTTCTGCCTACCCAAAAACAATTAGGTAGGTAAGTACCTCCATAGATAAACAAAAACGGGTCAATCTTATTTTTTTCTTTTTAATTTAAAGCTTACTAGCAATGTGAGTCGCACATTACTAGTATTCTTGTTAATCCCTCGTGCGTATTCTATTATCTGTACTCGTGCTAAGCTAAATGCTTGTTACGAGTGGGTTCACGTCGGTAGTGCAATGGGTGGGTTTCGAACCGGCAACCACATGATCGCAAGTCCGACGCCCTAGCCATTAGGCTACCACCGCTTCAATCCAATTTTCATATACTATAATATTTTATAAATAATATAAGGATTTAATATAGTCTGAATTATTCATTTTTTTATTCTAAAATTAGCATTTAATGTAATGAAACCAAAAGACACATTGTATCATTTATAATATATGTACGACTACGTTGCACTATTTATATATCAGCGCCATTTACCGCCACCTATTGCTAAGTAGTTAAACTAAAAGCCTTCGTCACTACTACTTCCTTGTACTGTACTATACTTACCGTACTCTACTAATACTGCTACTGAAATATAGATGCCGCTAACTTCAATCATATTTAGATTCAATGATATTTTATTTTACTTAGAATCCATCAAGGTCTATGATACAAACCTTACCAGACAGAGAGCCGAAACAGCAGCAAAATATTTTTAGGAAAAGATAAACCGTTACGATTTATTATGGTGATTTTAAATGGATTTATTTATCTGCGTCTGAAGTTATTTATTCATGACTTAACGATTATTTATTTATAGGCAAGTAGGTACTGCGACATGCAATCTCACCATACTGTAAGCAAAAAATTTTCTGGTCGGTATATCTATACATAGGAGATATTTAAGAAAAGAATATGAGGGTTTTTTATGAGAGCAATTAGTTATAGAACCTTTAAAATTATCTTTAGAATTTTTATTTTTCTATCTGTATGTTTATAGGTAGGTATCTAATAATGCGTACCTACGGTGTAATCTTGATGTCTGCCTACCTTCTTCACCTCGAAGCCGAGCTAACGAAGTATGTATACCTATGGCAATCCTTCAAAATCAAAGTCAAAGTGACACGAGTTAAATCCATTGTGAAGCCGTTGGAGAAAATAGAAAAAACCTGAAAAAACAAATGGATAAGATAGGTACCTACCTAAATTCTTTATTTTTGGAATCAGTTAAGACAAAATGGTAGGTAGGTAGATAGGTATTTAATTTATTCTAGACTGTAATAAAGTAAAAATATTGTCTGACTCAGCAGTACCTAGGGACCTACCTACAATGCGATCGACGAGACGAAGGTAATTAATTACCTATATACGTGTGACTTGCCAAACGCAGTTTACCCGATATAAATTTCCATAGGAAACTTTAGTAAAGTCGAATACCTACCTATGCGAATTATGCGATCGCCTCGCTGGGCCTCGCTCCAATACATCGAACTCCCTGCTACGGTCTACTGAGCACACAACCGTGTTACCGTGACGTCAGCTCACATTGATGACGACTTCGTTCTGTAGTAGGTGGGTACCCCCCATTACTTCGTTACTAGAAGTCGCAATTAGACTAATGAGAACACTACACGTTTGGTGACAAAAGACCAATGGTATCGGTGGTGCAATACTGATCAACATGGTCTGACTCAACGACTAATATAAGTAAATGTTGAGTATCCAAAACTCAGTCTCGTGGTTAACCGCTCAGTGCGACGTCGTATTGTGAATCATATCAACAAAAGGTGGAAGAGTATCGATAAGTTTGAAACAATGGTGAAAAGTGAGTAATATTTTACTTATTTAAATAAACAGATAGGTACTTTTACTATTATAAAATATATTATTTAAATACTTTAGATCTTATTCTCATTAATTAAGGAAGCAGGATAAACTTACGTCAAGTTTTATGTAAAACTGCTAAGCTAGACAGTATTAGCTCAGCAGTTTTTTGGTTTCGCTACAAAAATGAATAATATCATTTATTTATCAATAAATAATATTATTTTATCTATAACCTTTTATTTTTTTCGGCCTAATTATTTGAAAAGATTGTCTCCGATAGGAATTTATTTGATTTTTTTAATATTTAGGAGAGAACCTCCTTTTTTTAATATTTTTTAAAAATAACGCACATATTATCTTCTATAAAAATACCTACGCACTATGAATTATTTATTACCTACTTAAAAATAGTTTGTGAAGCCTTGAATTACCTACCTCTAAAGAAAAATTAACCTCATCGTGACAATGAGTGCCTGTTTAACGTAGTTAGTATAGTTCGCGCAAAATAACTTGACCCAAAACTAACGGAGAGGGGGAAAGTTTGCGCAGTGCATTTCCGTGCAAAATGTACTAAAAATCGACTACGGCGCATCCGCCATTTTGGTTCAAGTTATTTTGCGCCAACTGTAAGTAGAAATATTGAGTGTTCGTGAAAGTGCAGCGGTATTCTCGATAAGTACCCGCCTCCTTATGAAAAATACGTAGGTATTTACTTTTACCCTCAAGTAACAAATTAACGACACGATGCAAAACCTATATTTCTCCAATTCAGAGTTACCTGTTCTCTCTTCAGTAAATCGACAAAGATTACCTACATAAGAAAGACAATTTTAGATGTACTTACATACATAATTATATGTTAGACATTATCCTTATATTTTAGAATGAAATGAAGAACACTTTTATCCTCAAATTATTTAATACTAGCGACCCGCCCGCGGTTTCACCCGCGCTGTCCCGTCCCTAAGAGTCGTAGCGTGATGTTAAATAGCTTAAAACATTCCTCTTGAATCAATATATCTATTAAAAAAAACCGCATCAAAATCCGTTGCGTAGTTTTAAAGATCTACGCATACATAGGGACAGACAGCGGGAAGCGACTTTGTTTTATAATATGTAGTAGTGATGTGGCGCAAATATCGAATGAGGTAACTTGTATAAAAAAAAATTTGGGCATAACGTATCCGAAGAAAGGAATTGAATTGAATTGCCTGCCGTACCTACATATTAAAATTATTTATAGTCATTGAAATAACATTTCATTTTTAATAATTCTTTATTTTTCTTATCTGTCGTGTAACTTTTTTGGGACCTAAAATATACCTACCTCCTCACATGGGATGTGATGATAGACCGAATTCCACGGGGGCGAAGCCGCGGGCAGAAGCTAGTATTATATAAATAGTAGGACTATTGGGTAACTCTGATCTCAGTCTCGAAATCAGTGATTATTATCACTTCACAAGTCCGTTCACATTCCGTACCGTTGTACTTATATCTTATTTAATATGCAGTACTTAAATATGTTGTTTATTGAAATTTCATTTAAATGTTATTTATTCACAAATTTGCTATGAAAATTTGTAACATTCAAGAAGTTAGTGCAAATGGCCCTTGGTATGGAAAATGCAAAAAAATAACATGATATTGTTAGCGGTTGTGCTACGCTTCTGCATACATTGGCTACTGCGCTTGTTGTAGGTTCGATCACTACACGGAACAAATGTTTGTATGACCTACAGATAATTGTTTAGAATGGTTACTCATCCATAGACTGGACACGACAAACACAGCAGCTATAATTAACTAATCTCAACTTAAAATTTGATTTGCGTAGAATATAAGTAGGGTTTGGAGTTGGAAAAAAGAATACCACCAAGGGCAACATAATAAAGTAGTTACAGCTATTTATGTATAAAATAACTTTACTTAGTTTACAATCGCAGACGTATGAAAATAAATAAAATATATTTATTATTATTTCTGGATGCTCTTAAAAGCTTCAAGGTAAACTTTCAGAATGTCGTTATGTACTTATTTCCGTGGTTTTTATTTTTTCGTGCGTTTCTGATAGTTTTTATTTTAAACTTATATTTGGTGATTATATATGGTAGGTACCTACAGTTCAAAAACGTTGGTCAACTTGCAGAGTAATATTATCTAATAATATTATTTATTTGTTCATAAAGTACGTTTTTACTAAAATAATTTTAAGCTCTGCCCGCGGTAACTCGCATCCCAAAACATTTTTTAAGACAAAGGTTGCATAAGTCGCCCAACCAAAATTATTTTAGCGGTTTAGGCGTGGCAACTTAACAAACTAACACACAGACTTCCTGCTGCATTTATAATATTACAATACCTAGATATATAGTATGGATTTTGTACGTAAAGAAAATTTTATCGCATATCTTTGGAAGGGCTGTTAGAAGTAGCTGTTTCTATATTTTCCTTTGTGTTTATCGTTTAAATATCATTTTGAACAACTATTTAAACTTAAATTAAATTTTTATGGTTAAAGTGGTTGCGGCCGAATAATGTTCTCCAGAGGAACCGAATACCTAGAATAAGAACAGAACAAGCGCATAGACCTCAAACAAGTCAATCAGAATATCGAGCCACCATTCTAATATCGAAACCCTAAAAATCATTTTGAGACACGTACCTAATAAAAGTTGCTCATTTTACCATAATTGAATTTAATTACTAAATCATCAATGACATAATGAACATTTGCCCTCTATGTGGAAGGTTTCAAAAAAGTTTCCACAGTCATTAATATTGTATTAAGCAGAGGTTGTGGTAGGGAACTGAATAAGAATGTATGAAATTACTTTGTCCCTTTGTCCTGAAATCATGTCGCATGACGCATTTTACACTTCAACGGGACACTCTATAAATAAAACTATTTAAAAACAAAGAACTAACATTCATACCATTATGCCTGTATTTCCAAAACGGTTAGGCCACAGAATAAAAAATAGGTTTTATTATCGGTTCTGTGGGTCAGCCGATGTACATGTAACCAAATCCTTTAACTAATGTACCATTTTGAAATTTTTCGGACTACTATATTAACTTTGGTACAGAGCTCGAACCCTCTCTCCTCCCCCCTATTGGCCTCTGTCCGCGGGTACCTATGTTTTTTTGTTAAACTAGCTTCTGCCCGCGACTTCGTCCGCGTAGCGTGATGATTTATACCCTATAGCCTTCCTCAATAAATGGGCTATCTAACACTGAAAGAATTTTCGCGTTCAAGCAAAAAAGCAAACAAACAAACTCTTCAGCTTTATATATTAGTATAGAGTATAGATGTACTTGTTAGGATCTAGACGCAGATCCAAACTCCAAGCTGCTACTAAAAATTCAAGAACTAAATAAAACTCATCATGGGAATCGAACTCAGAACCGGCTCAACAGCCGTACCGATAAGATACAAACCATTACAGTACCTAATAAAAAAGTTATAAAGAAGTAATAGGTAGAACATATTTTATTATAAAAAACTAGAGATATAAATGTCCGACTTCTTTTTTGTGAAATTGAATTGTTAGATATAACCAACAATAGGTAATTAATGTTTGGTATTTATAACTGATATAATTAACGTTAATAGATGTTCTAAAAATAACATTCCGGATACCTTTGTGCAGCAAAGCACGAAGATGTTTCTCATATGATAAGCGATAAAAAAAAACTAGTACTACCATTTAATTAAATTCTGCTTCATCTGCCGGCTAACCTTGATTGAAAACAGCAGCGGATCCAGGCAAGGCTACGGGGCTCAAGCCCCCTCCAATTATATCTGGGATCCGCCACCGATTGTAAACCTTGCTAAAACATACCCTTATCTTTGTTGTAGTATCGCAGCATATGCTGACAGACCTGGACAAGATCCCAGGAGTGCAGCTGGGAGACTTCTTGCTGCAGTTTGAACTCGACGAGCCGAGGGAATCGGTCAAGGAGATCGCCAGGAAAGAGTTGCGAGAGACACCGGAGGTTGTGAAACCGGCCGTCGAAGAACTTAGAAGACTGCTTGAAGGTGTGTACTGAGTGTATTATTGACTAGCTATTGCCACTTGTTTCACTCGCAAATTAGGATAAAAATAGCTTAGTATAAAACTAGTCTAAGTAACTAACTGACTTCTTTAACGTCAGCTATCTGGAAGTGAAAGTCCCGTTGAAATAGGTCCAGCCGTTTCGGATATTAGCCGGAACAAACACACTAATGTTTTTTATAAGTAACTTGTTATACCACAGGTAATACCACAGTAAATAGTTATACATACGTATACTTTCATATTTATGTATACAGCAATTTATTTTGAACTTTTCAATAATATTTTAATTATACTGTTGGTTCACAATAAGGTTGGTGATAATCTAAAGATCATTTACAAATGATCTTTAGAATACCAAACAATTTTAATGGCGTTTTTAGTATTATTCATAAATTTACTTCTACAGTCTATCCCAGTTAACTTGTCTTTTTTGGTAAACAAATATGGCGTCCTAGTAACCAGAAATAATTGATAGTGGTTAGATAATGTTGGGAAATCATGAATTAATGACTGAACTAAATACTCTTAGCCAAGACTGAATGATTCTCACCTTGACGAGTACTGATTTGTTTTTTAATTTTAAATATGAAGTGAATCTGTGAAGTGAATATGAAGAAATAAAACGACAACTGCAAAACATTAATTTATTAGTAGTTCCTCTAAAATACACGACATTTCAGAATCTGATGGCTCTGAAGAGTCATAAGATTCCAACACACTTGTATTATGAACCTCTGGTTCGGTGCATCTGATGCAGTATCATTGAACCCGATAGAGTTAACCCACCTCCACCAGGTGCTCGACAAGGCAGTCCACAAGGACTTTCAATTAGCTTGCCCACATTGACGAGCAGCACTAGGATCGGAATGCCTACGGAGAATCTGCAGGGCGTCCCGGCTTTGCAAAGAGGATCTGCTTCCCCGTTTTCCATCGGAGTGGAATTGGCCCCTCGTGCGCTAAGGAACTACCTCAATCGAGGCCCGAGAGCCGCCAAGGCCCGGACCCACTCTTTGCCATGCAAGCCGTCGGGTCCTGGAGCAGTACTTCTGGCCTTGAGACTTCAACCACCACTCATTTCTACGCCGTTCAGCTCGGGAACAACGTCGTCACTGTGGTCCGCATCGGAATGTCTGCCCCTTCTAGACAAAATTCCTAGCTACAACTATTATTGTTCTTAATTCTAATTCTTGTTAATTCCATCTGTAATATTTAATATTTTAATGTCAGCACAGGGTTCATGATTAAAAACGTAGTATGCTAAATAGCAAAAAAATGCTATGGATAATATTGTACATTAACAATATTATTTTTGTGAAGATAAGGACTTTTTGCAAAATTGGAAAAAATACTTGAAATTACAGTTCAGTTGCTCATTCACATAAATCAAAATCATTCATTATTTTGTCACATCCCCTAAAATTCGTAGATAATCTAGAGTTTTGAAATGTCAAATTGTCATGATTATTTTATTCTGTGAAAATGTAATTACATAAAATTTCGTTTTTATGAAAAATAATAGACTTTTATAGTGACTTCGAAGCAGTTTTTGGTGTAATTTAAAGTCAATGTGTATAATGTAAGTGTTAATAAAATCGTTTCCTACATCAAGTGCGTGATTAAAGAAAAACTTGTGATTTTCGCATCGGGAAGGGTTTGTTTACCAAAAAAGACAAGTCCAAAAAAACGGACTGTATGTCTATATATATTTATATTTGCTAATGAGGATAAAGACCAAAGAGGATATTGGTTTTTGACAATATAGAAAAAATTAGATAGGATTTCAGTTTAAGGTAAGTTTTCAGTGTACTGCAAGATTTTTTATGAAGGTATCTTTAACTGTTCTATGTAGTCTATGGAGTAAATTAGTACACCACAATCAAAACCATAATGGTGGATGTATAGGCAAGCATAGGGTCCAGTTCTTTCTCTCTCTTTATCTCATACAGAGTACCAAATTGATGCAGTTTATCTTCTAAACTAAACTAGCCTCGACATGCGACTTCTGAACTTCAGAATTGATTCCGACCTCGATAAAAAGTAGCCTATGCGTTACTCCAGATGTCGAAAATATGTAAATTTATCCCTGCGCTTGCATATAAATCCCATTGTAAGAGAAGTTAATTGGCTTAATTATGCAATAACAACCTTCAATGATGTATCAGGCGACAACAAAACAATAAATGTCAACTTATAAAACTACACCTAGATTTACAATTAACTAGCGACCCACCCGCGTTGCCTCGTCCCTAAGAGTCGTAGCGTGATGTTAAATAGCTTAAAACCTTCCTCTTGAATCACTGTATCTATTAAAAAAACCGCATCAAAACCCGTTGCGTAATTTTTAAGATCTAAGAATACAGAGGGACAGACAGACAGCGGGAAGCTACTTTGTTTTATTGTTTTTAACTTTACTATTAATATTTATGAGTAACAAACAATAATACATACATTGACGGCTTTTTGTCATAGGGATAGGCAGAAACTACAGAACCCAACTTTCTTGCATATCTCCACATTCATATGTCTTGTCAAATGCAATCATTACATTTATAACTGAATATAGGTACAAGGTAGGTAAACGACAAATCATAATTCAAATCGGTTGCATGCAAAGATGGACTAAAGGTACGTGCTTAATCAATATTCTAAAGATAAGGGAAAATGCATCCGTCTGATATTGTTGATAAAAAAAAACTAATTATTTTATTAGCTAATGAGTTATCTCTCGTATTCCTAACATAACATGCCAGCACGCCTGTATTCCCCGAAGGGTTAGGCAGAGGCGTACTAATGTACACCCACAGTTCGCCGGTATGTTTAGGTCCCATGTAATAGGGGGCGAGCCTATTACCATTAACCGGGCACGAATTTCTAACTCCGAGCTGCTACTGGGAATTTCATAGAAAAACCCAATAACACTTTGCTCGACCTGGGAATCGAACCCAGGACCTCTAGCGTAGCAGTCGTATTCCTACGTTTTAATAATTGCTGAAAAGTACTGTTATTCGGTACGATAAAGGTGCGTTAACAGGTACGAATGCTACAATTTAAGTAAAAACAGAATTTATATAAACACTATTGACACGGCTAACTTCGTACCGTCTCAGAATTAAATAATGTGTCCAAAAAGTTCTAAATTTCATGTAGTGCCCGCTGTTGTTATGTTTGATGTGCTTAACCTCGTTCCATTCTAAGCGTAGGTATCCACTTCATCTAATAAAAGAGTAAAGAAATTGATTTCTGAATTCCTCTTTATAAGTTTAGTCGCAAAATAATATCAGTTGCTAACTTTGTCACCTAAGAACAGTTTGTGTGGGAATATAAAATTATTGTTTTTACTAGTTTCCGTACAATTTCTTCATTTTTTTCGCTTTTTAAATCTTATTTGGACTTCTACAAATATTTCAAACTTAGCCAAATCGGTCTAGCCGTTCTCGAGCTTTAGTGAGACTAACAAACATTTTTCTAAATGTATATAAGTAGATAAATTTCGCATGTAAGTAAATGTTTTGTTCATAAATACTGGTCACAGGCGCCCGCGACGCTCGACATTTTGTTACAAATTGTTTTTGTTCACTCACCAACACAAAATAAGATGTAAGTACCTTTAAAATAAAAGAAAGGAATAATTGCAGTGATTTTCTAGTGCACATTGTACTGCCAAGTCAAAAGAGGTCAAGTTCAAGACACGCACCTCTGACTTTTAATTCGAAGTAATGTGAGTAATTATCATGCGCTTAAACGACGAAGGAAAATAAGAATATCCTGAGAAAATATGCATGTCTGAGAGATTTTCTCAATGACTTGTGAAGTCTGTCTGACAACTCCTATTATTCCAGCGTGGTGGACAATAGACTAATTCCTCTCATTCCGAGAGGAGTCCCATACCAGAAGCAGGGACAGTATATGACGAGTAAACAAACATACCTTCTTTTTCCTGTTTTTTTTGAGTTTCCTCTTCGTTGAAATGTCCTATATCTGCAGATCACGTGTGTTGCTTTTTGTGAAATGTTTTTTTTTTGTAAAATCAAGTACCTACGTAGTTACAAACTATCGAACATCGTGCTCATTATTTGTTTCGTAAAATATTGACACGTTAGAGCGGCTCAGTCTTTTGTTCCAAGTAAATATTCTAGCTAGTCTATGAACTGTTTGCATGCCTTATATTGGTACCTATATGTAGGAAGTTACCACGGAGTTAGGTACAGTTTACGCACTCACTGCGTGAGGCGTGTATTTAGCATCTATATCTTTCCGAAGAGTAACTGAAAGCGAAATTTTAAAATTAGAATAATATGCGATTCGCAGTAAAAAAATCTATATAGACATTCTAATATGTACCCACCTATAAAATACATAGGTACGTGCGTATGTACGGACACTACACTAGTATACTATTTCAGTGTAACCCATATTATATTCTTTGTTATTTTCTAAACAATTAATAATATTATCATTCGTCGAACGTTTAAAATAAGAACCAGTGCCCCCGTTTTACGTTCTAATTTCGGTCGTAGGTACCTGCATTACGGCCTCAGCTTTCAGGTCACTTATAAGTAAGAAGTATAAGGCGAAAGCATGATTGTGGAGATATAGATATACTATTAGTCATACGCTTCTCATATATTTATATGGGTCACCGACTGAAGTCCGAAACATCTGCAGAAAGGCGAAATCCGACAATCAGATCAATTTTATCAGGCCATGACAACTGTCATGACAACAACAAAAATTATATTTTATTAAAAGCATGTGCGTATAAACAATATTTCCAATAACATAGCATACCATCACGCCTGTATTGGACGATGAGTTAGGCAGAGGTGTACTAATGTACACCACCCATGGTTCCCAGTATGTTTAGGTGCCATGTCATAGGGGGGAAACCTATTGGCATTAACCGGCCACGAATCCAAACTTCGAGCAGCTACTGTGAATTGCATAAAAAAACTCAATTACTCTGTTCGACCTGGGAATCGAACTCGAACTGGAATGAAGCAGATGTATAGACATTCAATTTGGCTCATAAATTAAATAATTGTGCTCAAACTCAATACGTATTCGGTTATGTTGTTCAGAATTCACGATAAAACAATGAATCGTAAGATGATTTAAAAAAAAAACAACGTAGGAAGAATAATGATGTACTTACCTAGGTATAAACTACTAAAAAATTGTATCTACCTACTTATACATAATTATACCAACGACCACTATTCCTTATTTTAAATTTGAATTATGCATTATTAGGTCCCTTTTTGTTTCAAACTAAAAATACGACATCTACTGATGTTACGTCACATGGCGTAATCAAGTAATAAGTTAACGTAGGTACCTACCTCTGTAATTGTGATATGCCTTGGGCTCGCGAAACTAATCTACGTTATTAATCTAACTTGACAGAATACAATAACTGGTAAATAACACTCATGCAATATTTTAGATAAGTTCTTTCCTATTGCATAAAACAGTATTCCTACGTTTAATTTCTGGACCTATTTGCTGTTTTCTGTGCTTTAATTATTCGATCCATTTGATACGAATACGGTAATGTATCTATGTAAGTCATCATTATCATCAGCCCATTTTTTGTTGTCCCACTACCAGCTACGGATCTCCTCCCATAAGTCCCATAATAAGAGAGTACAATACATACACACATATTTTCACGCCTGTCTCCCATTGGGGTAGGCAGAGACTATAGATTTTCACTTGCTACGATCCTGGCATACTACTTTCGCTTCATCTACGTTCATTAACCTCCTCATAACAGAGTTACTAGTATTCTTTTACAGAGTATTTGTATTATGAGTCCGGCGGACATACATACATACATACATACCATCACGCCTGTATTCCCCGAAGGGTTAGGCAGAGGCGTACTAATGTACACCCACAGTTCGCCGGTATGTTTAGGTCCCATGTAATAGGGGGCGAGCCTATTGCCATTAACCGGGCACAAATTCCTAACTCCGAGCTGCTACTGGGAATTTCATAGAAAAACCTAATAACACTGCTCGCCCTGGGAATCGAACCCAGGACCTCTAGCGTAGCAGTCGCGGTCCGGACCACTTGGATATTGAGGCAGTCCGGCGGGCCGAATTTTCAATACAAATTTAATACCAAAATAAATCGTAATTCAATAAGGCAATAGGCTCGCCCCCTATTACATGGGACCTAAACATACCGGCGAACTGTGGGTGTACATTAGTACGCCTCTGCCTAACCCTTCGGGGAATACAGGCGTGATGGTATGTTATGTTATGTTAAATCGTAATTCAAACACAATTTAATCAAAATGTGATAATATTCGGATTCCGATACCATTCATCTACGTTCTTGCTCTAGCATTTCATCCAAAATTCTTCACTGGAAATAAATGTAAGCGAATGTAATTCTTGATAACTTTACCAAGTTTGGAACAATTTTTCCGGTAGGTTATTTCCAGTGAAGTAGTAGTCAACCAAAATGGTAGGTAGGTACTGTAGAAACCTAGATAAACGGTATCTCTATCCGAATAAAACATAATTTGTTTGGAATACGATTTATTTTGGTATGACGTATTTGTGGGCAATTCGAGCTCCGCCCCTTAAATAGGACGAACAAAACTGATATTGCGAGAAAATTCTAAGATCACTCGTATAGAACTACAGGACTACCGCTGAATGTCTTTAATCTTCGTTAATTTCTTTAAAAAGACATGAATATTACTTACTCAAACAGTAGTCAGTTGACGAAGTAGATGGCATGATGGTTCTGTAAAAAACAAAGGTCAAGTTTACAAATTATATATGTAACTTAATATCTTACGTCTATGTTTGCGTTTCTAATTTAGTTGAAGGCTGCGATCTGCTGAGTCGATATTAATTGATCTCATGTTAGCATTGCGTTTTATTGTCTACAAACACTATGTAGTTTGAAGGCTCGGCCTGTTTTTCCGGCCGGCTGACTCTTAAGTCGCGAATCGGCGGCTAAGCAGCGTAGACTCTCATTGAGAACAATAAACGCAATTGCCATCTCAACTATCCAATAACTCTAGTGCATATTTCATTTTAATACGCCTAGAAGCCGGGTTATAGTAAATACTTTTCGGAAGCAAGTGAAACCGCTGGCAGCAGCTAGAAAGCAAAAAAAAACTCTTACACAAAAAAAAATACTAGTACACTTGAATCTATAATTTTAATTTGATTCTGGTATCAGTAATTCAGTACCTATGTACCACCACCCATTTTTGCATTAACATAATAATAGACTCCTCAAACAATAGCGGTCACATCCGGGTAAACCAGTTATTAGTACCTAAGTGTAAATAATGATTAACAAATATTATTATTAGATCGGTACGTACGTTTAGTATTCTGTGGATCCTACAATATTGAACAAAAAATATAATAAGTAAATAACAGTGACTGATTAAGCATACCTCCTTATATGCCATTAGGTACATTATGTGAGTTTTGGTGTGTGTGCGGTGTGGGCCCAAACATACATACTACTATCTACTTAACTAAGTAAGAAACTCGATGATATACATTTTTGTGAAAAAAATAAATATAATTTAGGCAGGATTTGAACCTGCGTCCGTGCGTTCCTCCGATTAAGTACACTGGACGCTGTAACCACTAAGCTACCGAGACCACTACTGCTTATAATGTCGAATATACATTAACTAAAATATGTCTGTGAGAATGTTTTACCTACGTTAATGCCAAAAATTATTTAAAAAAAAAGAAAATCACATGCAAATAATATTTCTAACGCTTCATAAATATTCTGTTTTTCAGAGGACAAGGACTTGCACGTGCCGACTGATAGTGAAGCTTGGCTGATTAGGTTCCTCAGGCCTTGCAAGTTCTACCCACAAAGCTCTCACGACTTGGTAAGAAGATCTTTCAGTTACGCCATATAGTTATAGCATTCCTGCTATGTTCTTTGTTTTAGTTCTTTGATAAACCTCGCTAGTAATTACTAGCACGACTGCTCAACTTGAAGTCTTGGGCTCCATTCCGAGCAACAAAATGTTATTCGATTTTATGAAATTTCCGGTTCGCAGTTTTGATTTATAAACAGATGGGAATTGGATCGCGCCGTATTAGATAGGTTTGTGGGTCCCTTATAATAGGGTCGCATACGGACTTACAATGTACCTAATACATACTGACCTAATGATAAATAATAATACCGGTGTTTTGGAGTCCTGATTTCCCGGCCTCAACCTTCTGGAGCACAGGCCCATCACGCCCATCACGTCTGTTACCTTATGAAAATATTTGAAGGTGACTGAGGTTGGAATTCAATGGGATACCTTTTGGTTTCAACAGTTTGTGATTGTGGGCATTACCTCCAAGCTTGTGTACTATAAGAACATAAATTCTAGGGAGGCGTTTAATTATAATTAGAATCTTCGCATCTTCGGAAAATGCGAAAAATAATACAAAAAGATAGTGGCATCGTACGACATTGAACTAACTGCAAAGTAAGTCATGTCGGTGCAGAAACAAAGCAACTTGATTTTCAATAGTTGTCACTGACGTCACCTTTAAGACGTAAGTAAAGGCAAATTTCGATATGGCGGGTGGGACTCGCGGTGGCTTAGACTTAGAGGTCATAGCTTCTGGTGTATCTAACCAGAAGAAACAGGTTCGAATCCTGCCCGTAAGTCGTTTTGTTCCTTCATTAAATTTACTTTTCAAAATGTAAATATATAGTATGTTACAATGATTCATAAATATAGTACCTAATTACCTATATTTAGATGCGGTCAAGTAGCAGGATGGTAATTAACCGCAGCCTCGTTACATCCATAATTTTTATTTACACTTAAAACTTCAAGGAAAGACATTGTTTGACTAAGTATTTTTATTGCAAGAAACCATATATAATATACCTATGTAAAGAGTACACAATGGATTCAAATCGTCTTAGCTAAATGTCACTTCCTTATGAATTGTAAATATCAGAAAAAACTCTGTTTCTAAAAGAGTTTAACTCATTTAGAAACAGGGTTTTTTTCTCAAATATACGAAAACCCTGTTCGACCCGTAAAGGTATTGGAAAGTATCGAGATCTGGTTCTATTTATACATTTAATGGTTTTCACTTTACAAACAAAAGAATATGTACCCTAAATGAAAATTTTGAACGAAAGATTTGAAGAAACGATTTGACCATTAAGTTTTATTTAGCAAGTAGATTAGAAAAATGTCTATAACAAAAAATACCGATCAAATATGACTACATAATAATTAGTAGATAATTTAGTATTGTGAATAACACAGTGTAAAATACTGATAAACCGCTTACCATCAGGCGGGCCGTATGCTTGATGCAATAAAAAAAAACTAGCCAATCGTTTAGTTAGCGTCGTTATTAATAATCACGTCCTTCTTGCTCAGTCTACTAAAATTAGACTGAATTATATGTTTAATTTTCTTTCACTGTTTCAGATTAAGCGTTACTATGGCTTCAAGTTGAAGCATTCCAAGCACTACGAAGGTCTGATACCCAGCAAGGAGACCAACGTGTTCAACCAGAACGTTCTCACTGTGTTGCCCACACGTGACCAGCTTGGACGGCGAGTACTAGTGCTGGAGCTAGGAAGTAAGTAAATATGACTATCTAGCCTTCTAACTGAGAAATACTTCTACCCTATTTGATTAATATACCGCATGAATCCCGCCCCCACATTTCCATTCATTACAGCAATACTTATGCATTTTATAAAATGGTACTGTGATTTTTTTTCATGTAAATTATTTCAATTTGATTTAGTCTAGCCCCATAGTCCGTTTATGGTTTTTTAGTCCTCCCATCTGATAAAGGACACGCGCGGCTTATTGCAAGCCGGTCACAAATCTATCCTCCTATCTACTGTGAAAATGTCTACTATTATAAAATTATAAAATTGTAAAAAAGCTGTGTCTGTACATTGAAGATATTTAAAAAAAACACGTGGGTTATGGTATATAAACGTCTGCGAATACGAAAATGTTATTTTTAAAATTCTTGTCTGTTTGTCTGTTTGTTACGGGTTAGAGCAAAAACTACTGAATAGATTTTAATTTTATTATCACTGTTAGAAAGTATATGCTCCAACTTAAAAACTGGTGAACTTCTTATCTCAATAAATAAAACGAATCTTGAGATACAGCTTGACCTCTCTGATGTATAGAGGCCCATACAAAGAAGACATCATCAATGTTGGTATATCCATTTTTACTCCTGATATAGCTTCACGTGAGCGAAGCCGCAGGCAGAAGCTAGTTACATATAACATTGTTAAGAGTACAACCCTTGACCTTGACCTCAGGCCACGGGTACGATCACGTGACCAATAAGGCAGTATGTGCTTACCTACAATTTACATAAATCAATGTAAAATCTGCCTAATTTTTTATACACACGTAATGATAATGAGTGTGGTAAATCGCATTGGGTTTTCTGGGTATTCAAATAGTCACGCAACTATGCCCGAGATAATAATCAACAAATGGTAATAATACGCTGCTCACAATAACAACACTCGCTTGAAATCACTAAGAACAACGCACACTCATCACGTATATACGTCACTTCATTATTGCTAGAATTAACAGTTTGCGCAATCATATTGTTTATTATCAAAACACTGCAAAAACAAAAAAAACATACCTAGTTACTAGTCAAATTGTTTTGGTGTTTCTAGATTTAAATCTACGGCGTATTATAGGTATCTTATAAAAAACGGGACGGTTTTTGTATCCATTATACTCATAATTATTATTTAAGTCTATGATCTTTCGATGGTAATAAGGAAGTAAAAACTACTGGCATAAGTTTTAAATAGAATCCTTGTACTAAAATCCCTAATTGAAGCTTGGTGTATTTAGTTTCGACAATATTAATATTTGCATTCCATAAATACGCAAGTACGATAAAACTATGCACTATGAAAACAAACTGTTCTAACATTATTATTGTAATTTGTATACAAATGCCTGAAAAGTAGGTTACGAATTATTTTGCAAATTATTATATTATATTCCATGCGATTTCATCCGCGAGAAACGTTTCTGCTTCGCCCTCGTAGGTCGTAGCGTAATGTTATATTGCCTAACACCTTACTCAATAAATGGACTATCCAATATAAAAATATTTTTTCAATTCGAACCTGTAGTTCCTGAGATAAGCGTGTTCAACCAAACAAACTCGTCAGTTTTATAATGTTAGTATCTATAGATTAAAAACTATTTGTTTTTCTTATACTAATTTGTATGGGTCAAAGTCAAAGTCAAAAGATTTATTGCATACGTGTACATAAATTGGTGTTACATTATATTTTAGTACATATGACTTAGCGGCCTTTTGCAAGCATTGCAATATGGAGGGCAATCTCAATTTTCCATTCGCACAATGACGAGTAATGCGAAATTTTGTCTTATTCGTGTTAACAAACGAGTAAATTCTTAACCAAATCCTTCTATTAACAGGGAGCTCACGGAAAAATACAGGACTTAGATAATTTTAAGCTTTGAAATAATAAAATCATAGATCCAATCATACTTCCTAAAATGCATTAGAACAAATATAACTTTATTTCATACCTGAAAACCAACTTTTGCATCAAGAAATTAAAGCGTGGAATAGTTAAACATAACATACCGTTACACCTGTATATAGTCTCCGAAAGGTTAGGCGTACTAATTGATGTAGGTACACCCACAGTTCGCCGTATGTTAAGGTCGTATGTAATAGGGGGCAAGCCTTTTGCTATTATTCAGGCAAAAGCTTCGAGAAACTGCCACTGAGAAAATCCCATAACATTTTGCTAGACCTGGGAATCAAACCCGGGATCTCTAGGGCAGTAGTCGCGTTTAGGGTCACTAGATTATTGAGGCAGTGAAAAGTAAATCAATAATAATCTAAACAAAACTTTCCGTTTTACAGAGAAATGGAAGCCTAGCAAATGCAGTCTGGACGAGGTGTTCAAGGGCTGCGTATTATTCCTGGAGGCAGCCATGCTGGAGCCGGAGACGCAGATCTGCGGCGCCGTCGTCATCTTCGACATGGACGGCCTCTCCATGCAACACGTGCTGCAGTTCACGCCCAGCTTCGCCAACAGGATCGTCGACTGGCTACAGGTTGGTCTGGTCCGCATTCTTATAGGAATCCCTTAAAGAGTACGTTGCGTTTATGGAATATTCTCACGTACCATGTCCAAAAAGATAATGAGAATATCTAAAATGTCACATATACATAGATAGATCTCTTCCTGCGAGATGTGCTACTCGCTATTCTGAGGGGTTTATTATATAAGACGTATTTTCTCTTCTTTCAACTTAATACAAGACTTGATACTTGTTTTAGGAGGCCATCCCACTCCGAATCAAAGGATTATATATCATCAACCAGCCATTCATCTTCGACATGGTGTTCAAGTTCTTCAAACCTTTCCTGAAGGAAAAGCTCCGTTCCCGCATCGTATTCATGGGGAGCGACAGGAAGCTTCTGCACGAGTACATCAGCCCTAAGTGCCTCCCTGACCAGTATGGAGGTACCCTGTCTATTCCGAAAGTGACTGGAGGACAGTGGCTGGAGCTCCTCCTTATGTGCGATAAAGAATTCAGTGGTAAGTATAAGTACAATTATGTATTCCATAACGTACACCAGCAGTAGTAATTAGAAAAGGGCCTTCTTAGGTGATTTTATAATAAGTCGTGGCTGGGCAAGATTAGTATTGGAGCTGAGCTAGTGAAGTCAGCCATGCATCGGCCCAGCTTCCCAACGCCAATCTAGGACGAAGTTGGCCGCGGATTTCGTTACCAACTGGTTAAACGCACGTTAGTAGTTAGTAGTAGCAGTGATAGCCTTGGGGTATGACCACTGGACTGCCTCGCAGTTCTCGAGTTCGAACCCAAAGCACGCACCTCTGACTTTTCGTAATGATTTGCGTATTCATAATTATCACTCGCTTGCTCACAACAGTGAAGGAAAACATCGTGAGGAAACCTGCATACCTGAGAGATTTTCTCGCCGGCGTGTGAAGTCTGCCAACCCGCCGTAGGCTAGCGTGGTGTACTATAGCCTAATCCCTCTCATTCTGAGAGGAGACCCGTGCCCAGCAGTGGGACAGTTTACAGGTCGATTATGATAGACGCACGATATAAAAAGCTTGTAACTAGCTTCCGTGTCCTTTGCCCAGCAGTGGTGTGGAATTACATACGTTGTGTGTAAAAAAGTGTATATATAATTAAATTTGCAAAACAATAAATTGTAATATTTTAGGAGTATATTTCAGAATGTAGAATTTACTTACGATATTTAACTAAAGGTTGCCATTCTTCTTTCAGCCATCAACTCATATGGATACAAGAAGAAATGAAAACTGGGCGCGTCAACAGGATGGTTTTATGCAATGTGATAATGAATGTGCATATCGTGATAATAATACTTATAATATTTAGATTATTCGTACAAACCCTAATTTTAAGGCCTTGGCCATTGGCATTTCGGTAATTTAATGTGTATATACGAGTAGACTGCTCGAAAACTTCAATTTGATATTTTTAGGTCTATGAATTTATTTTTTGTCGTTTGATAAACTCTAGCATTGTAAAGTTTATCAATTAATATGTTTTGATATTTAATATTATGTATTTACCTGTATCTAAGGAATGAAAGAATTAATCACAACATTAATGTATTTTTCAAAGCTGCGTTTTTAGTTAATTTTAACTGGTCTTGTAAAAAAAATATACGTAGTTTTCTGAAAAACTCTTTTATGTATATCGAGATATTTATGATTATTCTGACTGAAATGTCGGAATATTATTAATTTCATCTAGTAAGAGGAAGCGGGCTGTGATTTTCTGAAAATATAAATACATATTATATAGTATTTATAGTAGTTATTATACTTATGAGGCTTCAAGTCCAAACAATATTAATGTAACAATACACATATATAAACTTGTAATTAATTTGAAAATCTTATTTTTATTTATTGATTTGCAATAACTCAGAAAAGTACTTACAAAATATTATGTCCATGACAAAAAAATACTAGTTTAGTGTAATAAGTAATATTAATTAGTTAATAAGTTTATAATAAAAGTCCCAATAGTATGTGTAACAATATTCATAGAATACATAAAAGACAAGTTTGCCTCATAGGTTTTATCGGCCTTCGTTGTAAGAAAGTTAATTTCCAATTAGTTTACAAGGGTTTTATTTAAAGAAGCATCAGATGTAGGTATATATTTATTATGACAAAAAAGGAAATGAACATTGTTATATTTATTAAATTCTAAAAGAAATTCTTTGATATTGTATAACAAAAATGCAACTATTTCATAATCGCCATAAATTATCTCATAATTAAGGTACCAATTAAGAGAGGTAATAAAACAATTTCGTAATTAATGTACTGGTTTCTTATTTAATAACACCGACCACGTTGTACTTTTTGTAAACATTATTATTATTAATTAAATTTACTGAACTTTCCTAACACAAAATATTGATTAAAATGATCCACTTAAAAATACAAATTAATAATACACTGTTCTAATTGAACATTTTATTACTATACCTTAATTTTTGTAAAATGCACTAATCAGTAATTATCTAAACTAAATTGAGCGAATGAGTTCCATGTTGTACTACATCGCATATCTTCTAGGCTTTAGAGTTATTATTCACATTCGTCACATAGCCGTAGGAGTTTGCCACTGAAATAGAAAAAAAACACCTTTTAACATTGTGGAGTGCAATAAATAAATTGAGTATTAAGTATTGAAAAAATCTTGTTATTCTGTACCACAATAAATTGTTTGTACCTAGTTCGTGTCCAGGTATAATATTTTTTTAGTCAGCAGAGTAATAGCAAGGCTGACTTTCGACCCTTTCATCACTCTTAACCCGGGTCTCCACTGAAAGGAGGTTGGCTACTTTTCTGTTTTTTTTTCTTTTAGTATTTCCCTTTAAATTCTTGGATAGTTTTACAGAAAATGTATGTAGACAAGACAAAGTTCGCTAATTATGTTTCAGTGGAGATCCGGCTTTTAGCTTTTTATAAAAATACATAAAATGGCAACTGTATTCCCCGAAGGGTTAGGCAGTTGCGTACTTATGTATACGCACAGTTCCCCGGTATGTTTAGGTTACATGTTATAGGGACCCACTAAAACCGTGACCTGCTCTGAGAATTTCATAGAAAAATCCTTAAATTTTTGTTTGCTCGACTTGGTAATGGATTCCACGACGTATATATAGCGTAGGAATCGCGCTAAGTACCAATAGACTAACAAGGCGATTAGAAAAATGTTTAAAATTTACCTTAATTCAAATAGATATTAATTAGGTACCTACAATAGACATTAAATTAACTTAATCATTATGTCCTAATAATTGTCAACATTTTATGCCAATTGCCCATTAAATTAATGCATATTATGAGTAGGTATAGCATAGGTATACCTAGTTTATGTGATTCAGTTCTGGCATTATACAGTTATGCCAGAAACGAGTTAATTAACAACCGAATTTTTAATAAAAGTTGGTCTGAAATTAACTTTAAAGGTGTTTATAGATTTTTAAGGCATAGAATAAAAAGGAAAATAACTTCATTCCTATAATATTTCATGAAATTTGGTTTCCATTAATCCATTCTGGTTGGTATTTCCAATTTATTTGTAGTAAAAAAGGTATTTCTGGTTGGAGTTAAAAGATAAGCCCTTTTAATAGGAATGATAAGTTAACCCACCGTGAATCTCACCCACCAAATCGAAATATACCTTCACATGTGGCATCAGCATGCAAAATGCAAAAAAAAATACAAATAGATATAAGTAGTTCATTTAGGATCAGATAAAATGAAATGATTTTAATGGACTTTATCATCTACAGATTAACTTACAATAAAGGTAAAATAATTAAATACTTACATTTGTATTCTTCCTCATAATGTCTAAGCATTTGCCACAGCACTTCGCCCGTGATCTCCGGTTCGGGCAGAAGGCCGCCGTGCCTCTGCCTAAGCGCCTTGGGGTCTACGTGCTCCATCAACGTACTCATATTGGAGCCATGGAAATGGATGCGCGAGCGCAGCTTCTCGCGCATGAACGGCTTGAAGATCGCGAATAGCATGTTGAAGATGTACGGCTGATTGATTATGTGTACAGCCTTCACACGTATCGGCACGCATTCCTGAAACCATTATTAATAATTACACTAAGTAATCGAATATAATCTTTATTGTACTGTGTGTTGTACCGTTGGAGAGAGCCTTGCTGAATGGACCGGCTCGACCGGAGTGATATCAAGGCCTCACAGTAAACCCGGCATTAAACAACGCTTACGTTGTGTTTCGCCGAGCGAGTGAGGATACCAGATGCCCAAATACTTTTAAAAGGCCGGCAACGCACTTGTGACTCCTCTAGTGTTGCGATTGTACATTGGCGGCGGTAATCGCTTACCATCAATCGATCCGACTGCTCGTTTGCCCCACTATTCCATTAAAAAATAATTATAGACGAACGGAACGTCAAGTAGAGCGGCTAGATGGGAAGGGCTAATTAGCTTTTATTGTGTAATTGAACTGCCTCATAAGTCTTGTGGTTATAAATGCGACTGCTACGCTAGAGGTCCTAGGTTCGATTCCATGGTCGAGCAAAGTGTTAGTGGGAAAAAGCTCGTCCCTACCGCATGAGATCTAAAAATACCGGTAAACTGACGGTGTACTCTGTCTAATCTTTTGGAAAATAAAGGCGTGGTGGTATGTTATGATTTACTTTTTCACGCATTACTTTGTTAAAGTAATGTCAGTTTTTAGGTATGAATTAAAATTATTTTTGTTTTAATGCAAGTTGAGGAGGGATTATAATTTGAATCGATTAAAACCCTGCTTATATAATAGTGTTTTCAACCTGTCTTCAAAGGAAGAGATTCAAGAAGGAGATTCTCAATTCGTCATTTTTTTGTATGTTTGTTACTTCTTGTTATTTTTATTTATGTTATTGATACGGAATTATCAAAATCCCTCTCAATTCCGATGAAAGACTTACTTAAAAATGTCCATATACACATAATATACATACACATAATATACATACACATAATATACATACACATAATATATAAATGACATAAGAGACACCTATATGAGTGTTCGAATAGGCAGTTTTTGCACAAGCCAACAAACCTACTCCACGTTATTGCATAACGTAAATGTTATGACATCACGGGTCATTAGCCTCTACTCGACTGTTAATACAACTCATAATATGCTGATCAGCATCTGATAGCAAATTATTCAACAACTTGCAGAATAATATGTTGGGAAAACTTCTATTAGACATTGCAAAATATTTATAAATAGTGATATTTTTTGTTCCCGACGTTTTGGATCCTTTACAGCATCCATGGTCACGGGCAGACTGAGGTGTTGGATGTCTTGATGTTAAAATTACTAACAGCTACCTTACATTTTTGTTAATTATTAGCGATCCGATTCACGCAGAACGAGCTCACCGTATCCTTTGGTCTTGCAGTTTTGGGCTTGGATTTAGATTTTATAGATTCTATTAGTTTGTTTGTTGTTGCTGCTGCTGCATTGTTGCTGCTATTAATTTTTATAGCTGTTAGTAATTTTAACATCAAGACATCCAACACCTCTGTCTGCCCGTGACCATGGATGCTGTAAAGGATCCGAAACGTCGGGAATAAAATAATATCAATATACCGCGATAAAATCCGTAAAAAGTAGTTTCATTTCAATGTCTAATATTCGCGTAAGTGTCAGAAATCAGTATATTTATAAATAGCGTAAATAACTATAGGAAAGTGACCTAAAAAGTGTTATCTTATGAGGGGTACCAAAATAAGTTTTTCATACTTTCTTTTTTTATGGGGTAGGGAGGCAAACGTGCAGACGGATCACCTGATGGTAAGCGATTAGGTACCACCGCCCATGGACACCCGCCACACCAGATAAGTGTTGTTTCACGCCATTTTTCTGTGAGGCCGTGTTATCACTCCGGTCAAGCCTGCCCATTCGTGCCGAAGTATGGCCCTCCCACGATATACATTTATACACCTTTGGTGCCCTTTTTATAATATAATTGTTCACAGAGTAGCAATGACCGTTTGCCCTTATATTGTATAATTACTTAATTTGAGCATTAGCTAACCGATTGGGTTCGCGGGTTTGTTTCCCGCACGGATCCAAGGTTTGTATAGCTCGGATAGTTGACCCGAGTCTGGGTATTGCATTTGTCAGAATTTGTGTGAGAAAACCTATGATAGGTACTTGAGAATTTCCTGGTGAAGGACAACGTAAACAAAGTTATCTTATTATACAGACAAACTGAGAACCACTTCCTGTTTTTAAATTGGCTAATAATGACAGTATATAACAGGTATAAGAACAATAACAGGTCGTGTTTGGAATACTAAAAAGTTTGTTTTATAGCGTAATTCTTTCGGCACAAAAAAGGAATAGGTATCGTTTTCTTGGGTACTTATTTTTTTATCCATTATTTTATTTTATTATTGTCTTATTGGAAGCCTATATTTAGCAATGCTGACTAGCTAATACTATAGCAAAAAATACTGGTGCTTCCTTAATGACTCCTTACCTGGATCCAATCAAGAACCATTTTAGCGTAAGACGGCGTAAACTGCATTATGTGTTTGAATGACAGGCCCTTCATGTCAAAGATGCTGATGACGCCGCATATCTGAGTCCGAGGCTCAGCCATCGCACCTTCCAGCCCCATCTGTATGCCTCGAAACACTTCCTTGAGTGACACTTCTTGCGGGTTCCATC
This sequence comes from Acronicta leporina, assembly GCA_947256265.1. NCBI lineage: Eukaryota > Metazoa > Arthropoda > Insecta > Lepidoptera > Noctuidae > Acronicta > Acronicta leporina. The sequence continues at coordinate 14,230,337 of OX366513.1, forward strand.
TCTCTGGAAAGTTACCAAGAGACTTTAAGATGGCGTCTTTATTGCAACAGTCGTTCTAATTTAGTAGAACCAGTTCTGGTCAAGAGACGAGATAATATGTAAAAACCGTTATTGAACTGTTCGAAAGAGGATTTTTTACGTTTGATGTTTTTGTTGCTTTCAACTTTTTGCAAATGTGCAAATATCGTCAGCCATGTTTTATATAAACACATAACCTTTTCTGCCTCCCGGAATATTCTGCCATATTGAATTAATAAGCCTTGAATTCATGACTAAGTATAAATGTTTAGATATCGATTAGAATTGCGTAACTTACTACTTATAATCTATTCCGTGACTGAACCTTGATATAAATAAGGAATTGTGTCTCGTTACCATTATTATAATGTGTAACAAGTTATATATAAATGGAATGGGTACAATGCAATTATTCAAGTGTGTATTGGAACTAATATCATATTATATTCTCCTTGCTTCTTTTTATACTAGTCCTCCCACAGTTACAATTTAAGTTCGCAATGTTTCATCTGCTCATCTCTCTAAGGTGGAATAATGACTGATAACGACCATCCTATACATTTTTGTATATATATAATATGTAGAATCTATTAAATAAAGGATACATAAAAATACATGCTTATTCTAATTCTGTATTCTATACCCACAGAAAATGTAATTCATACTAATTTAGTATAAACTAGCTTCTGCCCGCGGCTTCGCCCCCGTGGAATTTGGTCTGTCATCACATCCCACGGGAACGGGATAAAAAGTATCCTATGTCCGTTTCCTGGTTCTAAGCTACCTCTCCACCAATTTTCAGCCAAATCGGTTCAGCCGTTCTTGAGTTATACATGGAGTAACTAACACGACTTTCTTTTATATATATACTAGCTTCTGCCCGCGGCTTCGCCCCCGTGGAATTCGGTCTGCCATCACATCCCACGGGAACGGGATAAAAAGTATCTTATGTCCGTCCCCTGGTTCTAAGCTACCTCTCCACCAATTTTCAGCCAAATCGGTTCAGCCGTTCTTGAGTTATAAATGGAGTAACTAACACGACTTTCTTTTATATATATATAGATATAAGATAGATATAGATGTACAAATACTATCTGTCTCTTTGCTTTTCATGACAAAACTGCTGAAACAATTTTGATGAATATATCGTAGTTTGATTGTACAATACTTACGTCATTTTAGATAACCGATAGTTTTTGTTTTACAAAACGAGATGTTATGGAAAACAGCTTGACGAAGTTCAGCAGTTGTACAAGCACGCGCAACTACTTAAACGTTTTGCGTGCTCAGTTAGCGGTCTTATAAATGAAACTTCATTCCAAAATTCTAATTCGCAATAAACAATTTAACTGCAAAAAATATACAACACAGGCACCTTTTTACTTGAAACCTCCTTTGGGATTCGTGTAAAACCGCGGGTAACGACTAGTAGCGGGTATAGACAAAATGATGATTAAACAAACTTTTAATAAATTAATAATTAATAAATAAATTAAACTGCCTCATCAGCCAAGTGGTCCTGAGCGCGACTGCTACGCTAGAGGTCCTGGGTTCGATTCCCAGGTCGAGCAAAGTGTTATTGGTTTTTTCTATAAAATTCCCAGTAGCAGCTCGGAGTTAGGAATTTGTGCCCGGTTAATGGCAATAGGCTCGCCCCCTATTACATGGGACCTAAACATACCGGCGAAATGTGGGTGTACATTAGTACGCCTCTGCCTAACCCTTCAGGGAATACAGGCGTGATGGTATGATGGTATGTAATAAATTAACATTTTAAACGAATAAAACTCATATATATATATATATATATATATAAAGAAATAAACAGACTTGGACTCCTTTACGCACTATTTCGTTAGTAGTATTAAATTTCGTGCGCTCCAACTAGTCACTGTTCACGCCCTAGATAACCAGCGCTGCGACTGCGACGGAAACAAGTTACTTTCTTACATACACATATAATATATATTTTTTGAATAATATAGTATAGTATATCATATGATATTAACTAATAGTTTTCGTATCGATTAAAATAGTATTAAGAAAAGAGTAAATTATTATATATTTTCTTCACAGTAAATCTCCAACATAATCAACCCTAGCCCTCAATAATATTAAAGACTAGCTGACCTGAGAGACGTTGCCCTCTCCAAGTTTCAACTAACTACCTCGAAAAATATGATTTTCCATATTTGTAATACACTTAGCGCCATTGACCTCTGAATACCGTATTTCTGACCTATAAATTACTTTATTTCAAAAATTTGTTCACGTGGTATTGACGTTAAGCATGGAAATATAAACAGACATACCTACATAGACAAAAATCTCAAATAACTGTTTCGGCGTCAGTAAATTAAGATTAACGCACGTTGCATTTTTTTTATTATTATACATACATAATATATGTGGTATATTCTTAGGGTATATTATTTAATTATTTGAATAAATGAAAACTCTTTAGTTATTTTAAAGTGTGCGCACTGTATTTACACTATGGAGGTTTCAAATTATAAAATAAGTATATATGGCTGGATGCTTTAAAGAAGAAAACAATAATTGTCAAAATTGTCAACTCAAAATGACACCTGTTATCGAATCAAATTTCATTGAGGTAATAACGATGTCGTGTTAGTCCGCTAGAAAATAAGTTGTCATTCTTTGTTTACTTCTATAACCTACTCAAATATTTAGTTTTTACACCGGCTTGTGCTCCCTGGATAAATCCTATGTATGTCCCGTGATTCCCTGTATAAGTAGTGTTAGAATAACTGTACTAATAATCAATTCCTGGTCACAATAATGGTTTCTGATTGATCTGCTTTATTTTCTTGTTTTATCTTATTTGGTCCCTGTAAGTGTATTTTTTTAATTTTATTACTTGATTCTGTTATAATTCTTGATCCGTGCTAGTCTAGTACAGAAATACTTGAAAAAGAAATTGACTACAATGGTTATTTTTAAAATTCAACGTTTTCAATGGTTAAAATGTTAATAACTTTTGATGGAGAGAACCGATTTCAATTAAAAATAGCCTAAATGTTAATCCAAGAAACAGGCTATGAATTCCTGCCCACTTCCTCCAAATCTTTTCAGTGGTTATCATTTGATGCGCGGTCAAACATACAGACAAACCGACAGACAAACCGACAGACAAACAGACAGACAAACCGACAGACAAACAGACAGACAAAAGTTCCAAAAATAATAGAAATGGATTGTGTTACCGATTCTGAGTCCCCCAAATTAGTTTTTTTGTAAATATAAGCAATGTACAGACACGGCTCACTTACATTCTTATTATATGTAAGATTATATGTAAGATAATGACGATGTGCATCTTGCCTGGTTTCTACCGCAAGTATAATTATTCTAGGATAGAAAACTTCTAAGCAAAGGAATCTTGGTACACCGCAAACTTATTATGAAAGGCGGTACTAAGACCGTACCACGAGATATTGGTATATCGTTTTGCGGTTGAGAGAGAGGAATGCCGCTCTATAGATTAAATAGCGCTATCCTTGTCACAGAACCTAAAATGATCGCAATAATACTTTGTGGCACCGCCTCTGTCTGTATACACGCATACACATGAGGCATGACAATACGCAAAAAGCACGCAGACGAAGATTTTTTTTCTGCTCGTCGTTGTCATCTCAAATTATACATACAGATATCTTTGTTTTATTCAAGAAAATATTTTTAATTTTTAAATGAACCTCTATGGGAAATTGATATATGAAATATGAAATCTTAAAGATAGACCTCAGGATAGACAACCAAAAGAAAACATTTCTAGTCGGTAATAATAAAAAATAATACTGCGCCATGCTCATATGCGCCCGCGACTTCATTTTGTTGTCGCATTATGTCACGTCTAACCATTGTCTTTGCACAGGATAGACGAGCAAAATTATATCATGACGTATGAGCGGCGATTTACTAACGCGAAACATCTTTACATGGATTGTAAAGATGTTCCGCGTTAGTTTCGGGTAACAAAACAGGGATATCGATAGATTTTAAGGTGCTAGCTATTGATACAAAAAGAAGACGAACACAATCAATGGTACATCGTTGCTACACATGTGATAGATCAACGATGTTATAAAGATGTTCGGCGTTAGTGAAGTGTCCGCAGGTATCGATGAGATTTTTCTTAGCTCATATCGGTATACATCCTTCACATCTCATGACTGACAAATCTATTAAAAAATTCAAAATATAAAATTCAGCTATTACTCGAAATTTGCTGCCTCATTAGCCAAGTGGTCCTGAGCGATATAAAAGAAAGTCGTGTTAGTTACACTATTTATAACTTAAGAACGGCTGAACCGATTTCGCTGAAAATTGGTGGAGAGGTAGCTTAGAACCGGACGGACATAGGATATTTTTTATCCCGTTCCCGTGGGATGTGATGACAGACCGAATTCCACGGGGGCGAACCTGCGGGCTAAAGCTAGTTTTGAATAATCAATATAATCTATTTATCACTATACTATCGATACAAACCTCCAGACTCTACTAAAATGATGCGCCTTCCGTGCTGATCTCTGGGTGCCAAGATGGAAACAATGGAATGTTGGAACGGAGAGCGAATGGCTGAGGGTAGCAGGTCATTACAATAGTCTGCGTGGGCCAGCCTGAACTTGTAATAGGCTTCTATCTGTAAAAAGAGTTAATGTTTAGAGACGGAGTTTTTATATGATACTTGATCTGTTTAATCATTTAATAAAGCTTAGTTAAATACTCAAGAATCAAGGTTATAATATTTTAAATTCATAAGTTCTTTTTTTTAATACTTATATATAATATTTTTGTACGTCATTTATAGGCAAGCGGGCTCCATCGTAGGTAAAAATGTCGCTAACATCAGGCGAACTGGCGTTTATGCATAGGCCTATCAAGAATAAAAATATATCTAATATTTTCATTTATTATTCTAACTTACATATTAAATACATTTTTAAATATTTTTATAAAAAATTGAAAAACATTTAAAAATATAAAAAATAGTAGCCCACCGGTATCGGGAGCAGGGTCCAAGCTACCGGTGGTCAGGGCCCCAGAGAGAGGAACCTCCTAAAAATGCGGGCCGTGTCCAGAAGCACTGCCTTCTGCATCAAGCCCTTGATCCAGCCATCCAATGAGAGCCTCCTTAGGTAATATATCTAATATTATTATTAACGTCAAATAATAATAATAATACACTTACCTTTTTAAATGCACTCTCAGGATAGAACTTGCATGGCCTAAGGAACTTTAGAAGAAAATCATCTCTCTCCAGGGGAATGTAAAGTGATGGCTCTTCTGAAAGAAATAAAAATCAGATTATCGTATCACAAAGAGAAATTTGTTACAAAGTTTATATTATATCAGTTCTCTTTCTCTTCGTGTTTCATGGATAGTCATATATTTCTTTTAGTTTTTTTATTTTTGTTGAAATAGGTAATTAATTTTAGTGAAATACTCCGTTCTCAGTGAAGTTCCGTTCACAATGATTTATTGGAAAGTGTTAAATAACACTGCTACTTTTTTATTTAGAATATAAGTTATAATCAATGGCGCTACATATGTTATGTATCGGAGCAGACGTCGGATTTAAATACTACATAGATGTTTTGTATATTCACGTGTCTATATGATACCCGTGAACAAAATGTAATATCATTTAAGTGTGATTTGTAGCAGGGTGCTTAAAAAAACTAGCGGGTGCTACTTGCTAAATATTCCTTGCCTACTGATAAATGCAGGTAAATGTCCTACAACTATGCAACATGAGGTATAATATAAATAGAAAGTGCATATAACCGGTTCCTCTATGAATGACACGCCGAAGAACTAGTTTCGTGTAAACTGGTTGTTGTTGTTGTCTAACTAATGCAGTCTCGTAGCTAACTATCTACGTGTTTGTGCAGTCAGCAGTAACTCCGCTAGTAGTTTACGGCCAATAATCGCTAGTGTGCACATTTTTTTATGGAATAGGGGAGCAAACGAGCAGATGGATCACCTGATGGTAAGCGATAACCGCCGCCCATGGACACCCGCAGCACCAGAGGAGTCACAAGCGCGTTGACCGCCTTTTAAAACGGTTCGGGCCTCCGGTAACCTCACTCACTCGGCGAAACTCGGTTTTCTGTGAGGCCGTGGTATCACTCCGGTCGAGCCGGCCCATTCGTGCCGAAGCATGGCTCTCCCACGTTCCAAATAGTTCAGAATGTTTTAACAAATATTAATTTGTTAAAACATTCTGAACTAGAAGCGCTCTAGTTATCACTCCTAACTGTTTATACCTTTTCACAACTAATGGATTGGCTTTCTATCCAAATTTTGCATGAATCATCACAATTCCCAATATCTTTGTACAACACAGCACTATACTAAGGACTAACCTAACCCCGGCTATATTACTTAACTAGCTTCCGCCCACGACTTCGTCCGCGTGAAATAGTTACTTAGTCTTAGCGTGATGATATATAGCCTATATATAGCCTTCCTCAATAAATGGGCTATGTAACACTGAAATAATTTTTCAAATCGGACCAGTAGTTCCTGTGATTAGCGCGTTCAAGCAAACAAACAAACAAACCTTCAGCTTTATATATTATATATAGCCTATAGCCTTCCTCAATAAATGGGCTATCTAACACTGAAAGATTTTTTCAAATCGGACCTGTAGTTCCTGAGATTAGCGCTTTCAAGTAAACAAACAAACAAACAAACAAACAAACTCTTCAGCTTTATATATTAGTATAGATATGCACAACTATGACGTACATTAATATAACAACGTATTACAACTAGAGCCTCTTGGTGGCACGGAGAAGTCTTGATGTACCTACTAAGATTGGTAACCCGAAGACCGACCGCCTTAACCTAGCAGATAGGTAGGTACTGTAGAGACCACTCCAAGAAGGAAATAATATTAAGGGTTGACTGGCAGGTACCAGACTAAAGAACAAACATTCAAATTCTGAAGTAGAATGTGTAGAAAGTGAAGTGCAGGAAAAAAATGTAATTCACTTCTTAATTTATTTCTTGATTTTCTTCTAATACAGTTCTTAATCCTTAAAATAAAACCCCCATAGTCTCAAGGTGCCTTCAGTACATAATAATATCAATATAGGCAGATACATTGCTAATTAGTCAGCATAGGTAGTTATTGAGTAGCCTGAATCCCAAAAAATCAGTTTACTTTCGTTTATAGCAAATGGAAACAGTTTAACTCTTGTAGTGTTTTTGTGAGTCGAAATCTCATTCTTGGAAAAATCAAAACGTTTACATTAACTTTGAAATAGTATAATATAATATATTTTATGTTTCGAGGATTCATGATTGATATGGCTCAATGTAAAGGCCATGAAAGCAATTTTCAGCTGGCGCAAATAACTTGAACCAAAATGGTGGATGCGCAGCAGTCGATTTTTAGTAGATACATTTTGCACGCAAATGCACAGCGCAAACTTCCCCCTCTCCGTTAGTTTTGGGTCTAGTTATTTTTCGCGAACTATACAACAGTTAATACCTATTAAATTTCATTCATGACACATCTATTACTAATATATAAAGCTGAAGAGTTTGCTTATTTGTTTGTTTGCTTGAACGCGCTAATCTCAGGAACTAAGTATTGGTCCGATTTGAAAAAATCTTTCAGTGTTAGATAACCCATTTATTGAGGAAGGCTATAGGCTATATATCATCACGCTACGCGGACGAAGTCGCGGGCAAAAGCTAGTCCTATATAAAACTTTACCGAACTCAATAATAAAACATAATAACATAATTTTACACGTTAGACTAAACAAAAGATGGATGGGATTGTGTGTAAGACGATAGAACTACAGACGGGACGTACGGAAAAATAACGTAAGTACATACTGCGCCGACACCGCAAGTAAATTGGGTACGAATAACCTACTTTTATATAATTCCCTGCTAAAACAAACAACTGAAGACCAAGGCTAAACGGTGCAGGCTTTAATTGCGCAGATATACCTAATTAGAATTCATTGCAGTAGGCACATGTACGTGCAATTAAAATAGTCGGGAACATTATATCGCTACTGTAGAAACGAATCATTATCTATACAACATAAAACAGTAAACATATGTATTTATTATTCAAATATAATTTAAAAAAGGGAATATAATTTAAATACAATTTAAAAAAAAGTAATTATTGATAGCCTAGCGATAGGACCATTGGGCTGTTTGGCACGCACCTCTGACATTTCGAAGTCATGTGCGTATTAAAAGTTATCAATCTAAACGCTAAAACATCATGAGGAAACCTGCATGCTTTAGAGATTTTCTCGACGGCGTCATACGGGAGCCTCAGTAACCAAGGGAGAAATGGCTGTCACGCGCATAAGTCGAGACGAAAATGCGTTTCCGACGTAAGGTTGGTCGTTCGACAATCAGACCCCAATAGTTCCTACCACCAAGCAATTAAGATATTTTCTTGTCTCTTACAAGATGCTTATCTATTCAGATAAGTTTGTTAAAAAAAGTCTGTTAACAAAAAAAAATCATAAAGAAAACTGGACTTTAAAAGAGAAAGATGTTACTGAGTTTGTTTCGGCGTTTCTTCTCAGAGGTTGGGAAATACTGTAATATCTAATTGAAAAATATAAAACATTGACTTCATATCAGCCTATTGCCGTCCACTGCTGAACGTAGGCCTCCCCCAAAGAGCGCCAACTATCCCGGTCTTGGGCAGCTCGCATCCATCCGCTGCCAGCCACCTTCTCTAAATCGTCGGTCCATCGTGTCGCAGGGCGTCCCACACTACGCTTGCCCAAACGCGGTCTCCACTCTAACACTTGTCTGCTCCATCGATAGTCTGTCCGTCTGCAGACATGACCGGCCCATTGACTTGTAACACATTAAATGCACTTAAAATAAACATCATTTATATTCACGCAAAAACAAATGATGAAATAATTGGATAATAATTAAAATATAAAAAAAGATAGCCCTCCATATTGCAATGCTTGCAAAATGCCGCTAAGTTAAAAAATGTTAATATAAATCGTTCAAACAACAACCGGTTCTGTCTGCAGTTATCTCCCGATTGAGCAATGACCGACTGGCGACTGACCCTTGATGACCTAACCTATCTACTGAAACTAATACATAAATAATAAATATTCTGGGACATTTTTACACAGCACCATCTAGTCCCAAACTAAACAGAGCTTGTACTATGCGTACTAGACAATGGATATAATACTTATATCCTTTTTTTTTGTAAATGCATACTTATAATACATAAGAAACACCCAGACGAATACAAACACTTATATTCATCACATAATTTTTTGTGTTCTGTGGGAATCGAACCCACGACCTCATGGTCAGCAGTCTGGTACTCGAACCACTAAGCCACAGAGGTCGTCAAAACATGCTTACCATCACGCCTGTATTTCTCGAAGGGGTAGGCAGAGGCGCACTAATTGTACGCCCATATTTTGCCGTTAGATTTAGGTCCTATGTAATAGGAAGCGCGCCGATTGGACAAATCTAGACTCCGAGCTGTTACTGAGAATTTCATAGAAAAACTCTATAACACTTTTCTCGAACTGGGAACCAAACCCAAGGATGTTAACCGCAGTAGTCGCTCCAACGACCTCTAGAGTAATGAGGCAGTAGTGTACTGAAATTAAGATATAGATAAAAAATAGAAAGAACTATTTATCTACTTCCTGCCTATGTATTTCTACAACTACAACTATGGAGTGATTGTTTAATACTTTTTAACACTGTACATTTTGAGAGATAATTATATATGGCAAAAGAGGATTCTCTTTCTTTAGAAGTAGTTTACCTTCAATTCTCATATTTTGCTAATTTCACTAGAACAGCATAATTCGCGTTTTTGCACATTTTTGGTCCAATTTTATAAGCTAATTAACGTTTTCTTAGACACCATTAAGATTTCTACTCTAATTGAGTTTTGGAACACCAATCGCACATATACACAAACATGAAAACCTGAGCAGGTTTTGCGTAACGGTAAACCACAAACTTCCTAAAGTCTTTTCTACCTTTATTCCAGAATTAATCTTAATTGGTTTCGCGGTTAAGGCTTGAAAACATTACAAACAAACTGACAAAGCTACTTTCGCATTTATAATTAAGTAAAGTAAGTGGGTATTATTAAGTATTGAATTGTTTGTAACTTTGAATGTAAATGTAAGTTTCCTATAAAAATAACGCAAACGAACTTAATTTTATGACCAGTAATGTGAACGTAAAAGTAATAACATAAAATATCGTTATACATAATATTTCCGTGTTGGACACTATTGCGTATGCTCTCGTTTTGTTTTTATAGCATTTCTCTACGAGATTGTGAAAGGGAAAGCATAATATTATGCTCATAACTTTCGTTTTATACACGCAATGTACTTTACAACTATATTCCACCTAGTTTCACTAACCATTTATTCGCGAATTCGCATTTATTTACAATTTTTGGTCTTCATGTTTTTGGTCTGACCACTGAATTGCACATGCAAACGTAGGTACCTAATACCAAAATAAATCGTAATACAAACTCAAATTTAACTTAAATTAATGGTATCCAAATCCGAACAAATTTAACTGTGTATTATTTTGGTATTAGGTACGTTTGCACGGGCAATTTGGTCCGCCAGACAAAATTTTATTTGAAACCGAGAACTTATTTATATGATAACTAGCTTCTGCCCGCGACTTCGTCCGCGTGATATAGTTACTTGGTCTTAGCGTGATGATATATAGCCTATAGCCTTCCTCAATAAATGGGCTATCTAACACTGAAAGATTTTTTTCAAATCGGATCCGTAGTTCCTGAGATTAGCGCGTTCAAGCAAACAAACAAATAAACTCTTTAGCTTTATATATTAAGTATAGAGTATAGATTAAGTGCCACTTGCACCAACTTATTAAATGTGTTTAAATTGTATTTAAACACAAAATTTCTATGAAAAATCGTGTATATAATTTTGAAGTTGGTGCAAGTGGGCCTAAGTCTTTACCTAAACTATTAAAAAAAAACAATTTGCATGTCTCCTTGTTATAGTTTAAGTGAGGTCAACAATGAGCATTTGATTTTACGGCATGATATTACATTTTTTATGTTATAATTAAGAAAAGTTAAAATCCAGTTTCCAAACTACAGACGACTAAAGGGTTAGCACTAAACAAAAATATTGATGTTTTCAAATCATTATAGTCAACAATTTTTCAATGATTATCTTATCATTAAAATATTGTTATCGTCATAATTATAAATAAACACTCTATCAGCTATCTTAATAAAAACATAAATTGAATACGTTTAGGGAAAAAAAAGTCATTAACTTACTTTTTAAAAGTTTCCGAAGCTCTACCAAAGCGTTTTGAACCACTTCCGGAGTTTCTCTTAATTCTTTCGCGGCTATTTCCATACAATGTGCATCGTCGATAGGGTTGAGCTCAAACAGTATTTTGTTGCCTCCCCATGTCACAAACGGTATACCATCGGAACCATACTCGAGTTCCATTTTATCTGTATTCACGGAAGATATGTTTAATGTGCGAATATGTTTTATGTAGTTGTCAGCATATAATTCGCGTCAGTAAATCCGCGAGTCAGCAGAACGTCAGTCGGTCACCATTCACTTGCATTTTCACTCGACACAGTTTTAACAATGTTACTTTAAGAAAGATAAATAAATAATTATCACTAGGTACTTATGACGCATTGGTATATTATCTCTAAGAAAAAATACATGGACTTTGATGTCGTTCTAAATTCTGATATGTTTAATCGGTGAATATAAGATGTTTGTATTAGAGACAAGTACGACCGTGCGCCGGCGCAGCGATATAGTACTTAATGGAGTAGTCATCGCAAGCCCATCTTAACGGTATCCCACCACCGCCATGACGACCGCGGTGCCGTTCACTTCTGCTCACACAAATGTCCTATTCAGTACCAAACATAAATAAATATTTGAACAGGAGTTACATTATGTATAAAATACCTAACGTATAATGTAAAAAAATATGTTTTTTTAATTAACTATTGATTACTGACAAAGCGGTCATTATTATAAAAACCATGTACTCTGTAGTTATCGACCAGTTCCCATTATATCCGTTCAGGTCAACTGTTGCCATCCAAATAAGGAGGACGAATTACGAAATCATTATTGTATTTACTTATAATAGCATAGATTTGAATACGTCTTGTCGTCATTTATTTTATGATAATAATAATTGTGTAACTTTAACACACTGTTATTCTGTAGCTAATAGGCAACAAATCATGTGTGTGTGTGAGTGTCATGAGAAAAGACCAAGGAAAAGTGTCAAATACTTATTTAGTTACTAGCTTCTGCCCGCGACTTCGTCCGCGTAGCGTGATGATATATAGCCTATAGCCTTCCTCAATAAATGGGCTATCTAACACTGAAATATTTTTTCAAATCGGACCAGTAGTTTCTGAGATTAGCGCGTTCAAGCAAACAAACAAACAAACTTTTCAGCTTTATATATGAAGTATAGATTACGTATTCATTATATTCTCGCAAACATAACAATATTGAATATGAGGGAGCGCAACTTTATAACCGTCTAACGAAACTAAAGAAACTATAGTTCATTCAATGTATTTAAAAGTACATTTAAAAAATATAGGTTTAAAGTAACGATCATTTTCCTTTATAGATTTCGATCGATTTAGTCACTTATGTATAAAATAGTATAAGGAAGGGTAAAATTAAGTCTATATGTGAAGTTGTGTATCTAGTTCTTGTATAGGTATGAAATAAGTATTATAATTTTGGATTTTTGTATTTCAAAGTTCTATCTCAGTATACTGGAGTGCGATTTGGGTCCCACACTCCCCTCCAACTACGCTAATTGCGACTTGGTAAAGAAGTGTATCATATACACAGACTTTTATTTAACCGAAGACTGCATGCGCTATGTATTTTGAACGCCTGTGCAAAAACATAAAGCATTTTTTTATTCGTCTCCGTAACTTATATACAGTAGGAGTTCGTAAATGATCGAGGCGTAATGTAGAGTTATTATAGTAATTTTTCTTTCCTCTTAGTAAAATATCAAGCCGATATTGCGTAAAGAGGCGTCTCATCCATCAAATGCGGTGCCAACTATTGTTGTTCAAATGGTTGTAAAGTGATAATGACGTTTACACCATCATACTAAGAATGCTCCAGTCAAATGGTTACAACATTATACTGTGATTACCAACTCCTATCCCCGACGTAGTGAGGTGTGCCAACAATCGTTTAAACACGAAGCGGGTTGGTTGGTTGAAACTATACGCACACTGAAATTTTAATCCGAGACATAATGTTATCGTAATAGGTAGGTACCTACTTGATTTTAACTTACCTATTTGGTACCAAACTTATTTTCCTTATAACCCTGATTCGGGGCGTTCGTCCAACGGAGGTGTAGTCGCTGCGTAGACGCTGCGTCGCCGCCTCGTACACAGCCGTAATAAAAACGACGCTTATGACACTATTACTCAGATTATGCGTAGACGCCACGTATGTGTGTTGCGTAGCCGCTGCGTAGCAATCATGGAGCCACCGCGTAGCTTTCGCGTAGCCGCTACGTAGCAGGCGCGCAACCGCTGCGTAGCGGTCACGTAGTAACTTTCAATGAACTTAAACAAGTTAAAAGGTTTATCAAATAATGATAATTTAATAACCACCTCCAAATGCGCTACTTTGTAGCACTATTTCTTTAATAAACTTAACACAGTATGCATTTGTGCAATTGAAAACTGAATTGTTTAATATGATTTAGGGGTTGTCTAAACAATGAATAATGAACAACTGTATTTTCCGCGATGTTTATCTTCTGATGATGTAAAGCATATAAACAGCGCGTTACCGACATTCTGTCATTACCAGTAATCTATATCTATGGAAAGTTGTATTTTCATGACATTGTTAGCCTGTTTAAGTCTCATCAAAAAGTTTTATTGATAAGTCTCTGGGTTGTTATAAGGTTCTTCCAGTCATTCCAGTGTTCTGCTTTCCTAACTTGTAATAAAAAATGTGCTGCACGTTTCTACTTAGCTTAATAATCGTACCTATATTTGCGGCTACAGATCAATTTCAGGCAATTGTAGTTCAATTTAGATCGATCTAAATTGTATTCGTCACCCATGCGAGGCAATGAACGGAATGGAATTAATTGATTGTAACTTCTGCCACTATCCTTGGCAGTAGTAATATAGTAATGGAGTAAGTAATAATTTTAAAAAGGAAAGACGGTATAGTAATATAAGTTTTAACTGTCTCTTTAGTCCAGTTATGCCAAGTGCGACTGTGACGCTAGAGGTCCTGGGTTCGATTCCCAGGTTGAGCAAAGTGTTATTGCCCGATTAAATGGCAATAGGCTCGCCCCCTATTACCTACATATGACCTAAACATACCGGCGAACTGAGGGTGTACTTTAGTACACCTCTGCCTAACCCTTCTGGGAGTACAGGCGTGATGGTATGTTATGTATATAAAAAAAAATCAAAGATGTTTTTATTTACAAATGTTTTATTTATATTAATATCTAAACGAAACGCAAAATTAATTTGTTACGTTTCTATTCAAACATGTATTATATATTGAGCAAATCAGGTATTTTCACCGTACAAGAAAAGTACAAACATACAAATCTATAAAAACGATACAAAAATAATATTTGGAATGCGTCTACTAAAGGCACAATATGCATCACGAGAGAAACTATGTAGATGTTACAGACAAACACATATTGTCACATTTTTCTCGAAATCTTTATTAACTAGTAACTCATTGAATGCTCAAAAATATCATAGACAGTATATCAACACTTCTTAGGCGTTAATGAGGGTGCACAGCTATGAAACACTTGATCTGGGAAAGCAAAATATAAAAAGAATATAAATCAAAAGCCCTCTTTTCCAAGAGCTGTAAGGAAACCTTAATAAATGGAACACAATAGCATAAAATAGTACATGGGGAAGAGTTCTGTTTATTTTAATTTTTTGCCTCCCTGAACGCGTTATAACCATTATGGATACGTAATTGTCGAGGACACAAGACTTCATATTCATCTATATATAAAATTCGCAACGAATGGAACTAAATGCGTCAAAATGCATTTCCTGCAAATTTTGAAATAACTTCCGTTTCTTTACAAATAATAAATATCCTTGTAAACTGCCTGTGAAAATATTGTGTGCACCACAATTTTACGTGACGTGTTATAGCGATAATTTTTAGGTTGTGAAAGAGGATGGCGCTATTTAAATTGTAAAGCCGCATCTCTCTCTCTCTCAATCACACAACTATCGCATTAACAAGACCTCAGCAAATAATGAGTTAATCTTAATTTGGTGAAGAAAATGTGTCAGAACTGGCACCGCTCGTCATCCCCATCACAGCCTCATCAACACGCAAGTTGTGCACAATCAACGGGAACATATTCCTTCCTTACATCTAAATAAATAAAAACTTCGTCATCCCCACGCGAACTGTCAGTACTACATGTCATGATATACGCTCACATCCCCATGGAAATACACATTTCTTACATACACACACTTATAATTAACCAACAAATCGTTGCATAGTCATATAAACACTCTATCTAGAACTTGCTTAGATATAACATACTGGCGATTGATTCCTCAACCGCAGCTATCTAGCCTGTATCGCCCAGTTAACCTACAAACTTAAAACTATAGTCTTACATTACTTGTCAATATTTATCACAAGACATTTTTGTTAATCATTCATTCACACTCCTGATTTTTGGAACACTGTTAAGTTATGGTCTTTGAATTTCTTAATTTATAATTCTAAATTTGGTAAATCTAAACTTACATCTTAAGAACCCTGATTATGGAAGAGCTCAAGTATTATACTAGTGGTGCTCGGGCACATGGCATTAACTAACAATTATCTAATCACCACTCTAAGCCAGGACTTAATAACAAAGTCTATTCGAACACACATACTAAACTTTGTTTTAGCCTTAAAGCGATTCTGAACCTAAATTAACATTGAGAATAGCTTAACATGTGAACAGCCAAGCGTGATTATGCAACTGCCGAAATACAAACTGATTATAAATTCATTGATTTGTGAAGAAAGTGGTATTGAACATCTCAGCTCAAAAGAAGGTTAAATAACTTGTAGTAAGTAATTAATTTGGCATCCCTATTCAGTCCATAATCACGGCTGACCGTTCGCATGTGTAGGTGAGGGCTGTGCCTACGCATTCTTCGCGAAGCCGTAGGTGTTCCAGTTGTGGATATATGGCAACACGTCGTTAATGACAGGGTACCACTCAGCGCCGGAGTAGTCGATGGCGGGCAGCTCACCGCCGTAGTCCGCCGGCAGGTGCGACGGCAACATGTGCTTGTGGAGAGACGGCATCTTTGAGCCGTGGAAGAAGATCTGAAATTAAGTAAACAGTATAAGAACTTTGTACTTTAAAGGCTTCTTACAAAGATACGATTATTCTACTATCAAACTTTAAAAAAAACTTCTATATTCCCAATTCTGGTCAATATATACTACTTACTAACATACTACCTACTCATCAATAGCCCACTTCAAGTTCTTTTACATAAAATTTGAAAATAAAATGTTCGGGCCAAAATATTTTATTACAATTTTAATGCAAGAGTTCATAAATGTTACAAAGGTACCTAAAGATTTATGCGTCTATGAGAACCTAAAACCACGTAAAACGTTATTATGCAGATACGTCTAATAATAAATCTGTGTACGATGGTAAGGCCAGCCACATATTTTATGATTTCATTGATACTAATGATTGTCTGAAATGTCTGTCGGATTCGAATATCTAAGTTTTCGCGCATATATACGTACTTACTACATATCTGTCTCAAATAATCGTACATCATGATAACCAGATTGAATTGATTGAGAACATTGATTGAACTTAGAAGTTTCCAACTCTTCATACTAGATGGCGTTAGATATATATAAAGACTAGTATCATATGACAAAAGAGTAAATCAAAGTTCTGTTACGTCGTCGTGCATCGCGCAAGCTTCTAACGCAATACGCAAATAATTTGAATGCTAATTCTGTTTCTTATAGCAACGATGATGACTTTGAGCGTCACTAATGATTGAAGTACCTACACATACTAAGTGCAAGATAAACAAACTGTAGCATCAAGTGTCCTTTTCTGCACGAGGACTCTGTCGTAACCAAGACTTAAAAACTAAATTAACACAATCACAATATTTTGCCAAATTTAAATTCATTGACATATTGTAGGAACACCTCGACAAAAGCACCATATGAATATTAAGCAGTAAATTGGTTGAAATCGCGGAAATATTTTGAATATAGTCTTTGTTTTTATTTTTAAATTTATAGATATTTGTCTGATAACTCACCTGCTGCTGGGTTACAATAATAGAATTATTATTATCTCGCACATAAACGGTAAAGAAAAATATCATGAGTAAATCTACATGTCTGATATTATGGATTACGGTCTACTGTGGACTTGTGATATACAAAATCCCTTTATTAATGATAATTATCGAGGGCTTTATGATAAGTATACTTCGAGGCAAAGACTAATACTGCGAGGATTATTAATGATTGACACCGTCAATGAGAGACATGAGTCACCCGCCACCCAAAGACGTAAATTCAGAATATGAAGCCAAATTTCGACCTAGCGGGCGGGTCATAGCGTGTGGTCTGGTGTATCAAACCAGAAGACGTAAAATAACGCGACACAGTTTTACAAAATCCTTATCAAAAATATTTACTTACTCTGTTCTTAAGCTTCTCCCTGATAAAAGGTTTGAACATATTCCATACGACGTTGAAGATCATGGGTTGCTTCACGAAGTGTACCTCCTTCAGCCGGAGAGGCATGGCGTCTTGGATGAAGGTCAGCAGGCGCTTGGAGAACGCCGGTGTCAAACCCATTGTCTGTTAAAATAAAATTGGAATTATGCATGGGAAGATCAATGACCTATTTTTGGTAAAACAAAGCAGATGCACCAGGCATTTCGATTTAGTAACGTAGAAACCTGAGAACACAATTATCCCTTTCCTATTGTTTAATTTTGAACCCCAAGACCAAAATAAAACGTTATTTGGGAGCCTTAAGGAAATCCTAATAACTATTACACGTTCAACAAAATCCAGAAGTTGCTGGTTTTTCGCAAAATTTATAACAGCTGATGTCCGCGCATTAGTATTGCTTGTAACCGCATCGCAACCACAAGAACCTCTTTAGTAATTCAAATTCTTCAGTGTTGCAGATAAGCAGTTTTACATAATAAACACTTTCATTAATTTGATCTGTGTGACTAATTTTACTCAACTCGATTCGACGTCATTTGGCGAAGCTACGAGAGAGTGCACATACTTGATAACCTACGTCCAACGGCTTGGCAAGCTCCGCCAGCCATAGGTCCCGGCTCTGACATCGGTCAGTGATCCGCGTATTCCCATTATTATTACGTTGTATGCACGCATCTATGTTTACTCCACCTTATTTTTACGTGTGAAAATCTTCATGGAGGCCCACTGTCTCTCGGAAGGTAAGACGAAGGTTTCCTCCGACTAAAAACACAGGACACATTGTGGAGGGGGTTGGAATGAACGCACCAGTGGCCCTTCTGTGCTTTGTCTTTGGCACATCACAAAAATGCAACTTTATTATGCTGTCAATGCAGTTGTTCTTAGCGTCAGCATCCCAAAAATTATCCTCTGCTGGTGGTAAATTAGCAGGGATTCGGCGTTTGGTCCTAGCTGGACTCAACGGCTGATCCATTTTATGATTGAAGCTATACTGAAGCACGCACTGTATTATAAGATCGCGTTTTGATACAAATAGGTATCGAAACGCGATCTTTGTAACTCAATTCCTTATTGACCCTCATAAGTTGGCTGAGCATTAAGTGAATGATTTATGTTCTTTATTAATTGATGGATTATATTGCTGTCATGATCTCTCAAAGCGCTATCTAACCCTTTGGTCATGGTCATATTGTGGATTAAATAAATAGGTATAAAAAATTACACCACGTTCTTAGAACTTCTATAAAACTTTTGACTTTATCAAAAGCAAATAAAGTTAGATAATTATGTTGTAGGTTGCGTGCTACGTAAATGGCACAAGAAATTTAGAAAGATTATATTCGAAAAACAGTACAATGCTTCGCCTAAGATTTGAACTATGTACCACGCAAGGTTGGAGCTGCAATTATAACATGGACAGCGGATAATATTATAAAATTAAGTATAAGAATTATTCTGATAGGCGGTAATAATCCGTGATAATTAAGACAATAAAGATAACGTGATTACACAACGTTAGTTGTTTGAATTTTAACACAAATGGACATTTTATCATTCTTTTACACAATGTTATCTATATATTGGAGGATCTAATATAATCCCCAATACCTATTTTACTAAATGTGTGAAGTTACGTGGAATAATAAAACTGTCACGTAGTAAATCTACAACTACATATGAATCAAATGGAGTTTGATAATAATACAACTACATACCTACAGAGAACGCCTTATACATAATTGGTAACACGTTTAGGTACATCAAACTTTCTTTAGTACGTTGATGCCATAAAAAACAATAGTTGCAGGTGTTCCATAAATGAAGAAAATTAATTCTATAGTCTCAATACATCGCGATACAGTGGCAGTTTGGGACCCAATAGGGACTCAGCGTTACCACGGAGGTCGAGACAAAGATGCCCATCTTTGTCTACGTGGAGTAAACGGGTGTAACTATGATGTATATAAAACTGTTTGCCCAATGTCCGTGTTTACCGTCGTCCTTAAAGAAACGCAAAGGAAAACCCATATCCTTCCATATCAGCGGACAAAGGACGGATGTTTGGCTAAAATATTGATCTTCAACTCAGATAAATATATGTTTAAATAGTGTCCTAAAATGGCGCAGCGCACATGTACCTTAAGCTTCAATTATAATCACCGGCGGGTTGCGCTTGCTCAATTTCCGCTCCGATTTTCTTAACATTCACTATTTAGAACTGTAATCCTACGGTCAGTTAATAACTGTATGTTACTCAGTTGCTTTAATAAAGTAATCTGATACTATGGACATAGAATGTCAATTTACGAAAAAAACAATAAGTATAATACTATAATAAGTTAGAATAAATTTATATAAATAAAAAGTCAGAGTTAATTTCTGAGCTAGACAATCATTGTTGTAGAATGTTTGTTTTTTTATGGCGTAAGGGGGCAAACGAGCACCCGGATCTCCTGATGGTAAGCGATTACCGCCGCCCATGGACACCCGCAATACCAGAGGAGTCGCGAGTACGTTGCCGGCCTTTAAAAAAAAAGGTTTGGCCCTTCGATATCTTCACTCAGTCGGCGAAACACAACTTAACACGCCGATTTTCTATGAGGCCCTGGTATCACTCCGAACCTGCCAGCCCTTTCGCGACGAAGCATGGCTCTCTCACGTGAAAAAGGTTGTATACAAGTTACAATTCCCGGAACGATAAATAGCCTCGGACGTGATGTCCCTTGAGGAAACCCTGAGCCAACACATTTTCCCTGTAGGTAGCATGATTATTAATCGATTATGACTAATTTGTTCCGATTTTCATATTATATTATAAGATTAATCTGCATTCGTTTCCTTCGACGGATTATATTAATGAACAACGCTATTGTTTGGAATGGTATCAGCTGCGAGTGCACGTGACACATTAAACGTTATTCTACGCTTAATATTAAACATGTAATCAAAAATTTACAGTGAATCAGTTTCAGGTTTGTTATGACATTCAATTATTGAATACAATGTTTTTACAAATAGGTATGAAAATAATTAACTTGGGATCTAATATTAAAAGTATTCTATTCCTAGTAGTGCTCAAACAGCGCAACCATATAATTTGGAAAGTTCGATTTTGGACTTCAAAAGCACTGTAATCTTAAAATTATTTTATGGATTCTACTCACATATTTCATTTATAAGACTGTGTCATACGCAAGAGTCCTCACTCCTCATTTTTGAAGTGTTCGACTCCGAAAACAGTATCGAATATTTTAACACAGTCCTCATTCTCATTCCTCTTCCTCTATTGTAAATAAAAATAAATTTAGCAATACCTGACCTAAACAACAATAAAATCCAGATAAGAACGCGGCAGTGGCGATTCTCACGCATTTAATGATATCAATATGTTCTCGCAATCATGACGCGTTCTACGTGATCCGAACACGAAGTACAATAATTTCGCAGATTCTAATATAAAGCAGGCGATGATGGGACTCTTAGCAGCTCTGACCTCTTCGACCGATCGTGATATGACTAGTAAAGGTATTGGAAAATATACTTCCTTGCTTCGTGGAATTTTATCGCTAAATAGGCACGGCCGGAAGAGACCGTCATGTTGACCGCTAACCTTCCAAGATCAAGACTATATTGTAAAACTAGAATAAATTGGTATTTGAAGGACTTCCTGTGGCACTTTTTGCAGTGTGAAATGTATGCAGATTTTTGAAAAAAATGCCTCTCTTGACCATGTATTAAGCAACTTAAAGGTGCTATGAATGATGATTGATGATGATGATGTAGGTAAAAGCGATGGAAATGATAAAAATAGTGGAAGAAAAGAAAATAAAAAGCGTATTATAAACAATTTCCTTCTATTCAATTCACAGAGGTTAGATATTTTAAAATGATCGCCACGAGTAAATAAATGTTACTAATTAGGTATTGTTACTCCATCATGAACTATTATTGTGTAGCTTATGACACGATAGAAAAGGAAAAGAAATAGCAAAATAAAGCAAAATAAAACCAAAGATGATAAAATATATGGAGAGAATTTGAGTATCTATCTTCTATCTAAATAAAAATAAATCACCAAAATAAATGTGTTGCTAAGCGCAAAACTCGAGAACGGCTCCACCAATTCGGCTAATTTTTGTTTCCTTATTTTCGTTAAGGCATTAAGGGCCACTTGCACCAACTTCTTAAATTGTATTGAAAAACAATTTTCTATTGTCATTTTGTGTTTAAATTCAATTTAAACTTATTTCAGAAGT
Organism: Acronicta leporina; assembly: GCA_947256265.1. NCBI lineage: Eukaryota > Metazoa > Arthropoda > Insecta > Lepidoptera > Noctuidae > Acronicta > Acronicta leporina. Next base: position 14,252,463 of record OX366513.1, read on the forward strand.
TGGTGCAAGTGGCCCTAAGGTTCTTATGGAGAGAAAAATTTGCGAAGAAAATAATTTTACTTTTGACAGAATAAATATTCTGGGACATTTTCACACAGCACCATCTAGTCCCAAACTAAGCAGAGCTTGTACTATGGCTACAAGACAATGGATATAATACTTATATACTTTTTTTTTGTAAATGCATACTTATAATACATAAGAAACACCCAGACGAACACAAACACTTATATTCATCACATAAATTTTTGTGTCCTGTGGGAATCGAACCCACGATCTCATGGTCAGCAGTCCGGTACTCGAACCACTAAACCACAGAGGTAGTCAATGAAAAGAATGAAGTCTGTCGAGGCAGCTAGTATAACTAAAATAACTAACTTGAACCAAAATGGTGGATGCGCAGTTGTCGATTTTTAGTACATTTTGCACGCAACAAAAGCGGAGAGAGAGACCTCTCTCCGTTAGTTTTGGGTCAACTTACTTTGCGCGAACTACCTTTACAGAATTCGAGAAATGCAAGTAGGTACGCAGTAACTTATAATCACTTAAAACGAATAAAATATGTTAATCTGCTTACCAAGTGATTATAACATAAATATGAACAACATTGATAAGATAAACATTTGCTGATAAGCAAGATCCTGTTCAGTATTTACAGTGATCTGCACTATCTAGAAGCACTGAGTCGTACACACGTTTTGTTTATGTACAGAACACATATAATATATTCGCATATATTCACTATGCATGACATAAGAACTGTATATAGGTACATTTAGCGAATTATTTTATGTAAACATATGACTTTTAAGTCAACATGTCGTATATCTTTAACGAGGTTTCGCAATAGGTGTCAACTAGTCGTCATGTTTTTCGTTGGTATTTTACTGTTTAGAGTTAAATTATTAAATTATTATTCTTAAAAAATGTTGCCCTACAATAGGGATTTCGCCTGTAACGTGGATGCGTTTGCAAACACTAATTCTCACATATACAAAAGCCCAGATACAACAAATTTAATGGAGGTGTTAATACCGCCGTCAACTCCCCAATAAACGACATGATGATGACACAATACTACGAATAACTCATGTTTTCATTTATAATCAGCTTTACAAAACAAAATTGCGCATTTCTTTAAATTCAATAACTTAAACGGAGGTGTTGATACCGCAATAAATATTTATAGACACAGGGCTGCATATTCAATAAAAAATAACCACACACCTTTAATACCACGTATTAATGCAGATGTTATTATTTCGTAACTACGCATGGAACAAAGATAAACCCAACAATGCAAGAGCGATGCCCGGCTAAGACACACTTTAAACATTTCTTTGTTTTCAATGTACAAATACATGCACATTTTGTACTTTGAGCTAGATAGGTATGTACTTAGGTATACTTTGTTTTAGGGACTCTGTGATTCATCGAAAGGTGATCGTTGCATGTTACAAGTACATTATGTAGTAAGTTCTGGCTATATATTAGGAAAAATCAAGAAATTTACCTAAAATAACATATGAAATTAAATTACCTGGATTTTTTTAGAATTTGACTTTATGATTACATTTCAAAAATTTGAATTGGCTCACGAGGTACGTGATTTATTAATATTGAATTATAGGCACGAATGGGCCGGCTCGACCGGAGTGATACCACGGCCTCACAGAAAACCGGCGTGAAACAACGCTTGCGTTGTGTTTCGCCGAGTGAAGGAGGTTACCGGAGGCCCAAACCCTTTTAAAAGGCGGGCAACGCACTTGCGACACCTCTGGTGTTGCGGGTGCCCATGGGCGGCGGTTATCGCTTACCATCAGGTGATCCGTTTGCTCGTTTGCCCCCCTATCTCATAAAAAATATGAAGATAATATTTGACCTCAAACAAGATTCGAACCTGTATCCTCCAGTTTGGTACCGAATTAATTTACGTGGACCACCTGTGATGGCGAATTTCTTGTTCAAATTGATAATTTCAGTTTTTCCAGCGCATTAACTTGCGTTTACTTTATTATAATTGTGTACTCGATAAATAAGAACAGAAATTTCATCTCTGTTTAGAACTACCTAATTCCAAATATAAATATAAAATAAAACAAAGAAGTCTTAAAAGCGTTTTCAATGAGTAGGTTTTGTAACTGGGTCATTTAATTCCTTCATAAAGTACTAAATTGGAGATAGAACATTATTCTTCTATTCTTACTATTTTTAATTCTCCCAGGTGTGTGTGTCCAACAGAAAAAAAAATCGTATGAATTTTCCCAATTTTTTGTACTTAGTCCATCACCTTGAACAGTGCTCTCAGTATACATATAAGTCAACCAATGAGTTTCTTATTCAACAAAATAAGCAGCAAGTACCTTAGAAGAATTCGAATTCAAGCATTGAAAAAAACTTGTTGAATCTCACAACAAGTTCGTATGACACACTCTGCAGCCGCTGTCATTTTATTACGATATAGCTATTCAAATCAGCGCCAACATGCGCACGCGCAGTGAAAGTGATCCGTCCACATCCAACACTCATACCGTGTAAAGCTATTATCTCTTTGCGCTACTATATGTTCTTTCAAACTATAAATATGCCATGACGTCATCAATGCTATCAGCAGATGGATTTCTGCCAATAAATAGCCTAAAAGTTCATCAATGATCACTATTATACGTAACCTAATATTTCCATCGAAATAGTTCAAGTTTACATTTTCCACTTCAATGGTAAAGAACAATGCACATTATGTTTGCATGCAACAGAATTAAAACGACGACCTAGAATTATTTGTATTGGTTATTTCCTTAAAAAACAAGGGACTGAACTGTGCCAAAACACTTGTGTAAAAACAATGTGTTTTGTGTTAGTGTTCGCAATGAACTTTAATACAAGAGCCATAAGAGTCACCGACACTTTACTTTCCCAAGTAATATATTCTACAAACTAGTTCTAGCGAATGCATTGGTGGATGATTATGACGACACGACAATTTAGTTGGCACAAATAACGACATTTATATTATTTCGTCACGAAGCAGCCGGCACTCGACGCATGCGCTTAACGTACTCGAAAGATGAAGGATATAAGATGGATTGCACTTTTAATTTGGTGAACGCAATAGTAGCATTTACGTGAACAATTAAAATAGCAACTGCGCGGCGATCGTTACGAAAAGTTACGAATCCTTAACTTGTACAAAGGCCCTCTTTTCCATTAGCCTCCTGGGCAAGTGCTTGGGCACTTGGAAGGCTTTATGGACTACTCCTTGGTTTGGACTATGGCTTTGTTTTTTATGAAATAGTCCTCCATCATATCATACCCAGGGTCCCAAAGTAACCCGAGGTCTCCAATAAGTTCTTGTCCATTTTATATGGAATTATACTCATTGTTTTTATTTGCAGTATGATTATAGGTTTGGGAAACAAAAGAATAAAAATACCTACACAAACACCTACCAACTTTTTAAATAGACAGTAAAACTATGTACTTACTTATATTCATATATTATTATTATTAACGTCAATAAAATTATTTGAAAATTTAAATATAAACTAATCAAAATATCCTTTTAGTACTGACCTGTGTCCATCCCATGTTGTGGAAGTCCATGAGGACGACAGTGCCTCGGACCTGTGTCTCGGGCTCCAACATGGCCGCCTCGTGGATCATGTAGAACAGCCTGAACAACTGGTCAGCATTCACTTTCTTGGGATCCCACGTGCCTGAGATTGATAAGAAAATATATAAAAACCTTACTCCAATTTGCTTATTTCCAAAACGTAAATATTTTGATAAGTGATTCTATAGTATATATATATAATAAATGTATGTATATAAATGTATGATATATAATAAATCCGCAGAAGGACCCCGAAGTTAAAAATGCAGATACGTTTTTAATTGCGACTGTGATAAAAAATATATTTGTCATCAGTATGTCACAAACAAAAACAGAATTAAAATTAAAACAAACAAACCGACCGCAGCATATCTGCATACTATATATAAACTATAAAAAAAAGTAAGCAACTTGGAACTAAGAAAATGGTTAATGGTTATATTATGTCAACGCCAAAGAATGGTTTTCGACATGTTTTGTATTCGGAACACTAGGCAACTGTCACTATTTATGCATATTGCGTGTACGCATCGAATACTGTATTACGTACATACAAGTCGCTTTGAGTTTCGTTAGAACAATACGACTATTCACCGAGTGTGCACCGTTTGTGCTACTACTTGACTGCTTCATTAGTGAACAAAAATAACCGCAAAAACAAAGGAAAGACTTATTATGATAGTACGCTTCTTTAACCCCAGGTCAATTTAAAAACAAAACAATTAACCATTGAAATTCTGTATAATAAGGAGGTTATGTACAAAAAGCTTTTATACTTTTTCACAAAGAAACAACTAAAAAAGAAGACTCATAAATTAAAATTGCTATTGTATGAAATTCATTAATTATTATCTTAGAAAATTTGACAAAATTAGACGGACAGTGATTAAGTTAAAGTAATTTATGATTTTATTTGTAAGTACTTTATTTACAAGTGGAAATTATGGAATCTAACAAATTTTTACTCTAAGTATCTTTGTGATAATGTAACATCAAGTACACAAATAGAATGTGTTCTTAGTATACTAATTACTGAACTACACTGTTTCATAAAAGTACAGTCGAGCGATAAATGGCACAGTTCATCACTATTGTTTCACACAAACATAGAAATAAGATACTTTCGGGACACACAATCACAATATATCTGTAGATTATTATTTTGATGGATCATTGATTGTTATTTACCGGCGACAGATACTACGTATTGTTTTGCTCTGAATATTTTATCTTGTTTTCAAACAAATGTTATTTGATTTATATACAAGCAATTATATTAAGGTATACCGTACTCAGGGAAGAATACGAAGCGTAAACAACCTCATTTTACAAAGTTTTTTTTTACTGACAGTTAATAAATAAGATGAATAATAATTGTAAATTTTGCTATAAAATATTAAATAGTTGTCAACTACATAAACGAAACGCGTTAAATTATTAAAGCAAGCAATTTTTTTCTTTTGTATGCCTAAATCTAATTTACCTACATACTTTGAGGTGTGATTAATAGGTTAACTCGTGGTTAACTGAATGCAGATACTATTATAACTTTGTTTTGTATCTATAGCGGCATAAAATAAACATTACTTATTAAGTTCAAAGGTAATGCATGTCCTTCTCCAACCCTACGAATTATTAATGACACATGTGAAAAAATTAACTAATTGAACGCAATGTAGGTCCCTTAACATATAGTTAGTCGAAATAATGCCCTATATATATTCAGCTGATCAAAATAATAGATGCACAAATAACTCTTTATCATCTGAATAATTCCTTTGTTATGAGCCACAAGAAGCAATTACTATGGTAATGCTTTACAGTAAAGTGGGAACTAGTTAAACGTTTACATTTTAATTTCTGCTTTCCTGAAATATGTTCAGACATATCTGAGCATGTGCTGTGGCAGGTATATAATTATATACAGGATGACTGGTGATTACTGTAAATTACTTAAACACATGATAGAACTGATTTTAACTAATATCTTTTCCAAAGACACAACAAACGTTTCTTTAGGAATATTGTTTTTATCAAGAGTTTATACTCTTGATAAAAACAACCTTTTTAGTAGTTATGATGTCGTTTTTTTATATAGGGTAAAATACTTATACATTAATAATAATGTATAAGTATTTTACCCTATATAAAAAAAACGACATCATAACTACTAAAAAGGAGGGTAAAGTATACTGTAAGTCGTGAAAGTGTACTGTAAGAGTGAAATATCTGTTCTGCAGTCTAAATAACAAAATGTTGTAGGTAAATCTTTAATTAAATATCAAATGCATGTCTTACCTCCAACGCTAACGATAAGAACCCTCCTGCCCTTGTGATCACGGCCCTTCAGCACGTTTACGACCTTATGGTCAAGGAACGCAGTCTTTTCTTGTTCAGGCAACAATCCATCGAGCAAAGATGCGTTGTCACGTTTGAATTCAGCAATTCGACGCATCTGCAATTAAAATTAATTTTATTAATATATTTGTGAGAATTGTGAATTGTGCAATCTCTGGGAAATACCTACTATGACGCCCAAACCTTTTTGGACTGTATTTCTAAGGCCGAGCAGAGACTTTATATAGACTTTATAAAATGAAAATATGTAAATTTTGGTAATCGTTGACCTTGTGTTCAAAGTAAAACACGATAAGTCATAACTTGCAGTCACTGTAGGCGCCTGTAAGTCAGTAGGTTTTATGTGTCATCATTTAGATTAAGAACATACCGCGACAAAATTAATTTTAGATACTATATTATCCTAGTTGTCATTGATGTCATGTTGTCATGAGTTCAACTTTGGTCTTCGGGAGGCCAAATGCTGCTTTTTCTACCGTTTTCATTTTCAACTGACCAATCAAACTGTACTTGTTTTTTTTTAAATTAAACGTTTAACGCTGTGAATTGAATGAGAGGTTTTTGGTACACTATGACACCAACTGATAGGTAGGTACCAAGACCTGTGATTTAAGGGTGGATAAAGGCGGACGCAGAATTGTCCATACAAACGTAATCCCAAAATAAATCGTAATACAAACAAAATTAATACAATTATTATTTATTATTCGGATTCGGATACCGTTAATCTTCTTAAGTTTGATGTTTTCCGGTCGTTTATGTCCAGTGAAGTAGTAGTACTTAGACGAAATGGTAAGGTAAGTACCTAGATTAACGCTATCTGAATCCGAATAATACATAACGCAACTATGTAAAAATAAAACATTAAAAATAAAAGAATTTTAATGGCATTTTAATAACTGATTCAGTAAACAATGCTATTCAGTAAAACAGTTAATCGATGTTTAGTGTTGATTTTGATATAGCATGTTACTTTTACTTCAAATTCTGGAATTACTGGCTGGTACAGCGCTAGCGAGAAACATTAACAATCCGCTGTGAAATCAAGTTCGCAGCAAGTTTTCTTCTCATAGAACATAATTAAATAATGTATTTATTAGTAATCTATGTACATGCCGGTGTTTTCCGGCGAGAAACTTTAATTTCCATGAGAAAATATATAAGCATAAATAATTAGATCTTAGGTAGACGTGTGGTATAATTTGCCAGTCTACCGTCTGTCCGGATCTAGCCTATTTCGAGGAACGAGTCTCGTGTGTTTAATTCTAGCTATTATGAGACGTAGGTAGTAAATTAAAATAATTTTACTAGTCTACTAGTAGTAATTTTGGCCTCCAATTAATTTGACAACAACTTTTTATGATGTCTTATTTTTAAGGTAGCTATATGATTTGTATAATTTTGAATATGATACCTCTGTTACAATTGCATGTTGAGTTAAAAAATATCTAACAGTAAAACTAAAACATTGACGATTTAACTCGATTCTTGTAATCCTTGTAATGTCAGCTTGTTATCATAATAATCGAATGGTTTACATTATCTGTGCAAAACACAATGGAACTCATTTCCTTGTTAGTTTCGATAATAAAGTATATTACCAACAATACAATGATGAAAACAACCGGTGAGTAATTTATTGTGCACAGAAGATTACCTTTAGCTTAAATACATAGGTACAAAGTGAAGCGAGTTATGTAAATCACGTAACACGTTGATGAATGGGCCGACCTGCACACGCCGTACATTCAAAGTACGCATCTAATACGTGTAATCGACGCTCAATTAATTTACTAATACTAGACATAGCTGCGTACAAATTTTGGACGATCTGAACAGTGAAGTTAAGTAGGTATATATGCGTCTGCATCTAGGGTTGGTCTTTAGCCAGACATGTCCATCATTTTACTGTCCACTTGTCCTTTTGTTAGGCTTTTAGTCAACCCCACCCCGCCAAAAGCCTGTTTAGCTAAATAAGAAACTGTGTCCTTTTCTATAATATATTTATGATACATCGTTTCATACTAAATTGCTAGTATTAAGATAATAGAAATCTGACACGCACGGTTCCGTAATTTTTTGCACCCCAAATTGCTGCAATTTGTGCGATGGTACGTTATATTTATACGTTAATGAGTTTGCCCCTTACATTTAAATTGGAACGTACGAACCATACGGGCGAACTAGTTCACCTCTATCTAACCTTTTGTGGAATATATGCGTGATGGTTTTACAGCAATAAAAAAACATCGAAATAAAATAATTGTGTTCCTGTACATAGAACTATAAAAATTATGTTACCAAATCTACTTTTTCAATTGTGTTACAGTGGTCATCCAAGGGTTCTAAATGACGTAAGAAATGACAGATTTGAAGCCAAAACTTTCAAAAATCAACAATTCTGAAGTCATTGTGTGACTATTTTCATACAATAAAGTAGTAGAATTGGGGCCTAGAACAAAACTTTTAATAAAAGCACCCCTGACGCCGCCACATCGTCAATTCGAGATTGATTGCTCAAGGCAAATGACCGGTTAACGACTGATTGCAGCACTTGCAAGTACATACTTGCAATTCTTACAGCTGGCACGTACAGTTCACCATACCATCGCTGCGTTACCTAATCTTTTCTGTTATTATATTTAATAACGTTTAATTGTCTCTTTGTGCTACTCACACCTGATACAATTCCCAACGATCAACGATTACATTATTTTTTTTAAAGCAGCATTTCCAGAACTATGGCTCACGAGTAAATGGTGGATGGGCTCTGAAACAATCATTTAAACAGGCCTTTTTTCCTCAAAAAGTGAAGTGAGTCCCGGAAGTTTTTATGAGATGAGAGAAAGTTGATTGTACCGCGGTCCAATCAACTTTGGGAGCCACTGATTTCAAGCATTCTAGAACATGACTTAAAGGATGCATTTATATCATTTTGAATAATATTTGTTGCTACAAACATTATCATTATCACCCCCTAGCTACGGTCAAGTGTTATCAGGAGAGATAATGACGTGTTTGCTACATATAGATACAAAGGCATTTTAATTTATTATAAATAAATGCGTTGATACGTTAATCTTCTGTGTCTATAAGCTTAGTAATTAGTTTTTAACTTTTTATCAACCTTGGATTCGCGTGATTACTTGCATGCAAGGTCAAATAGTTACATCTTGCTTAAATGTACGTATTCAACATGTTCGGCGTAAGCAACCACAAAATACAACGAACGTACTTAAATAAATTATAATAGATTAACACTTTACTTCTTAAATATACTTAACACGAAATACCATCACGTCTGTATCGCCGAAAGGTTAAGCAGAGAGAGCAGAGAGGTGTTGTGTATTGATGTCAACCCAGTACGCCGATATATTTAGGTCCCACGTTATATGGGGCTAGCCTATTGCTATTAACTGAGCAAGACCCAATCAAATTTTGTCCGAAATGAGAATCTAACCCAGGGCCTCACACTTAACAGCCAGGCAACCCCTAGTCTATTGCGGCAACCCAAATTCTCGACAAATACTAAAATTTCGGTATATCTAATAATTAACCAGACGCCTTCTTTGATCTTCTTTATCAAAGAAGTTTTCGTAATGCTTATGTTGCCTTGTAAACGATGACTTTAAAATGTGTGTGTGTGTGTGTGTTTTTACGCATATTAAAACCCGCGGGCTTCGTAAAAAATGACAATATTTTTCAAACTCACCAATTGAGCATACTTAATTATTTGTAGAAACTAGCCCAATAATGATAATATTGAATTAATTAAAATCACAACATACCATCACGCCGAAGGGTTAGGCAGAGGCGTACTAATGTACACCCACAGATCGCCAGTATGTTTAGGTCCCATGTAATAGGGGGCGAGCCTATGGCCATTAGGACTATTAGGCTAATGAGGCAATTATTTATACTAGTCACAATTATTGTTGAACTAATAAGATTACAATGATGGAAAATAAATAGACTAGCGGGTACATGGCACTATTACTAATTTTATTCATCACTAATGGTTCCATTCTTCACAGTAAAAATTAACAATAAATCTTTTTAATTTATCTTATATTTATAACAGTTGATGATATACAAACTAACACACTAAATGCAATGAGCATTATTATTCGAGAACATAATCTGCATTTGTGATGCAACACATTGAGTAAGATTGATTCATAACACGTCAAAGTGCATCAAGGAGCCGTGTTTCTAAAATGTAATATTTTTAATTGGCCTTAGCATATCTACGATTGTTAAAATATTTCTGTATAATATTAGGAATTGATATGCAAAAACAGTTGGTCTTCGCGGTGATAATTTTATTTCGCTGGATTTTAAAGTGCAACAGGTTTTTTGGCTTTTCAAAACTATCTGCTTATTGCTTTATTCTCCGAAGGGATGAAGATGTGTGCTAATTAATGTACATCCACACAATTCATCCTTATATTTAGGTGCCGCGAAACAAGGAAAATAAAAAAAAACGTAATATTAAACAGGACACAAGCTCGCGAAATGAAATTTTTTCACCCATCTTTACAAAACTGCGTATATCTTGGAAACTAAATGCCATGTTTTTTTTTATGGGGTCCAGTCTTTTGCTCGCATGCCCACATAATTCTTGATGCTCACCATGCAGTTACAAGATAATAAGGCCAAGAATAGAAATATGCGATTAGAAACTAGCGATAGTTCATTATCAGCAAGTGCAGACTGTATCCGGGTCGTATCGTGATAACCGAATGAAGTCAGCCGCTTCACACTGTTACACTATTTCACAAATCGGATCACGAACGCGCCCTTTGGACAGTGACAATACTATATCTATACCTACGCATCGCAATCAACATCAAGGTTTACTCGCTTTTGAAATATCTAATATTGTTTGTTAATCGTAGGTATATTTTCTTTTAATTATTAATTTGACTTCTATAGCTCTTTTATAGACCACTAGCTTCCGCCCGCGACTTCGTCCGCGTGGAATAGTTACTTGTAGCCTATGTCCTTTCTCAGGGTCTAAAGATTGTCTGTGCCAAATTTCGTCAAAATCGGTTGAGAGGTTTAAGCGGAAAAGCGTAACAGACAGACAGAGTTACTTTCGCATTTATAATATTAGTAGGGATTCATATTATTTTTTCTTAAATATCTCCACGCGGGTAACAGACATCCACGCGGGTTCACACTAGTACACATCTGCCTAACCTTTCAGAGAATACAGTGTGATTGTTCTCAGATCTCATGGTTGAAGATGTTTTTAACAGAATGTTGAACTACTACACTGTAGAACTCTTGGTTTATATTACTAGTATTCTATTATCTCTGGTTTATATAAAAGGATTAATAACCATAACTAGTGGCCCGCCCCGGCTTCGTGCGGGTGGAGAAATCCCTAACTTTTTTCAAAATATAGAATATTTTGCCTAGGTATGTTAATCTGGAATAATGTATCATTCAAAGTTTGAGTTTATTCGTTACATACAAAAACACATAGTACAAATCATTCCTCATAAAATACTAGTGTGAAAAACTACGTGACTTGTGCGAAATTTTCCAATAAAGGAAAGCCAGTAGCGCACGAGGCGCACTTGCCCGCAGAGACCTTGCGGCTTGTTTTCCCGGCGTTTACAGCACTGTACAACTGGTCTATTGCAAATCTTCCGCGTGAGACATGCAACACTGCGAGTGTTTATCAAACAAACAGACGTTCACCACTGCGCACTACACTGTCAGTATACGCAACATTAACACTGCACAATGAATGTAATACCTAATATAAACATCAAATAATCCGCTCGTATTCATATTTCGTAAGTTAGTCTAAGTAAAATTTACAGAAGTTGCCTATCAGGTTATATAAATATCATCCTAGACTACACATCTTTAGATTATATTTTATGGTTAGCACCGATAATCACGGGGTCAATGAACTGATGAACTTATAATGAACTGATGAACTTTTATAGGATGTAATTCAACATAAAAAAATATGTTGAAATATTTGGTTATATTTGAAAAAGTTTGAACGAAATATAGTAACATATAGGTGTTACCATGCATTATGCATAATATTATATGTATGTAGTAATAAATAATTTTCCTTGGACTGTGGTCTGATATTGATCGGTCTAATCTATGAGTACAGTATGTTAGTTGCAAATAAATGTGTTAATACAGTTAATCTATGTATAGGTAATAGCGGTTGGCATTGAATGGAGTCAATGTTTATCACTTCGCAATATTTACGCGTTAGCAAATGACCGGTAGGACAGCTTCTACGTAAACACAAATACCGGAAAATTAGATAAATATTCTTTGTCTACAGATAAAATAACATATAGACAATCCTTTACAGTTCAGACTGCTTGTTTGTGGTTTTATTTAATAGCCAGTTTGCCAGTATCGACCGGTTTAATCACTGGCAAATGGCAATGTTTGAAAGTATTTTAAAAGGCTATTGAAGGAACTAAAACGTTATACATATATTGCCGGAATGGAATGGAACAACTTTTTATATTTGTTTTCCCAAAACATTAAATAGGTATATAATTATTGCCAAACTTGGTTGATGCTTATCGTTTGTTTGTACTAATATCATTTAACGAACAACAAAGTAATGTAATTGTAAATAATCCGGTCAAACACTATATTTACAAGAATAGTTTATACTCAGATTCTATTTAACTATGTAAGCACCATGGAACTTATACTTAAATAAACTATTAGCCTATACTTGTTTTATAGTATTACGTAAAGGCAAATGACTTTTTTATGCGTTACACTATGTAATCAAAATGTAGCGTTACAACACTCATCACTACATCCGAAATAAATAAATTAAAATTAATGGCGGTTGCTATCATTTTACAATTTTACTTGTGACTTCGACTACTGGACAAACATTTCTAATGTTTGTTTACGCCGACAATTTAAAAATATAATGACAAATAGTGATGTATCATAGCGCTATCTCGATACGATAAACTTTGCACTTTGACATTGCGCCGCGCGGCTTATCTCGCCCTTTCCGACGGCAAACGGGCGGATTCCTATATTATGTTTACGAACACAGGAAATTGTTCTTGTTCTATCAGTTAACAAGCAAAAGATAACTTGATGACATTCAACACTGTGAGATCGGCCGATTCATATTATTACTCCTCTTCTACTGGTTCAAGGAACGAGGGTAGGTAAATAATTCTACATGTAAAAATATATCTAGGTATCTGAGAATCTTTTACGTGTGAATCCTTTGCTATTAATCATGATTTAAGGCAGCATGTCAACATGAATAGGTAGATATCGATTTAACATCGTATTCTTCAGCTATCGTTTTCTTAAGTTATTAATAATCTTATTTAATATTATTTATAAAGCTAATTAAATGAAAAAAGCGCATGTTTACTCAATGTTGGTTATCCACCTTTAATTGTTATTGTATGATAAATTTAGTTATTTTAGTGAAGAAAAAATTCGACTCGCAGGCAGGATTCGAACCTGCGTCTTCATTATACACCAGACGCTATGACCACTAACCCACCGCGAGTCCTACCTGCCATGTCGAAATTTGCCTTCACATTCTGAACTTACGTCTTAAAGGTGACGTCAGTAACATCTATTGACAAGCAAGTTACTTTGCCTCTCAACCGACACGACTTACCTTACGGTTAGTTCTATGTCGTACGATGCTACCATACCTATGAACTATCTTTTTGTGATTTTTTTGCATTTTTCATGCTAAGATTATAAAGTTATTTTAGCATGAAAAATGCAAAAAAATCACAAAAAGATGTATGATAAATTATTGTTGCTGCTTTAAAACGTTCTTACATAAGCTATCTCTGTCATATACTTAGGTAGACGCATGTTTATATCCACCTACTTACATTATGTGGATAAATAATAAATGGGTTTGATGATTGCATTAATTTTTTCACAACTATAATCACTGCGGTAATTTTCGAGTTGCTATAAAGCTTGCGCCACACTACCTACCTATGAATTTTTGGTCTTACTAACCATTGCGGACTTTGTCTATGATTACTTAACGCATTAGGTATTGCAAATTGCCATTATTTAAAAGCATTACATGTGAGAGATCTGGGGCAGAAGGAACAGAAATATTTTCTACAAACCTGCATTGGACCCCAAAGGCTTACATGAGTTCTGCGACTAAATTTTGTAGTCCCCATTATATCACCTCTAGCAATTTTCAGTAAATGGTCCGTTCTTTAATTTCAGTTCTTTGAAATACTAATTTCACCTTATTTTGATTTACCTATGCTTTCTTTATGATAAGTTCCGATTAGATTAACTGCCTCAATAGCCAAGTGGTCCGGACCGCGACTGCTACGCTAGAGGTCCTGGGTTCGATTCCCAGGTCGAGCAAAGTGTTATTGGGTTTTTCTATGAAATTCCCAGTAGCAGCTCGGAGTTAGGAATTTGTGCCCGGTTAATGGCAATAGGCTCGCCCCCTATTACATGGGACCTAAACATACCGGCGAACTGTGGGTGTACATTAGTACGCCTCTGCCTAACACTTCGGGGAATACAGGCGTGATGGTATGTTAAGTTCCGATTAGAATTTTCATAGATATGCATCTAGTTGATGTGCAATTCAGATCTTTTATATTCAGAAATTCAAAACCAGGTGTAACTTTAAGTAACTGTAAGATTAAATCCACATAACTACACCGCGTAACTTTTTTTTTTTTTTCTCTTTATTTATTATTAGGGACTTTGATACATACGTACATGCCAGTCCCATCATACCTTATAATAAATATTAATTAACTAAAACGTAACTTAGCAAATTTATACAACTTTACGGCCGCTACCGAATTAGGTGTAGATAAAAAAATATGAAACCCACCCAAATCATACCTATTTATATTTAACTCCTTAAATAACTCATCCCTGGCTGACTGAAATCTAACACACTCCGTCAACAAGTGTGATACATCTTCCGGAGTCCTGCAAACTTCGCAGTTTGGTGAGTTAATTTTTTTCATCAAAAATCCATACTTATTGAGCGGCATGTGTCCGCGTAACTTTACGTTTAAGTACATCATAAAACAAAATCAGTAGGTCATTTTTCATAGTTTCAAGGAGATGTTCCGACATGAAGACGCAAGCGCAACATCATATTTTAAGTAGATTATAATCACTGTTTATTATCCTTGGTATAACAAGCGGGGTCTAGGACAAGTCCAACGAAATCAGTCGTTAACCGTCTGTAATTTAAGTGTTGCCAAACATCACAACATTATGTAGTTGCGAGTTACGCAAATTTAGTAGGCTGTAACAATATGACCTGCTTAGCTTTAACTCACACTAATGTTCGTACAAGATATCGAAGTGTTTCGATTAATTGTTATTACTAACTAGCTCTCTGCCGCGGTGTCACCTGCGTTCATCAAAATCCCACAAATATTTATATTCATATTATTCTGATTCCTACACGACGTCGAAATTGATAATACACGATTAAAATTTAAGTTAAAGTTACTGTTTAAAATCCCAAAACTTTTCAAATGCGTTGAACCGTTTCTGAACCTTTTCCAGACAGACGGACAAAAAACATAAAAATTAACATTTAAGATTACCCATGCACCGTATAAATACCAGTTTTCAATAAAATTTTGGCTTTTATTTTGAAATTACTAACAGACACTTCAATTAAATTTATTTACATAGACGGAAACTGTAGTCGCTATATGAATATGAGTACATAGCATAACATACCATCACGCCTGTATTCCCCGAAGGGTTAGGCAGAGGCGTACTAATGTATACCCACAGTTCGCCGGTATGTTTAGGTCCCATGTAATAGGGGGCGAGCCTATTGCCATTAACCGGGCACAAATTCCTAACTCCGAGCTGCTACTGGGAATTTCATAGAAAAATCCAATAACACTTTGCTCGACCTGGGAATCGAACCCAGGACCTCTAGCGTAGAAGTCGCGCTCAGGACCACTTAGCTAATGAGGCAGTGAATATGAGTACCTACAATAATTTATATTATAAAAACTAATAAGCTACAGATGTAACAAGAAGGTATTATTCTACTAGCGTTTTGAGCCGTACTTAACGTGGTCTGTTAGTCTAACTAAATGATCGAGTGGCGTGTTACAAGCTATTGGACTGGTGAACTTCAATTTCCGTTGTCTTTGTAATTCAAATTAACAAAGGGATGTCTAGGCCCAAAGCTTGATGTATTGTGACTCCCAAGTTATAAGATACACTAATTCAATAGTCTGGTGGCCTTAGGCCTTGAGCAAAGTTTTTTTGGATGTTTCTCTGAAGTTCTCAGTAGATTTTGTGCCCGAGTCATTGCAACAGGCTGGCTTCATAATATAAGATCTAATCATACCGGCACACGTTTGTCTAAACCTTTGGGTAATACAGGCGTGATGGTATGCTATGTTAAGAAAATACACCTAAGAATCCTAAGATACTATTGATTTTTAAAACGGCAACGTTTTAAAAAAAAAATATACCAGGTATCGAGGGGAAATCCGGATTTAGTTGTATTACATCGCAAAAATTACTAGTAATCCCGAGAGGGCTCTTGCCGTAGGTACTTTTAGACAACCAAACACTTCATAGTGTAAAGGGATTAATTAAAAACTTACAAGTGCAAGTGCGCTTTCTGGATACCATTTGCAAGGCCGCAGGAAGATTGTGAGCAGTTCGTCGTCATCTCCAAAGCACAAGTCCTTGTTCTCCTTGAGGAGCTCCCGCAGCCTCTCTAGAGCCTCGCGCACCCTTTCCGGAGTCTCGCGTAACTCATTTTCCGCGATAGCTTTCGTCTCTGGTGAAAGCTCTACACTGCGTTCTAACCTGAACTCGTTCGAACTCATCTTGTATCTGAAAAGAAATTATTTTATTTCATTTTTATATTATACTAGCTTCTGCCCGCGACCTCGTTTGCATCGACTTCAGTTAAAAAGTAGCCCATGTGTTATTCCAGACTATAATCTATCTCTGTGCCAAAATTAATCCAGATCCGTTCAGCCGTTCTGGCGTGAAAGAGTAACAAACATCCATCCATCCATCCTCACAAACTTTCGCATTTATAATATTAGTAGGATTTAGTAGATATGCCCCAAAACATGTTTATATTATTTGATTTCGTAATAAGGCTCGATTTGGAAGCAAATCGATTAGATAAAACTGAAACGCTCTCAAAGTACATCGCATACTTACGGCCAGTGAAGTGTGTTGACATGACACTGGCCGCAAGGCAAGGACTTATTGTGGATTCCGAACACGGTGCGTCGGCGCACGTGTCGCCGACTCCACGTTTAAAAACACATCGTTGCGTTGGAGATTGATTGCACAAATCTACCGGTCACTAACCATTGCTAAAATGACCCAGTGTCTATAAAACGAGTAGCTTATAATGTAATTTTTGATTCTGATGATGTGAGGCAACTGAGCAGTTTTTATGTAACCGTCTGATTTTTACAGCTTTCTTTAACTGTTCAATTGAGACATTGAAATAAAACTATTTTTTTACGGATTTTATCGCGTTGTATTAAATTTTATTATTTCCCGACGTTTCGGATCCTTTACAGCATCCATGGTCACGGGTAGACTGAACACCCAAAAAACACCCAAATTTCAATAGAGAAGATGGTTGGGTCTTACCAGCTGCTTGGAACCCCATTATAGAATCTATTAAGTCTAAATCCAAGCCCAAAACTGCAAGACCAAAGGATACGGTGAGCTCGTTCTGCGTGAATCGGATCACTAATAATTAACAAAAATGTAAGGTAGCTGTTAGTAATTTTAACATTAAGACGTCCAACACCTCAGTCTACCCGTGACCATGGATGCTGTAAAGGATCCGAAACGTCGGGAAATAATAAAATTTAATACAACGCGATAAAATCCGTAAAAAAATAGTTTTATTTCAATGTCTAATATTCGCGTAAGTGTCAGAAACCAGTATGTTCAATTGAGATTTCGTGAGAATGTGGTCCAGCCATACAGCAGTAGGTATGTGCTACTATTGTATCATTCATGAAAATAACCAATGTAATTGGTAGATATTCGCCCATTGCGGGTCTATTGATTGTATTCAGTAAGGGCCCGGAACACAAAGACAATAGATTTTACATTGTGTCTGTATTTTTTTACTCGTACCTAGGGTTAAATGTAGATATGTGGGTTTGTAATAGGATGTGTAAACGATACCTAAAGATGTCTTTTCTAGAGTTACTGTATTCGATATTTATTTAGATACCTTAATGTATACTATTAGGTATGTACTGATTTTTAAGTGAACTATGTAATGTTCTTTGTGAGTAATAAATTCGTTGAACCTATATCGAATACAGAAACTCGAGAAATGACATCTTCAACAAAGACTTGAGGAGCCCTTGTAGCATTTTTTTAATTATTTGCTAATTATCTAGTTTTATCATGAGTTCAATCAACTCTACACGAGCAATGCATTGTTCTACATAAATCGCTTACCTATAAACTATTATTAAAGTGTGTCTAGGCGAGCTGAGTGTGCTTTATTATTTTGTAAACGCTGTGAAATTTTTATAATTTATTATACAATCATAATCTGATGAGTTTAATTTGTGCTATGGTAAACAGATGCAATGCAATTAGGACTGTGCAATTTAATTTTTGCAAGAGCAGATATTGAAAAATATCTAAGTATGTAATTATCTTTAGAGTTTTTAGTTTGTCTATATTTTTTTACACGTGCAAAATATATCAAGTATTTTTTTTTTATTTTATAGAATGCAGATTTTCATTTACATATGTAGGTACATACTACTTATATGTTTGCATAAAAAGTTTTCAGTTTTGCTTTCTAATAGGTTAATTTTACTTGGAACTTATCTATTTACCTAACCGGATTAATAAATTATACATTTTATTAGTTGAAGTAAACAAAGCCAAATTATTCAATTTAAATGTTATACAAACGTAATTGTATGAAACACACTAAATAATTTCACCATATCTTGCCACAACGTTCAATAAATGTTATTTAAATATTTGCAAATAATACCTACTTATTACAAATGAAATCAAAAAATAAAAACTAAATAAAACTCCAGACTTGTTTTCACGACACACAATAACCAGCACACCACAGTTTGAACACAAATACTGAACCTTCGTTCTATTTTCTTACACTAAAACTACAACTGAGTTGTGAAAATGCACTAACCTCACTCGCGTAGGTTCACGCGCCGGTGGAAATTCAAAAAGGGCGGAAAATCGATCGTGCGGCGGGTGAGAGGAGTAAGCGAGTGTGCGCGCGCGCAACCAGCCAGCTATTATATAGACACGATAAGCGCACGCGCTTACTTTGTGCCCCGGCCTACCACTTTGTAACTTACACTGTATATTGTAATTGAAACAGTTTGAAAATATAAATCCACCTTAAGTAGTTATAGTTAGAGATCTCATTTCTTTGTTTTTCTGTCATGTCGATACTGTTTCTAAGCAAATATTACCAATTATTTTGGGTATTGGTATTAACACTGTCTCGTTAATCTAGCTAGTGGTCCAAAGTGCGACTGCTTATCTTATCTTATCTTGTGTAGGGCCGAGGCAGCAAGGCCTCAGTGCACTTCGACCCAATGGGATCTTTTGTGCTTCCCCTAGATAATCTATTCCTCATCCCCTCCCAGTTCTACAAACAGCTCTTCCATGAGCTTTATAATGAGGCCTGGGGGTATGAGTCTGTAGTCCTCCGGGCTTGGATAACCCTGACCCAAAAGGCACATTCGCTTTCCAGCCATTGCATCGCATGTACACAGAAGGTGTTCCATGCTCTCAATTTCCCTTTTGCAGGCCCTGCAGGCTGATGTATCCGTCAGACCCATCTTTTGTAGGAGAGCGTTAGTCCCGAAGTGTCCGGTCAGCGCCCCCATCAAAAGACGGGCCTGCCGCCTGCTTGAGTTCCAAATGGCATTTTGCCATTTCGATGAGGAACCTATGAATTTCTTGGAGTGAGCAAGTCCCGTGAGGCTCAACCACTCATCCGTGTGCTTCGCCCTTGCGTACTCCCGAAATGCCGTTTTGACTGTGCTTGGAGCCAGTCCTACAAATGGTTCCGGTCCAATTAGTGAGGTTCCAGAACCTTCCCTAGCCAGCTCGTCAGCATGCTCGTTGCCCACAATACCCCTATGACCAGGGACCCAAACAAGCCTGACCTTGTTTCGCTTTCCCAGCTCATTAAGAGTTCGGGCAGCGTCCATGGTCAGCCTTGAATCGATCCTGTAGGAGGTCAGGGCCATGAGTGCCGCTTGGCTGTCACTAAGAATGTAGATGGACCTACCTGTGGTACCGCTACTTTCCATCTGTTGTGCACAGGCAAGAATAGCATATGTTTCCGCTTGGAAAACTGTAGCTAATTTGCCCATGCTTTGACTGACCTTATGGTCCCTTGCATATATGCCCGCCCCTGTACCCGACTCGGTTTTCGAACCGTCAGTGTACCATATCAGACTGCCCTCCTCTGGCGGGTCGAGTCCCTTCATCCATTCTTCCCTTGACGGCAGATGAACCTTGTAAGATCTCTTGAACCAAAACATGGGCTGCATTTTGTCGCAGTGCATGTTCGTTAGTTCGTCAAGGCCTTCCTGTATTTTAAGCTTTGTGTGTCTAGTTCTAGGCTTAGAACTATCCCACAGGCCATTTATTGCCAGTCTGTGTAGTGCAAGACGGGCCTCAGTCTCTATGACAATATGTAGCGGTGCAAGGTTGAGTACCTTTTCCATCGCCGCTGTTGGTGTGGTTTTGAACGCCCCTGTGATAGCTAGGCATGCCGTTCGCTGTAGTTTAGCGAGGGCTTCCCTGCATATCCCTAGTTGCGTCCTAGGCCACCAAACAATGCTGCCATATGTGATTATTGGTCTAACCATCATGGTGTACAGCCACTGCACAACCTTTGGTCTAAGTCCCCAGGTTTTGCCATACGCTGAGCGACACATACCCAAGACTCTTAGAGCCTTGGCTATGGTATTGTCCAGATGTGTTCGCCACGTCAGTTCTTTATCCAGGGTTACCCCTAAATATTTTACCTCTGAGGCCCAATTTAGTTGTTTGCCATAAAGCCGAAGTTGGCCTAGGCCTGATAGCAGTCTCTTCCTAGTAAATGGAATGACAACTGCCTTGCTTGGATTGATAGAGAGGTGATTCTCTTCGCACCACCTCTCTACTTTACAGAGAGCCCTTTGGATCAGATTTGAAACCGTGTTCGGGAATTTGCCATTGACAAGTATGACTATGTCATCGGCATATCCCACGGTTAGCAAAGGGCCCTCATTGAGATTGCTTAGTAGTGAGTCTACTACTAAGCACCACAGTAACGGTGACAACACTCCCCCTTGTGGACAGCCTTTGGTCGTCCTAACGTGGAGTGTGTCTCCTCTAAGAGTGGAATGAATGATCCTACTCCTTAGCATGCAAGTCACCCATCTGATGATGGTTTGGTTGATGCCATGTTTTTCCGCAGCTCGCTGTATCGATTCAAAGGTTGTGCGGTCGAAGGCTCCCTCGATATCAAGAAAGGCTCCGACACAAACCTCCTGCGATTCCAGTGCCGCCTCTGCGCGGCTTACGACGTAATGTAATGCCGCCTCTGTTGACTTCCCTGCCTGATAGGCGAACTGAAGCCCATGGAGAGGGTATCTCTTTAGAGGCCCCTCTCTAATATACCTATCAAGCATTTTCTCAAGTGTTTTGAGTAAAAACGATGAGAGGCTGATAGGCCTGAAAGCTTTGGCATCCTCATAATCTCCCTTGCCAGGCTTAGGTATGTAGGTTACTTTGACTTTCCTCCACCGCGCAGGTATGTATCCAAACGCTACGCACGCCTTATACAGCCTGCATAAGTGCGGTATCAGAGTCTCAGCCCCCTCCTGTAATAAAATAGGGTAGATCCCATCCGGTCCAGGGGCCTTGAATGGTTGGAAACCCATCACTGCCCACCTGAGCCTATGTTCATCTACCACCTTTTTAGCAGTATCCCAGTCAGTGTGACTGGGATACTGCTAAAAAGCAGTACTGGAAGTGCGACTGCTACTCTAGAGGTCCTGGGCTCGAATCTCAGGTCGAGCAGTGGTATTGGGTTTTCTATGAAATTCTCAATAGCAGCTCGACATACCGGCGAAATGTGAGTGTACCTTATACTCACATATCGCGGGTATGTCGTGCTCACAGTACACATTTGCCTAACCCTTCAGGGAATACTAACGTGATGGTATGTATGTAGTCATTAAATTAATTGCTATTTGTCGATATTCCTGCGGTGATGTAAGATAGTGCATATCCATTAGATACTCACGAGTGTATTTGGGAGGTTCCTACCCTCCGCTTTTCATTCACAAAACATCAGTGTGTACAGTTTACAGAATACATTAACTCGACATCATTGCAGTGCTCTTGGCACAAAGTGTACCTAATACTTATAACAATTTGATATAGCTTCTCATACAAAACGACAATTGTATGAGAAGCTATATCAAAGCTATATATGTATGTATAAAGTGTAAGTAATGCGCAGAAGTGGAGAAAATATTTCTAGCATGCAGGTCAAAATCTCTCATGCAGGTTTCCTCGCGATGTTGGTGGGTGGTGAGCATAAGTACACCTCTGCTGTCTGCCTACAGTTCTCCACTATGTTTATGTGAGCTAGCGTAGGTATTAAGTTAACACTTTCATCGACCTAGGAATCGAACTCAGGCCCCTTAGTCCTCTAATCGCGACCACTAGACTAATGAGGCAGTTTACACGAAAACAGTAATTTCGAAAATTACTGCTTTCGTGTAAATTGGGCGTCAAACATATGGGGGTCGAGCTCAAGGCAATGATGTCCTCTCCTATCATAATAATATGTTCTACTTATAAAAGGGTTCGGCAAATTCTGGACCAAACCCTGTCACGTTGTGGCGAATGTCACAAAGCCCATGGTCGTGATTCTATAGCAAGGGAATGGCAATAACGGTTTTTAGTCGGTATGAGTCCGACATAGGCTTAGCGCCTTCGGCCACCTGGGCACGATTCTTAAGATGTTAACTGCTAAATAAAAATAATCCTATCAGTACCTACCTATACATTATTTATTATGCGCACAGCCCAAATGTGGAATGCGCTTCCCGAGTGGATCTTTCCCGATAATTATATTCTGGGTGTCTTTAAATCACGAGTTGTAAAGAGTCACGAGCCCGCTTGCCTAGAAGAGACCGATTCTTATTCTAGGCAAGCGCGCTCCATCGTTGATCGCGACTGGCGGTCAAGCAAGCCTATCAACAATAATAAAACATAAATTTAGGTGACTAGTTTATCTCAGCGCTGTGCTTACATACCTACCTAATAAAGGCGTTACTTTATCGTTGATGTCACTTTGTTAGAGTTCTATGAATAAAACGTTCCAAAGATCACACGCCTCTTTATATGCAGTTTATAGTTCACCGATCAAAGAAGCACTGTACTTTATTTAAGTATGTTTAAGAAAAGAACAATGTCCATATACGTGAGTCATAAAGTTAGTAGGTACCTACATATTGGATATACTTACACAAAGACACATTTGTTGTCGCGATAGGAACTTCGCCCAATCGCCTTTGTTCTCGTACAAGACAGACGGGTGGTAGAAATTCGAAGAGACTTACAACTAACCCAAAAATAACCTGTGTATTGTTATGTAAACTTTTGCTTACCCATAATAAAAGAAAAAGTATTTTCATAAAGGTATTTTCATGTTCAAAAATATTTTATTTTTTAAATAACGTTACCGTGATAACGTATTTTTACTGCTAGGATAATTGCTCGTTCAAAACGATAATCAAACTATTCGTTCAAATACAATGTAAGTACTTACCTAACTATGGTCGGTTCGGATAGGAATCTTTATGACATCAACCAGAAGTCCAGGACTCGCTTGCAAAGTTTCACGCATGTCTTTCTATGACCAACTGTGTCCTGCTGCATCAGCTGATAGGTACGGTAAGTATTACGGTTTGTAAAGAAGAACTGTAATTTCAGCGTTTTGGTAAAATGTGTGAAGACAATGATTTTGTTCGATTATTCTTTAAATATTTCAGGGAAACCAAAACATCTTTGTCATAATAATGACAAAGAATGATGTGTATCTATAAAGCGTTTAAGTATGTAGGTACCTACTCACTTTTTTATTTTAGCCAGTCATTTTATAGGGAGGTTCACGAAGCCTTTCCCAGCCTTTAATTCCCATTTGGTAGGCAAACTTAGTTAAAATCAGCTTATCATGTCAAATTTAGCATAATAATATGCACCTGTGAGCTGTGTATATCGCTGACGAATTCTAAAAAACATATTATATTATAATATGGGGGTTAAAAATTATCTAGCTAATTTCTTACCTACATGAATAATATCTAATACCTCTAATAGTGCCGAACAGCTGTCCTAATGAACAAATATAGGCTGATAATAATGATGATATAGGTACTTACTATTATTCATGTGACGTAAATTATTCTAATAAAGCCTGATGTAATATTACCGACGATAAACATAGCAGAAATTTTAAATAAAACTAGCTGACCTGAGAGACGTTGTCCTCTCCAAGTTTCAACTAACCACCTCGAAAAATTTGATTTTCCATATTTGTAATACACTTAGCGCCATTGACCTCTGAATACCGTATTTCTGACCTATGAATTACTTAATTTCAAAAATTTGTTCACGTGGTATTGACGTGAAGCATGGAAATATAAACACACATACCTACATAGACAAAAATCTCAAATAACTGTTTCGGCGTCAGTAAATTAAGATTAACGCACGTTGCATTTTTTTTTATTATTATACATACATATGTGGTATATTCTTAGGGTACTTATATTATTTAATTATTTGAATAAATGAAAACTCTTTAGTTATTTTCTCAAATAAAGTGTGCGCACTGTATCTACACTATGGAGGTTTCAAATTATAAAATAAGTTACTATATGGCTGGATGCTTTAAAGAAGAAAACAATAATTGTCAAAATTGTCAACTCAAAATGACACCTGTTATCGAATCATATTTCATTGAGGTAATAACGCATTAATATAACGATGTCGTGTTAGTCCGCTAGAAAATAAGTTGCCATTCTTTGTTTACTTCTATAACCTACTCAAATATTTAGTTTTTACACCGGCTTGTGCTCCCTGGATAAATCCTATGTATGTCCCGTGATTCCCTGTATAAGTAGTGTTAGAATAACTGTAATAATAATCAATTCCTGGTCACAATAATGGTTTCTGATTGATCTGCTTTATTTTCTTGTTTTATCTTATTTAGTCCCTGTAAGTGTATTTTTTTAATTTTATTACTTGATTCTGTTATAATTCTTGATCCGTGCTAGTCTAGTACAGAAATACTTGAAAAAGAAATTGATTACAATGGTTATTTTTAAAATTCAACGTTTTCAATGGTTAAAATGTTAATAACTTTTGATGGAGAGAACCGATTTCAATTAAAAATAGCCTAAATGTTAATCCAAGAAACAGGCTATAAATTCCTGTCCACTTCCTCCAAATCTTTTCAGTAGTTATCATTTGATGCGCGGTCAAACATACAGACAAACCGACAGACAAACCGACAGACAAACCGACAGACAAACAGACAGACAAACCGACAGACAAACAGACAGACAAAAGTTCCAAAAATAATAGAAATGGATTGTGTTACCGATTCTGAGTCCCCCAAATTAGTTTTTTTGTAAATATAAGCAATGTACAGACACGGCTCACTTACATTCTTATTATATGTAAGATAAGATGACAGAATAACGATGGCGAATACCTACTTACCTGTAGGTATCGTGAGCTTACTTTCACTCTAACTTCGAACGTCTGAACTTTACCTAAACAATGACCGCAACTCCTCAAGCGCAAAATTTGGACCTCTATCAAAGCCTACCCTGGTGCCTGATTAAGACTCTTTCTGCTTATATAAACATACCGAAGCATGAACTATTTCAGTGGAACACATTGCCCACACGATGATAACAGCTGAACTCGAAATAGATAAAAGTTACTATGCAGAAATTTTCCACAGACACGGCGATGTTGGGGACGGTCGATTACGTAGGTTCGTACCTATGTAATTATAAACTTCGATTGTGATAAATATCGGATATCGGTCGGAGGACCTTGTGAGGACATCACGGAAATATTTACCTACCTATATAACACGTTTACTTGATATGGAATTAGGTTTAAGTACATCTATAAACTGCTCGGGATGAAATCTATTGACTCGATCTCTAACTCAGCCTATATCAAAGCAACCAGGCACTCTTGTCATTCGTAGTCACGGTTAGTATTTTGCTGGGCCAGTGTATGTAGGTAGTCCTGAGTCCGTAGTCCGGCTTTCTGTAGTTGCTGTCAAAATCTATATAATAAGAATAAGAATAATTTATTCAGTGAACATTATTTGCTGAAATAAGTATAAACTAGGTAATATAAAATATAAATTAATTACAATATTATACATGTGCCTGAACTAGGTAATCCTGTGTTTCAGGCGAATAGAGCTAATAAAATCTAAAATAATCACAAACAAAACAAAATACCTACATACGAAAAAAAAACAAAAATTATAACTTAACTTAATCGAAGCATAATTAATTAATTAACAAACACAAATTCCATAATCCGGTATAAATAGAAAAACATAAAAGAAAAAGCAATATTACAATTATTAATCTTACTTTAGTACAATTTAGTAACTTCTCTGTATCTTCGTAGGACATACTTTGGAGGGCCTCCTGGACTTTTATTTTACAATTGATTAAGTTGAGAATTATCTATACATAGTATATTTAGGTATGCAAGTTATCTCGCTTTTACTGGGCGGCGAGTATTCTCCATACTTTAAAAAGCAGGTTAAAAGGTTATCCTTTGGTAAAAGAATACTATTGTATGTAAAGCAATAATAAAACGATAACGAAATTATTGTGTAAGTATATTGTTTACCAAAATAAATTAATAACATATTGAATCGTATCTTTTGGTGATTTTTTGCATTTTTCATGCTAAGATTATAAAGTTTTTTAGTGAAGGAAAAATTCGACTCGCAGACAGGATATTACAGGATATATTGAATCGTATATAATTTGGGCGCACCTAATATACAAATCAATGTCATAATAATATGCATCACTCGTTTGTCCCGCAAAGGAATGCTCGCTTTGTCTAATAAATCTCAAAACGTGTATTTTGTTTAAAAATGAAATAAGTATATAATACATTTATGCCCACTTCATTAGCCTAGTGGTCCTGAGCGCGACTGCTACGCTTGAGGTCTTGGGTTCGATCTCGGAGTTTGGATTCGTGCCCGATTAATGGCAATAGGCTCGCCCCCTATTACATGGGACCTAAACATACCGGCGAACTGTGGGTGTACATTAGTACACTTCTGCCTAACCCTTCGGGGAAAACAGGCGTGATGGTATGTTATGTTATATAAATTTATTCTAAGTTACTTGGTGGAACACTTGTCACATCTACATGCAATAAAGTTGAAATTTAAATTCGAGGAAAAAAACATAGGTAGCGTGTAAACATTTATATTTCGGTTTTCAAGCAACATCCATATCATTATTTGTGGTGTCTTCATCCGAGTCGGAATCACTGTCGCTGCCACTCCCTCCCTGCGATAAACAAAACATAATTAATTATCGAACATTATGTAATCTTAACACAATCAATATCGAATGCCAATGAAGATAATATGAGGTAGGTAATTATCATGTAATCTGGGAATTAGGCAAAATTAAAACCGTAGAATGAGTTGCTGAATCCTGATATAGATCATAAATATAGTACAAAAGTCAAATCGACCTATCCTACAAGCTGCCCGAGTCGTGAAGTTGCATCTGCATGATGCGTGGCGCTTCAGTGAACATTTTGTGTAATAAAGTTCATTAGGTAAGTATTGCTACGTTTTAAACTTTGCTTCTAAAATCATAACCATAATATAAAGGCAAAGTACAATTGTATGCAATTGCCAGCGGGCCCCGCGTCGCTTTAAGATTGAAACGCGCTACTGTGTCGAGGTGTTTCTTAACGCGTCATTAACATAATTATAGTTTTCGTACATTTAACTTAAATTATTCTAAATATGATTTTTCATAGAAATTTTGTGTTTAAATACAATTTAAAGCTAATTCCGAGCTGCTACTGAAAATTTCATAGAAAAAATCATTAACACTTTGCTCGACCTGGGAATTGAACCCAGGACCTCTAGCGTAGCAATCGCACTTGGGACCACTAGACTAACGAGGCAGTATAACCAGAACCAGACTAAATGCATGAAATGCCACGACACGCTGTTTCTACCTTTACACTTACGGGGCCCTTCCCCTATTTCTCGAGACAGAGTAATACATAAAAGAAGTTATTTTTTTATGAAGGTAGAAAACGAGAGGAATACCTCAAGAGCCGCATTACCTAGAATCCTCTTGATGGCTTAATTCCATGCCTATACTGGTAAAATTTACCAGTATTTATTTATTTATTTTATTTATTTATATTTAATTACTACGGTTACAACCAATTACAGTAACTAAAACTTAAAAAAAAAATAATAATAATTAGGTTAACAACTCTCATAAATTCCTCTCACAGTACTTCTGACATACCAATAAAATCTTCGTCCACCCATCAGCAAACAGATCGCTTGTTGGATTGGAATCCAAGAGATCATTAAGCGCAGCCAGAGTGCGGGGAATTGGCGACTTAGCACGTGCAACAGTATGACATAGAGGCACGGCAAAGAGTCTGTGCTTTTTGCCCCGGCAGTAATTGTCTGGGACCAAGAAGCGTGCCAGCACATGAAGCAGATCAGGGGCATCAATAGCGCCACGGAGCGTCTTGCAAGCTATTGTGAGCTGATCTCGAGCTCGCCTTACCTCTAGCGAGTTATATCCGAGGCAACCCAGTAAGAATTTTGTCGGATAGAGGTAAGGATAGTAGCCGTGTTGTTGTTTATATAAGTACCTAAGGAATGCTTTTTGAACTTTTTCTAATAAAAGTGCGTAGGTACATTCATGAGGATTCCATACGCATGAGCTGGTTTCCAACTTGCTACGTACGAGCGCATTAAATATTATTTTGATGGCATGAGCGGTGCGAAAATCGCGGCAATTACGCAGAACAAAACCTAACCTTTGGTAGGATTGTTTAGCTACCATGGCTATATGGTCGTGGAAGGTGAGCTTTCGGTCAAAAGTTACTCCCAGGTCTTTCATAGCGGCTGACTTCGTGATGGTATTATTATTTAAATTATATTGGAAATCTAATGGGTGCTGCATTCGACCGAATGTCATAGCGAAACATTTGGACGAATTGAACTCCATCTTGTTGTCAACACTCCACTTGTATATTGCATCTATGTCTTGCTGCAGTGCCAAACTGTCGCGCTCGGTATTTATTTCTAGGTACAGTTTCAAGTCGTCAGCATACAAGAGACATCTTGCATGAAGCAGAACTTGAGGAAGATCATTGACCATAACAAGAAATAATAAAGGTCCCAGAATTGAGCCTTGACTCACGCCGGAACGCGTGTGATAAGTACCTGACACGTACATACCAAGCCTAACAAACTGCTGCCGGTCACGTAAGTAGTCTGCAAAGAAACGGAGAAGAGATGGTGAGAATCCTATTTTGCTAAGCTTGACTAGCAGCGCGTCATTGTTAACCCTATCAAACGCTTTCCGGAAGTCGAAGTAAAGTACGTCTACCTGACGCCCACGGTCCAAACGAGACGAGATATAGTCTACTAGTGTCAGGAGATTTGTGTCAACTGACCTTTTGCTTCTGAAACCGTGCTGCTCATTACAAAGATACTTGTTTATTTGCTCGTAGATGGTATTATAGAGGATGTTCTCGAAGACTTTCGCTGGGGAAGACAGGATTGCGATAGGGCGGTATTCTTCAACGGAACTTTTGTTTTGGGTTTTAGGGATGGGTGTAACTCTAGAAACTTTCCACTCAGTGGGATATGTGCCAGTCTGCAAGGCTAAATTAAAAATGTGGCAAAAGGGATTAATGAAAACATTTCTGAGGTCTTTAACTATGAAGGGGGGGATATTGTCGGGGCCAATAGAACTGTTAGGTTTAAGTTTATTTATGCCTTTTACAATGTCTACATGGGACAAGGGTGGTATATTTATGTAATTGCTGTTACTGGAATGGTCAGACGTACAGACATGATCAGCATTAAGCTGGGGAACGTCAGGCAGAAAAACAGTTGAGAAAAATTCAGCGAAAGCCCCTGCCGCCTTAGTGCCCGAAAAAGTTAAACCCTTGTATGATATATTCGGTTCAAATCCCCCTTTGGACCGCAGACTAGAAATGTGTGACCAGAATTGACGAGGGTTATGTTTAATCTTATTCTCCATATTTCTCATGTATGAGGAATAAGCATTCGCAATGCGGGCTTTAAGGCTTGACCTGAGGCCAGAAAATAGCAAATACGCGCTATTGCATTTAGTTAGTTTCCAATTTTTATGGAGTTTTAACTTGAGCTTTAGATCCTGAATGATATCGCTTGTAAACCATATAGGATATCGTCTATTTACTGATTTCCCCCTAAATTTTTTAGGCATGCACGTATCAAATATACTATAGATAATGCTATAAAACTTAAGAGTAGCCCCTTTTACATCCTTGGATTCCAAAACGTCATCCCAAATTTTTTCGTCTGAGAATAGCGAATAGAGTTGTACAAAATCACATTTGCTGAAATTCCAATCCCTTGCATTGTCTATATTGCTGGGCTCAATTGACTCCGAGCAATGACTTACATCGACTTTTATCTCAATGTGTAGTGCCGGGTGATATGCATCCAGTGGTACTACACCCTCGATAGCAGTGACGAATGTTTCTGGTGCGCTACTGTTCTCCTGAACCAAAACAACATCTAACACACCTTCATGCGAATTCCTTACAACGTTCATCTCATTCAGACTACAAAATGTTACAAAATAACAATAATAATTCTTGATATTAAACGATACACTATTTAAATTTAAGTCACCTAAAATTATAACAAGGCCTTTTAAATTATTTATAAATTCTTCTACTTTACAAAACCATCTCATGTACTCATCATCGCTTGCACTAGGTTTAATATATACAACACATACGTGAACAGTGCGTCCGCACCATGCAAAGTCAGCCCATAAGTCCTCACCACCGTCCGTTTCAAGATCACGGCGGCGGCACAGCACGATAGGCGCACGTGCGGCAAGCATTACTCCGCCACATAGGCAGGGAATTAATCCATGTCCTCGTTACCATATCGAGGACATGTGCTGAGTGACTATCACTATACATATAGTATTCCATTCCTCATTCCAGACCATTCTGATACAGTTGGGTACTTAACTAGTGTTCGATTAATTGATAATGTACCTAACACCTTAATGTACACTTAGTAAGCAATAAATCTTTGAATCTTTGAATCTAATATAACAGGTTTGGTTAAAAATGTAATTAATTAATTTAAAAAATATATCAACTAATAAAGTTCAAATGCTTATAACTTCCTTATTTTTGGGCTGATTTTAATTTCGATTTTCTTGATGGGATGTCTATTTATGATAAACATTTTCATAATGCAATAAAAAGCAGTCAAACTTACCTCAAACTTCAAATCAGTATGGCTGGAGTTAAACAACGTGTCCTTTACGTATCGAAACATGTGATCGCGGCAAATCTCGTCGGTGTTGGGTGGAAGCCAGCCGCGCCTCTCGTGGCACAGATAGCCCGGAGGGGGCTCGGCTGCGAGTATCTCCTCTACTTCTGGCAGTTTTATGTCACAGTACTGGGGACAAATGGTTATATTAACTCTGGCCAATCATGTAGCAACAGCCCATTATAGACGTAGCATTCTATGAAAGGAGGTAAAAATGTAATATGTAATTCCTGCCTGCCAGTCGCATACGCCGCCGGCGTTAAAATCGAGATTAGTACGGTCAATCACAGTTATTTGAGAAGTTTTGTCTCGTGAGATCATATAGAGATATCCCATTAATATTATAAATGTGAAAGTTTGCATGCGTGTTTGCATATTTGTTTCTCAATCACGCAAATACGACTAAATAGATATGGTTGAAATTTGGCAGTCAGATAGTTTATAATTTCGACTACCACACGGGGCCGTCTTAGGTCATCCGAGGCTTTTTAAAAAAGTCAAGTCGGGACCTTAAGTCTGTGCCCCTTGTTATTGGAAAGACGGAACTAAAGGGCTAACACATAGGATACTTTTTATGCAGGTTGGACCTAATTCTGCAGGCGAAGTTGCGTGCAGAAACTAGAATGGTTATAGAGGTGATACTTATAGAAATATGTTCATAATTATATTTTGCGTTCATGACGCAATGGAAATTGTCTAATTATTCATGAATGCATTAGACCCTCACATAAATGTACCCACTTATGTATATAAATATTTTCTCTATAAGTTTCAACACATGCCATGTTATATAATGTTAAAGTTTCAACTTGACTTTTTTTTAATATTTAGTTAAACAATTAAGTTTTGCAAAAAAGGAAGTGAAGGAATAGTTAAGGAAAATATCTTAGAATTCAGAAATTAGAAAACAATGTCAAGAGCAGACAATTTTCCTGTGTACCTGATAGAATATGTGTCGTTGTGTGGGCGTCATGCCTGGCCGGAAGTACACGCTCCCCTCGGCGATGTCCTCCGACGCAGACGCCGCCGCCGCCACCTCCGTCAGTTTCCTCAGCGGCTTGCGCTCGCGATCCGCCAAGATGTCTTCGCGAGACATTATCATGGAGCGCACGCCCGCTACACAAAAGGACACGTTATTTATTTGCATACTCGTCATTGGCATGTAATTATTTATACTTAATACACCAACTCGGAATGTGACCCATGAGTTACCAGTACTAATGCAGTAGTTACTAATGTAATACTGGGGTAGAAACTAGCACTTTTCGGCCCTAGGGCTAAAAAGTATGAAAATCCATTATTGCACTGTTTTGATTTGTTTGATATGGATGATTATTGAATTTTCATTGGCATGCATTGCATCTGCAATTCATTTTTGTTTAAATAACAAAGTCGCGGGTTATTTTTCGTGTTGCAAAATAGAATGTTCATGACTGTTAAAGTGAAATAATATTCATAATTATACTCATGCAAGTATGTATCCTGTTCTGTTCTCCTCAAAACCTTTGTATTAATAATACATCAGTTTTTGGACAACTACCTACAGGATCATTATTACGTTAAGTTTTTTTCCTATTTAGCAATAAGTAACCCAATTCCTCCCAAAAACTCAAGTATCACACAGAATTTATGGACCCCAAAAGCATTACCAGCATAAGACTTACCAGCATGCCTTAACCTGAAGTCCAGTGTCTGGTAAATTCTGGCTCCCGGAACCTTTCTAGGATCATACCCAAATCTCACCCACATTGTCCTCCAGGGTCCATTTTTCATGTAAAGTGCCAAGCAAGGCATGATAATTTTTAGAGAGATAAGTCTTATCTTTGTTTGATACCTTATCAAGTTCAGTGACCATATTGGTCTTTCCTCAAGGAGCTGTAATAAAAAAAAATGCTTTATATTATTGCAACAGCTTCATGGTGTTTGGGCTGAGTGATAGGCGTATGAGCCATGGGGTGTAAGTTTGATACCTACTCATAAATATTATATGACCTTGCAATAGTTCCTTTTTGTGTTTGTAAACCCACAACACAGAAGAAAATCCTTTTTCCCCCACCATTTTTATTAATAGAGTAATTATAGCATATTATATTTCATAGATACAAACAACTTTCATTAAAGTATCTTTTCTGACTACATTGATATTAAAACAAAAAAAAGCAGCATTTTAATTGATATTCTATTTCATAATAAACCAAAGAAAAATCAATCTGACCTTTTTAACAGCTTCATATTCCTCTGTCAACCGAGGATAAGTTTCAAGTTTTGCTTCTTTCAGTCGTATATAACTTTCGTGTGGCTCACTGGGCATGTCATCAGTAAGGTTAAATATATATGGAGAAACTTGTGCGCCTCGTAAAGTTCTAGTTTTGCTGTGAACACTTTCACCTCGGTCGGGTGAGGAGCGGTCTGGATACCGTTTATCCGTGTAACCATAGCAAATAGGCTTTTCAAATCTAGTAAAACTTGAGGGAGTGAGCAAAAGTGGTACCGGTTTTCTACAAATAAATGTTTACTTATGTCAAGCCTGAATGATTACAGCAGATACAAGTATGTTGTATGCACACTATTGCTTATTACAGTGATTTAAAAATAATACATACAGCATGAAATCAATAGTGTCTACTCCTGAAGGCAGTAAATTTTCTAGTAAACATGTAGGGGGGCCCTCACTAGGACCCTCTTTATGTACTGCTAGGTACTGGAAGTCACACAATGCTGAAACATAAATATTTTGATATTATTATTGAAATATTATAAAAAAACATTGAATAGAATGGTGGGAAATGCAACAATACACATTTTGGGTCAATAAGCTTATGGATTTTTATTGGTGATACCTGTACCAATATGGTTAGTGAATTTTAATGCACTTGCTGTTTCAAAAATGAAGGTCCTTAATAATGATCCAATTGCTGTTATTGAGTTGTTTTTTAGTGAATTGAGTCAGTTAGACAATTATTAATTTAAGATCTAATTATGATTGGAATATTGTCACAGTATATTTAAGTAATATTGTCACATATACAGTAAATAATTTTATATTACTAACATTCAAATCGAAACATAGTTTTAACACACCCAACCACGGAAGTAGATACGACTGTTCTCTTTATTTCATTGCCTTCTTTTGTTTTCTTTACTTTTACCTTCAGAAGGACCCCAGCTGCCCGCTTACAATTGCCATAAATTCTCTTTATATATGGATTATCTGGTTGGTAAGATAATCCCAAACGTTTTTTAGTGGAGTTGCTGTAAACCTGGGAAAATAGTTATAACTTGGTAATTCGTCATTATAACATAGGTACTTAGCCAAAAGTAAAATTTAAATGATCAAGGAATAAAAAACACCTGTGAAATGTTTCTAATACCACCTAGACATGTAATAGCTTTGTCGTCATTTTTGACGATACCAGGAAAGAGTATCCCCACTAAATCTCTATCTAAGTTATTATTTTCCATTTTTGTTGCGTCTAAAACATAAACGAAGTATATTTTTTCAGCAAATACAAATAATACAATGCAAGCTGCAGCACAACACGTCAGCACGTAACACCGTAACACGTGCCAGCCAATCAATTTTGACAATTTTGACTTTGACGTATATGTGTGTGTCAAATTTGACATTGAGGATTGAGGTAGATTGCATTATTTTTCTTTGATTGCAGGCGGATCGTTCAACTGAGCCCGCCAATTTCAAATTTCAATTTTTTTCCTCAGGTTTTTCGCTATTTGTATATCTGTAACACATTTTAGATTCATGATAGTAGTAATTGCGACATTAAATATACAATATTATTATAATTGCAACTGAGAATTAAAAATTTTGCTTAAAAAACGTTACAGAAGCTTAAAAGTAGTGTAAATCGTAAATTTTGGCCGTTAGCACAGTAATAAGCAAGATTCCAGCTTGATAAAGATTTTTAAGCGAAGGTTTTAGTTCTCAGTTATGGATGTTGGATAGTTATTTTTGCAATTACCACTGTCATGAATCTTAGGTAATAGACCTACAAATTTCTTTGACTATCTATCTATAAGGACCCGCCTCTCATGATCATTCCCCTCTGTCAAGGTAGTGGATTAAAAAATCTAACGCGTTTATCAAAACTGTTTCCGAAATCGATTTTTCATTAACAGAATCGTTTCCGCTCAGTAAGGTCATCATAAATGCTCCGTGTAAATACCGATATACGTGCAGTTAATGTATGCAAAAAAATATCTAATATCTTATTTAGATAAAGATGGAGTTATTTTCCGTATGTAAGTATTAAAGTTCATTTATTTCTATTTAAATCACATAATACAATTTATTAATAAAGATCGAGGACGTTACTGATTCAATAATCGAGTATAAAATAATCGTTTAGTTCAAGCATGCACTCCCCACGAGACTACCCGCACTCCCCACGAGACTATCCGCACTCCCCACGAGACTAGCAAATTTTTTTTACTAACAATATCAGCCTTCTGCTAATACACGTAAGATTTAAATTTGAAATATCCATCAAAATGTCATTTTTTGATTTCAATTATATATCATCCAATAGGATGTCACCATTTCTGATTTCCAATTATAGGTCTTAATGCAGAATTACCGTTGTTTGGCAATTATAGGCCTTATATATATTATGACATAATGCATAAAACTCTAATTTTCAAAAGTGTAGCGAGACTATGTCCCTCTTTTGTTTTGTCATTTTAATTAATGATGTGATAGTGTTTGTTTACGATTTCGAATCGATATCGATATTATTTTCGTGTTCAATGTAAGACCAAATTATAATAATTGCTAAAGATCACTAAAGATGAATATCATGAATTTATGATATCACAATATTTTAATAAAATAACATTTTTGGAAATTACGTAACTAACTTATTTTTGATATCCAGTGCTATTAGATATTTTATTTGTTACTTTTTCAGATCTACAAAAGACCTTCATTTAAAATGAAGTAGGTGTGATTGATAAATAATAGCTTAGGCCGTTGCGGATAAATGTGTTGACAAAATAATTTATAAATTAACATATTTAAATCGTATTTTCAAAATGATTGAAAATGATTTCTAAGATACGGTATGGTTAGAAGGTCTGGGGTTTCTTTTACCGCTTAGGTGGAAAACCAGCACATGTCCCGCCTGATGGTAAGTGTATATATAGTGTTAATGTACCCTATTATATGAACGCTTGCAACACCTGGGGTATCACTCGCCCGTTGCCGAACCTGTAAAAATCTTTTCACACCCGGTAGACAACCCACAACACCGGTACCCCCACTGCCAACATAACGCTTCCTCGCGGAGCTCTGGCGATCTTGCTCACCGTTAGGAACACAACATAGTACAGTCACAGATAATAGAATACTAGTAGTACAGTGCTATGTTATTTGGCTACTATTTTCTGTAAAGTGTAAGTGTTTCCCCAGTTGGGCAGCTCCAATTGTAAGTGAGTTATTCAATTCCACTATGCCCTGCCTCTCGGGGTGTTTCTTCAAACACATTATTTTCTTTTTTCGATATCCGGCTCAAAGAAATAACGAGAGTACGGAACACGACATACCATCACGTCTTTATCCCCCGAAGGGTTAGACAGATGCGTACTTAGGGGGCGAGCCTATTGCCATTAATCGGGCATCAACCCTTAATTTTATAGAAAAACTCCAATAACACATTGCTCGACCGGGGAATCGAACCCAGGACCTCTAGCGTAGCGCTTCTGTTCATATTAACGCGCGACATAATGAACAAAATCGTATTTACTCCTACTTATATCTCGTGGGAATCAAAATGCTCTGTCTAGTGTTATTCCTAATATATCAGCCTGGCAAAGAAAAGAAAAAAACAAAATGAAAGAATCAAACTAATTGGTATCAAAGTATTTGTAACATAACGTCCCCAATATCCGTTCTATGTATACTAATATTATAGAGGAAAGATTTGTATGTATCAATGTATGTAACAAATAAACTCAAAAACTACTAGCTCGATTTCGAAAATTCTTTCACCATTTGAATGCTACATTATTCAAGATTAACATAGGCTATAGAATATGTATTTCGAAAAGTTTGCGATTTCTCTCACCCGTGCGTTTATTTTCCAATTACATAGTATGTTACACCTATTTATCTATACCTAAACAGTTCCTTTGTTTTGTATTTCATTAACATGCAATGAGAGCATTGCATTGAAAATAATTATGACGCAAGATATTAAAAAGGTGTGTATGGATGATTTTGATTTTGCAAATAAATAATTACATATAAAAATAATTTGTGATGTTGTTACGTTTTTCTCCATTCTTCCTAAAATAATCTATCGATATAAAATATCGACATAGTAGCTTCCTAATTATTTTTATTGTATTATACGTTCGTATTGTCGTCAATTCTTGTATGTTGACGTATTTGACCTCTATGTGTGCGTAAATTGTGTTAGTGGTGAAGAATTTAATATGTGTGAGTTCGTGGCGATACAAAATGATTTTGAGTATGTGTGCAGCAATGTCTATGTAGTGTTTCCTCCCCCCGCACCAAAAGTGACAGACTTTTTTGTTCATAGAATTAAGCGCGTCACTTGTCCAGGGATAGATAGTCAAAGACAAATTTCGAAGATCCCATTGAAAGGAGACCATTCATATTGGGCCCAACAACGAAAGTGCCAGTAAAAAAAAAACGTATTTACTCTGTTTGTGACATCATTTTAAGCATTTAGTACTATGGCACTAAAACTATAGAACCATTATTGTAGTGGCTACATAATTCCAAAATAAATGTAAACATATCATCTAAGTATGTACATGGAGCTATTTAGTACGTCATTTCTTTTTTGCCATGACTGTACTTCTATAACCAACACTTGGAGGAAGCGCATTTGGAGCAAATGGAAAAAACTTAACACCCCCATGCCATCTATGTGATCTATGCAGCATTGTTTGGTGGCCCAGCCCTCGCTAAACTACAGCGAACGGCATGCCTAGCTATCACAGGAACGTTCATAACCACACCAACAGCGGCGATGGAAAAGGTACTAAGCCTTGCACCGCTACAAATTGTCATAGAGACTGACTACACAGACTGGCAATAAATAGCCTGTGGGATAGTTCTAAGCCTAGAACTAGACACACAAAGCTTAAAATACAGGAAGGCCTTGACGAACTAACGAACATTGACTGCGACAAAATGCAGCCCATGTTTTGGTTCAAGAGATCTTACAAGGTTCATCTACCGTCAAGGAAAGAATGGATGAAGGGACTCGACCCACCAGGAGTCTGATATGGTACACCGATGACGGTTCGAAAACAGAGTCGGGTACAGGGGCGGGCATATATGCAAGGGACCATAAGGTCAGTCAAAGCATGTGCAAAATAGCTAGTTTTCCAAGCGGAAACATATGCTATTCTTGCCTGTGCACAACAGATGGAAAGTAGCGGTACCACAGATAGGTCCATCTACATTCTTAATGACAGCCAAGCGACACTCATGGCCCTAACCTCCAAGAGGATCGATTCAAAGCTGATCATGGACGCTGCCCGAACTCTTATTGAGCTGGGAAAGCGAACAAAAGTCAGGCTTGTTTGGGTCCCTGGTCACAGGGGTATTGTGGGCAACGAGCATGCTGACGAGCTGGCTTGGGAAGGTTCTGGAACCTCACTAATTGGACCGGAACCATTTGTAGGACTGGCCCCAAGCACAGTCAAAACGGCATTTCGGGAGTAGGCCAGGGGGAAGCACATGGATGAGTGGTTGAGACTCACGGGACTTGCTCACTTGAAGAAATTCATAGGTTCCTCATCGAGATGGCAAAATGTCATTTGGAACTCAAGCAGGCGGCAGGCCTGTCTTTTGATGGGGGCGCTGACCGAACACTTCGGGACTAACGCTCTCCTACAAAAGTTTGGTCTGACGGAGACATCAGCCTGCAGGGCCTGCAAAAGAGAAATTGAGAGCATGGAACACCTTCTGTGTACATGCGATGCAATGGCTAGAAAGCGAATGTGCCTTTTGGGTCAGGGTTATCCAAGACTAGAGGACTACAGACTCATACCCACAGGCCTCATTATAAAGCTCATGGAAGAGCTGTTTGTAGAACTGGGAGGCAATGAAGAATAGGTTATCTAGGGGAAGCACAAAATATCCCATTGGGTCGAAGTGCACTGAGGCCTTGCTGCCTCGGCCCTACAGAAGATAAGATAAGATGGGATCTATGTACTGGTTGTTAGGACGCAGCTCGTGACACTCCGGTGCCAGAAAAATAGCGATCTACAAGGCTTATGTATTATAAGTATGAATTTACAAAAAAAAAAGTATATAAGTATTATATCCATTGTCTAGTACCCATAGTACAAGCTCTGCTTAGTTTGGGACTAGTTGGTGCTGTGTAAAAATGTCCCAGAATATTTATTTATTTATTTATCCTCAAGCCCATATATGGGCATACGGCATCCAACTTTCTATGTGCTTCCACCCTGTGAGGCCACGGTCCAAATGTACGTTTGCAACACAAGGGGTATCACTCGTGCGTTGCCGATCCTATAAAATTCTTTTCACACATTTCTTTTTGAGAGGGTGAGGTCAAGATCAAGCAGCTAGCAGCATAGAAGACAATAAGTGTGATGCTTAAACGCCGCCGTCCCCCCCCCCCCACTACCACCACTACGCTTCCTCGCGAAGCTCTGACTACCTTGGTCACCTGGTCTAACATTATGAACATAAAATAGCACGGAGCTATGTGAAGATATCGTTTATCGTTGTTTAGTCTTGGCTCCTATCAATTAAAGCAAGCCAGGAGTTATTATGCTGAGCACATTAAAGCTGACGGCACATTTACGATAGACCTAGGATACGTTCTGCCAGAAGTACACGCAAGTGACCTAGGAGAAAATGTTATCGTTTTTCGAGTAAGAATTCAATCCCGGCACGCACGGAAATTATGTTTATGTGGCTTTTGACAGGACATTGGAAGGTTGATATGCCGTCAGTCATATTGCACATGCAATATTGGAAAGGGACAGTAGGATGTTAGTCGCAGATAATGTGTTTTTTAACATACGCACGGTATGAATCCAATGCGAGACGTCCCCCATCTATAGTATTGGAATGTTCTAGTTCGACCTTAGAAATAGTTTTGTAGCGACAGCTACCGCGCTACATACAAAAACTATGTCGGACAAATCCTGAATCGCGCAAGTGAAGTTTGCAACGCAACTTGCATAATATATTAATTATACGTACAACCGCCCGACATCAACCGTTAGGCTGTGGCCCGCCAGGCAGGCCTGGTTGAAGGATCCTCCCATTGGTTGGAAACACACCTTGCCCATCACAGTATTAATATAATAATATTGACCAAAATTCAATGGCTTTGTTTGACAAGATTGAGAAGGTATTGACTTTGACAAATGACTTGCCTAAAATTGACATCAATATTTGCGCTCCATTCCATTTCGTTGTTTACTTATTCATATCTATGTTCGTTGTAAGCTGTTTGTTTACGTCTACCCTCCCTAATATCTGCAATTCTCAATAAATTTCCTAAAATACTTATGTAATGTTATAGCAAAAAAAGGCGACTCACTGATCGAAGAGAGTAGCCTATTTTCTATTAACCCGGAATAATGATCAACATCCCACTAATGTAATGAGGGTAGGTCTGCTTTTGCGTAGGCGTAGGTATGACCAATCTAGTCAGTCCTTTAGTGGTCATCACTATAAATATAACAAAGTACCTACTCTTTGGTCATCACTACATATAAATACATTATTTTAACTATTGTAAATATTTAATATCACAAACTTAGTCTACACTAATCGCTTAACATAGCAGTATTATTGCAGTCCGCAATCTTACAGTATAAAAATATAAATAAGCAACATAACAATATTGTTATCGATGCGCCACAGCTTCTACTGCCACCAATAATCTGAAGCAGAAAAAACATATCAATTATAATAATCTAATTTTTAATCAATGTATTTTATTATGTGCTGTAGTGCTAGTTTCAAATAAAAACTTACTTTTCCAGGAGAACATTTCTCTGTCTTTCAATTTCAAGTCTGTCTTTCTCAATTTTGAGTCTTATATTATTACACCGTTTCTTTTCTAAAAGCTTTTGTTTTTCAATTCTTATCCTTTCTTCCTCCAAATTAAGAAGCTTGTCATGTACAAGTCCTAAAATATAAAAAAGTTTGTTAAGTACTCCACATACTGATTTCTGAAGCTTACGCGAATATCAGACACATAAAAAAAAACAATAAACTACTCTACATATTAGATTATAAACATTGAAGTTGCAAGAAGTTAATCAGTACATGTGAAGAATATTGGATTGATAAATTAAATACTTACTAACTGGTCTGCCTCTCTTCCACAAAGGTTTGCCTGTTACTGGACCAGATGAAACCTCATTGGGCCCCATGCCAGCATCAGGGTCTGTGACTACTCCATCTGCTAAACTCATATCTATGTCTTCCGCTGAGAAATGCTGTGGCTCTGATGGCCATTTCTATAAAATAAATCGTGAATTAACTACAATTAAAGAAAAAATAAAATCTTTTTAAATAACATTATTTTAAAAATTGTCTTGGAATGGAAGTGGCTCTTATCCAAAAAACTGTTGTAATTTAATGTTTACTATTGCACAACTTTCTTTCTTCATTTCATAAATAGGTAACCATGTAGATTTTTATATACAACATTAGTTTTAGTATATGGGAAACCCGAGACACATATGTAAAGAATCTATGTACAAAAGTTCAAAACTGTATCATGAAAAATCAACAGTTATGTTACCTGGTTGCCCATACAAAAACAAACAAACCATATCTTATTACCGCCCACATCTAGTGCCGCTAAGAACTGCCGTGACTTGTGTTGTGTGCATATGATTGTGGAAAGATACTTAGTTTTCCTCAGTGTCTGACTTGTAACCTTTTTTAAATATATTTGGGACAAAATATAACATGGTGTAAAAATTATTGGAATTGATTCAGTTGGTTATTCTGAACAAACTATATTCAGGTTTCCCATAATCTACAAATAAGGTTGTATATATTCAGCCATTTCGATAAGCCACACTTGTGTGGTATTATACAAAACCTTACCAAACTACTTGTAGAAGGGTCAGCACCACATATATCATCAGTGGGGCCTGTACTTTGTGCTGGAACCTTTAAAATATGGAAAATTCCATAAATTAATATTTTAATAATTATTAAGTATTAAATTCTTTCTTAGTGATTACAACTAAGCAGTCAATTAACAAGGTTCATTTCAGGACATATTATAATCTTACCATAGTGTTGTTTACTACTGAGGTCTCTGGCACCCCAGGGAGACCAAAAACTGAAGTATTAGTACATATAAGTCTTAATATTTTTTCTTCAGCGTCTGTGAGTTGAGTGTTAGCATTACAGCCTGGTGTAAATCTATTCTTACGAATTTTAAAGGCTTTTTTCTTGACATTTGATTTCCAATCCCTCCATGTCTGAAACATTGTTTTCACAATTAAATTTCTTCATAGTTCTTTTATAGTTAATACAATTAACTCCTTTTTTCTATTCTAATAAGCCCCATATTATTTTTATGCCATACTATTGTATATATGTCTATATGTGTATTATAAAAATCCAGGAGGCCCTCCAAAGTATGTCCTACGAAGATACAGAGAAGTTACTTATTGTACTAAAGTAAGATTAATAATACTAATATTGCTTTTTCTTTTATGTTTTTCTATTTATACCGGATTATGGAATCTGTGTTTGTTAATTAATTCATTTAATAATTAATTATCCTTCGATTAAGTTATAATTTATTTTTTTCAGTATGTATTTTGTTTGTGATTATTTTAGATTTTATTAGCTCCATTCGCCTGAAACACAGGATTACCTAGTTCAGGCACATGTATAATATTGTAATTAAATTATA
This sequence comes from Acronicta leporina, assembly GCA_947256265.1. Lineage (NCBI taxonomy): Eukaryota > Metazoa > Arthropoda > Insecta > Lepidoptera > Noctuidae > Acronicta > Acronicta leporina. Next base: position 14,296,063 of record OX366513.1, read on the forward strand.
CTACCTAGTTTATACTTATTTCAGCAAATAATGTTCACTGAATAAATTATTCTATTCTATTCTATATACCTGTTGCCATTTATCAGGAGTTTTAATTGCACCAGATCCAAAACCTGAATTAGCATTAAGTTTTTCAGTAATTTTAATCCATGCATTCGTTTGACGGATTCTTCCTTCAAGCCCTGTGAACTTTCCAATGGCTAATTCTTTATCTTCTTCAAGAAAATGTAGCAGCATGTTTAACTGTTCCGGGCTAGCCTTCCGTCTTTCCATTTTTGTTCACAAATTAGTGAAATTAGCAGCGCCGTATTCTCCGAAAGCCTTGCAACCGGTCAGTTGACGTGTTTCTGACACCTAAACGTATAAAATATATTAATTTCTATACAGAAAAACGATGAAATTCGATTTTATAGATAAAAGTAAATTTAAAACCTTTGTTGTTACCGCATCAGGCTGGTTTGGTTGGTTTGTTTTCCTTTTGCTATTTTATTTACTGTCACCTGTCAAAAGTGACATGATAACAGGAACGGAACGGAACAGGCAAGACTAGAGATGTATAACAATTTTATGATTATAATATACCATTCTTGGGTACAACTGGTACAAGGAACAAGGCATTTGAGTACCAACGCTGTATAGTTCGCGCAAAATAACTTGATTAACGCCTAACTAACGGAGAGGGGAAAAGTTTGCGCAGTACATTTGCGAGCAAAATGTACTAAAAATCGACTACTGCGCATCCACCATTTTGGTTCAAGTTATTTTGCGCCAACAATATCTGTAACATTGCAATAACGTTAAAATTCTTTGCCTGTAGAATTAAATAATCCATCTGTAACTTGGAGTAAGAGATACTAGTATCACTAGACTAGACAGATAAAACTTGACTGCCTGACTGACTCATTCAATGATAAAATACTATCATTATTTAGGATTTTAAAGATCCAGTGTCGATCACAGACTACTAAGAGATACTAGTATGTGTCGATTACCACATACTAGTATTCTATTATCTGTGGCTGATCCAATTTTGGATCAAGTTGATCATATTGACGATCTCTGTGGTTTAGTGCTTCGAGTACCGGACTGCAGACCACGAGGTCGTGGGTTCGATTCCCACAGGACAAAAATATTTATGTGATGAATATAAGTGTTTGTGTTCGTCTGGATGTTTCATAATCCATATCCATAATCCATAATCTATACTAATATATAAAGCTGAAGAGTTTGTTTGTTTGTTTGTTTGCTTGAACGCGCTAATTTCAGGAACTACTGGTCCGATTTGAAAAATTCTTTCAGTGTTAGATAGCCCATTTATTGAGGAAGGCTATAGTTCTATATATCATCACGCTACGCGGACGAAGTCGCGGGCAGAAGCTAGTGTATTATAAGTATGTATTTACAGAAAGTGTTATAACCATAGTACAAGCTCTGATTAGTTTTGGACTAGATGGTGATGTGTAAAATGTCGCAGAATATTTATTTATTATTTTATTTTACTTATTAAAGAGAGTAGAGTAAGCCTGTAGCTAGATTATAACATTCTTGCCTACGAGTACGCAATGCCTCTAACATAATCTGCCTCCCAAGAGTGTTAGATTGTTATTGGATATAATCTAGAATTAAAGATCTAATCATTCTAGCAATAATCTCAAATAATCTGTACTTACTATAACCTTAATCTGAGGATATGTACATAAGTACTCTAACATGTTTACTTGTCGTTAGGGTTTTTAGGCGGGAAAATGTAAAGTGCACATTGTTGATTTTTCAAAACTTGAATTTCTCCGTAGTTTAATGTGTAATTATGGTGGATAATAAACCATAGTTTTCGTGAACGTGTGAGAGTGTAGGCAAATGATATAAAATTGAAAATCGTGACTTTTTGGGTTCACTCCTAAACTCCATCGAAGCCTCAATAAAGTTCTACCGTTTTATTGGAGCAACTGAACAACTTGTACTTGACACTGGCGAACACAAAAAGTGTGGTGCCATAATACAACCCCATGATGAAAAATGGGAAATATTACTTGACACTGGCAAATACACAAAAATTGTGGTGCCCGTGGTGCCATAATAATAATACTTGTCGTTGTCAGTTGTCAATAATGACAATGACATAAAACCATTGCTCAGATTTTTTTTTTTTTTATGTGATAGCAGGCAAACGAGCAGACGGATCGCCTGATGGTAAGCGATCACCGCCGCCCATGGACACCTGCAACACCAGAGGAGTCACAAGTAATTGTAGATTATTGTAATTGTAATCATGTTGTAATGTAAACATTTGTTTGTTTTTTGTTTTTTCATACTAGTATCTCTTAACCGGCAGACTGATGACCGGACCAATTGGTCCAACTGCCATTTTTATGTCAAATTCTCATAATAATAATATTAGTCTGTTGTTTTTTTTCATTAATTTCACAATTCACATGAATTCGCACTTCGCTTGAAATTAAATGAATTTACGCAGTTTTACCCCCGTTTTACGTCGCAATAGCAACTAAGATGCATGCATTCTGTTTATTTATCCTTCAAATTATGATTTCCGTTTAGGTCAAATCAGCTGAAAATATGAATACACTTCTAAAACTAAAGATGTTACGAGGCAGCGCTTACAAAGACAGAATAGCCCGGAGGCATTTAACCGACCTATCTAACTGTGTTAATTTACCTGACTCCTATTTGTTGCATACCTGTGGTGTAAATAGAATCGTCTTCCATCAAATATTAAAAATACTGGACCCTGTCGTTCCCAAGACTCAGAGGTCTAATGGTATTCCTTTTCCTTTAAAGGTAAATCAACTTAGTCCTTGAATTAAATGATATATAATTATTATGATGATCTTATGTGGCACCCATATTGGTAACTTGATAACACATATGTACTACAAAAAAACCTATGAACTGCTATCAATACAAAGATGTTTTGAATATTTTGTCACAATCATCAGCCTATATGAGTCTTGTCGCATGGAGCTTCCACCAGCGAACTTTCGGAAATCTTTAGTGAAATATTTGTGTAATGTAACACTTTCGAATCCCTGCAAAAACATAAATTCACACATCTTTTTTACTTTTCTTAAGTTTAATTGTATTTTCTTTATGTATATGTGAAATGACTTCAGTTATGGCTTTGTAGTAAACCTATTTCTTATTTCCAGGTTCTAGTAACATTATCATTCCTGGCAAGTGGGTCCCATCAGAAATCAGTAGGCAAGGACTTCAGTGTCAACATATCACAGAAGTCAGTGAGCCGAGTCATTAAGATTGTTGTTGAGGCTTTAAATATGGTCCTTGACAACTGTGTTATATTTCCCACTACCGTAATGCAGAGGGACCAGATTAAAGAAGGGTTTGTTACAATATCTGCTTACAAATTTATAAAGACAAAAATCTATCATCAATTAAAGATACTTGTTGAAGCTCAACTCAGGTTGCCTTGAAATCCAAACCATCTTGGAAGAAGCAAAACGCTACACAGCCAACTACAAGGACTGTTTGACAACTCACCCAAACCCGTTATCCAGTACCTATACTCTTGCAGCCAAATCCGACTAGAAGACTCAAGAGAGCTGATGTGCCGTATCAATAAATGGAGATGGAGCAGTGGCTTAACCTCTTCAAACCTCAACCTCTTGCAACCCACCAGATTATAGTCTTATGACTGATTGCAGGTCAAAAATATGTATTAATAAAAAAAAAGGTTGCCTGTCACACAGTTGCAGAGTGTGGGATTGCTTCCACCAGGGTTATTAGGCTTTTTCTTTTAATTTCTCAATGGCAACTAAATGAGTTTGTAATTGTCAAATATAAATCTATATCTATATATATAAAAGAAAGTCGTGTTAGTTACTTCATTTATAACTCAAGAACGGCTGAATCGATTTGGCTGAAAATTGGTGGAAAGGTAGCTTAGAACCAGGAGACGGACATAGGATACTTTTTATCCCGTTCCCGATACTTTTTATTCCACGGGGCCGAAGCCGCGGGCAGAAGCTAGTAAATAATAAATGTCAACCACTGTTCTTTACATCCCATGTAAATAATTTCATGGGACATAAGAAACACTGGTATACAATGTATATAATGGTAATGGTATATAATGTGGGGGTACACCTCTACTACTGATATCCCTCAAATGGTCAAGACCATTTGAGGAAGGCATACCAGTGGGTAGGTTTGCTGAAGCTCTGCTGACAAACCAATTCTTGACTATTTTATACACTATGCAATGTGTCAAACCTGCACTGCAATCCTTCACAAATTTTATAACTATAATATTCTGTTAGGAATAATGTGGATTTTGCAATTATTGAAGAAAGAAATCTTTGATGCCACCAGGTTCTATAGAAAATACCATTTTCCTGAAACCATAGGTTGTTTGGATGGTACCTATGTTGAGATAGTTTGTCCAAGAGATGATGAGGAGGCATTCTATGACAGGAAAGGTCAATACTCCATACATGCACAAATTGTAAGATTTTATTTAAAAAATTCTCAACCATTCTCATTAATCAATATCTTATGCCAGATTATTTAATTTTGTAGATTTGTGATGCAGATTCCAAAATAATTGCAGTATGCTGTAGATTTGGTGGATCAGCAAGCAGTGCCTACATTTGGAACAAAATGAACATACGGCCTTTTGTAGAGAGTATCAGCAGACAAGGAGAAATGAGTTGGCTAATTGGTACATTTACTTTGAATTTTAATATTAAGATACTTCTAAATAATCCATACATAATTTATAAAACGTAGCCTTGTTGCATTTGTCTGACCTGCGTTCGTGATAAACTCGAAAACTACTAAACGAGTGAGTCATGAAGGTTTCAAACTATTAAATAGCCCGCCTTGGGCAACGCGGGTAAAGCCGGTGGCGAAATCTAGTCTCATCTAATTTATACTTATTTTGTTTTTCAGCTGACAATAAATATCCTCAAAGGGCTTGGCTAATGACACCAATACTTCATGCCTCTCAAGGCACACCAGATTCACAGTACAATCACTTTCAGGGCAGAACCAGAACTTCTATAGAAAGATGCATATCCAAGCTCAAAGGTCGATGGCAGTGCCTTTACAGACGGCCACTACACTACACACCACAACAAGCAGCCAAGATAATTAATGCTTGTGCTGTGTTACACAATCTTTGTATAAGAGCAGGTCTACCAGATCCAGAGTCATATGTAGACCCAGAACCAATGCCAATAATAAATGAAGTAACAGAAATGCCTGAAGACAATGTAAATGATCTCTATATTGGCATAGAAGTTAGAAGACAGCTTGCAGAAAGAATTTACTACAGTATTTAGGGAAATTACTACACTGGTTAAGTGAATGATGGTGTTTGAGCTAAGCTGTCCATGATTCAAATTTCATCCCACCTCCTTTTTTTATTTAGTGAATGTTGATATCGCTGACCACAAGAAACTTGGGATTAGGGATGATGATGATGATAACTTATTTTTTTCATTTCAAGATCATGAAATAATAACTTGGGTCAAACTTCTGTCTGACTGATATCGTAATTATAAAATACGATAACGTTGCATAGTATAATTAAATGTATGTATATACTATTTTTGCAAATAAAACATCAGTATTAACTAAAATATTTAATACGTAATCAAAACGTTTTTTTTGGGAAACAATTCTAATTGCTAATGCATCAAGATCTGCATCTGTGCTAGCTGACTGTATGTGTCGCCGGGCATTCTGTATGCAATATTTCCTGCGAATGTGTTCAGTACTTCCGCTTGCTCACGCAGCCATTGCACTTGCTGAAAACAATTCAGAAAAGTGCCGTCAATCTATATATATAAAAGAAAGTCGTGTTAGTTACACCATTTATAACTCAAGAACGGCTGAACCGATTTGGCTGAAAATTGGAAGAGAGGTAGCTTAGAACCAGTAGACGGATATAGGATACTTTTTATCCCGTTCCCGTGGGATGTGATGACGGACAGAATTCCACGGGGGCGAAGCTGCGGGCAGAAGCTAGTAAACTATAAAAACTGGTTGTTACAAAATTCAGCCCTAGCCAGGCTTATTAATTTTCTCAGGAATGCTCTACTACATAATTTATGAAAAACCCTTTCTACTTTCAGTAGTTGCTACTTGTCTAGCTACCTTCGTGTAAAAAATATGTAGACAGCATGTTACAAGTGTGTCATTAGATTAATAATGGTTTTATTTTAATTCTAATGTGGTATCTTACTTTGCTATTTTGTGCGGCAAGTGGTTGCGACTGCGCCGCGGTGCGCAATCGTTGTCTTTGCGCTAGTAGGATGGTGCAGAGCGCTCGTAGCACCGCCGGCAGGCTCCGCAGCAGCTCACCGCGAGCTGTACGCGCCGCCGACACGCGCGCATCTAGCTCACTCGCATTCAATGGCACCAATTCGCATTCCCGTAGGGTCTGTGAAATAAAATATAGTGTGATTTATTTGATAGATATAAATATAATATTAACTTACAGGACAAAACTGCTTACTTCAAGGGCACCCTCATAATTCTCGCTGTGGAACTGATCAAAGAACGTCATCAGCTTGCAAAGCTTAGTGTAGGCTTCGACTAAAGCGGCTGGTAGCGCAGTGCCGTCGGCTGAACGCAGCCTTCTTGATACATGCTCCGCAAGTGTCGAAAGACGTTGACGTAGCCCACCCGCGCCTCCACCACTGTTCACCACTTGGGCTAATAGCACACAGAACAGTTCTAGAACCTTCTCCAAGTTCTGTAAATGAACACAAAAGATTTTGCATTATAATATTGAAAAACCATGGAGACCCAATTAAACAAAAGCAATTAACATCATCAATTACATACCCCAGCAATATCATACATAGTAATAGCGTCTTCAAAGAGACCTTTGTTAACAAGCTGTTCTGCTACATTCAATGCTATAACCTGGAATCAAAAATAATTTATGAAAATAATACAATAATATATGTAATATCGCAAATAGTATCACATAATACATATAACAAAAATGCATACTTTGCTATCAATGTGTGGGTTGTTGAATTGGTCCAATAAGCCAGAGCTTCGGAGTCCTGTCAGAGCGTCCATACGTCCAAACAGGAGGTCATAGTCGCGGCTCTCTAATGCGAGATCGGTGCAGCAACACATGAATAAGTTTTTGCCACTAGGATCCTTGAGGTTTCTAAACAAAGAGGACAAAAATTACTATACTGAAACAAAACCTTTCACAAATCAAAATAATTAAAAATCTTGTAATATTATCAGCGGCGGCTCGTGAACATTTTTCCTGGGGGTTCGCAAAAATACAATTGAATTGAGAACATCCCTCCTGTTTTTTATGTTGGTTAAGAAAAAAGCAATGCCGTAATATGTACCTAATTAACATTTATCTATAAACTGCCTCGCTGGTCTAGTTTTCGTTGAACCGTGAACGTGACAGCTGAATATTTTGTCCCGATTCCTAACTAAATAATTAACGTTTTTTTTTTATTAATTAATTAGTTAGGAATCGAACCCCGGACCATACATCTTTGACTATATTATTCTTAAAAAATGTTTTTACAATCATTGCATGTTGCAATAAATGTAACTAGGTATATTTATATTCAATCAACAGGAAATTGCATACAAGCGTAAAAAAAAATATAGGTAATATTCGCGCCGAATTCCAATTCCAACTGACGTTTATTTGTTTACATGAGAGCGGCAACACCGCGCGATTTCGCGCGTGGCGGGCGGAGAGATTTGGCAAAATCGCGCAGGAGCGCCGCTCAAGATTTGCCTAATTTCTCATAAAAATCTTTCGTTTCACGTGCCGCGCGGTACTCGAACTCTCTCTTTCGCACTCGTTGAATTTCGTACTTAGTCGTTGTACGGAACGTTGTTCCATAGGGGTTCCATTCCATAGTTACAACTTGACGGTGAATCTTGTACTTTTGTACTGTTTTCTGCTGCGTCCAGTTTAGAGCGGTAATAGTAAATCGATGCGTATTTTTTACGTAAAATATACATTTATAAATAAATATAAGTAAATAAAACACATTTTGTTGAGTAATTTTTCTGGGAGTTCACCGCCCCAGCGCTCCTTAGAACGAGCCACCTCTGAATATTATATACTCTCACCTCAGGAAAAAGTAATAATGTAAAGCATCTGAAGGGTCTGTGAGTTCAAACTTTCTGACATACAGGAGCAGCAGTCTTGCCAAATTAAGACGGCGGAGTGGAGACGGATCGTCGGTGTCCACAGATACTGAAATTAATGTAATTAAAATGTAATTAAATTGCAAGTGGCCCTAAATCTGTTTAAGGAGTTAAACATATTTAACTAAATGCAGTTCAGAATGATTTAAATAGAATTTGGTGCAAGTGGCCCTTAGTGTCAATAAAATATTTGCAATGGACACATACATTTGACACATATGAAAAATACTTACACAATGGAGCCTGAACATTACGTGGTGTACCTAACATATAAACATCATGAAGAGCCAATGCCATGTGAACACCATGGACTTGGAACCTGAAATAATAAAAGACAAAAATATTTATTTAGTTGCCGATTAACATTAAAAAAGAACACTGCAAATTAATTTGGCTCACCTTGGTATTCTTGATAAGAATTCAATAGCAGGCTCAAATTGTCCAGTCAAAGTCAACATTTGGAAATACACAACTGGTTTCTCATAGGCATGATAATGTGTTTCACCTATAAACAGATATCAGATATCCAAATAAACATCCAAATAATAATTATTAAACCAATGTAAAGAATAATTGTGTAGCAAAAATTACCATATTCTTCTAAAATCATTTTCTGTAGATCGGAATATGAGAAGGATTCAGTTTCAACATTGGTTCGTGACTTGATGAAGGAGAGTTTAAGCCAGAGGTAATCATCAGCTGTTCGCGCCACTTCATAGTGTTCATCACTAAGATCACAACATCCTATGACACAGTACACCTGTAAAAATATGATAAACATTTTCTTTGTGTATGTATACATAATTGTATGTTTTATATATTCTTTCCTATGGTTCTTAAGAGCCATTTTACATTTTCGCGAGAATATCTAACATTTCAGTCGCTTAGTTTACCATGTTACGAAATACTTTGCTTGATTGTTGAAATGTATTCAACTAAACCAACCTTTCGTATTGACACATATAGAAACAGATTTAGAAAAACTAGTTTGTTTATTTTGTGGTAATTAATCTCCCACAACTAGTTTACTGAAAAATCATCGCAGAGTATATTTCGGACTCCAATATCTATCATTAATACTAATAAATAAGACAGAAAAAATACACAAAGCATTAGCCGATATAATCTTGTCGTCACATATAGTCATAGAATTTCGAAAATTTAGAACATAAATTAGAAAAAAAATAAAGTGCTAAGCCAATTTTTACGTTATTATTGTTATTTTATCCCGATTTTTTGGATAGAATAAAGCGTTATTACATTTAAAAAATTATGACAAAATAAACTATGTCTTTTAACAAATCTAATTCCAAAGTTTCATTAAAATCCCTTTATTTAATTAGAAGTTATAACGTTATTAAAATCACTCTAATATTAGATAAATTACGATGCACAAGCAGGCACCGATTAGTACGGCTCGAGAGCCCGTCGAGGAAGGACCTGTGTCATTTTTTTCCGCGTCCCGATTTATGAGCTTACGTATCGTGAACGCATGATTATACTACGACTGCAAAGTTTTGATACACTTCGTATTTTTTATTATTAGGTAAGTTTTTTTTATCAACATGTAGTAAAGTATTATTTTAGTAGTTTATACAATAACTATAATACCTATTTTATATGTAACTGCCTCATTAGCCAAGTGGTCCTGTGCGTGACTGCTACGCTAGAGGTCCTGGGTTCGATTCCCAGGTCGAGCAAAGTGTTATTGGGTTTTTCTATGAAATTCCCAATAGCAGCTCGGAGTTTGGAATTTGTGCCGGGTTAATGGCAATAGGCTCGCCCCCTATTACATGGTACCTAAACATACTGGCGAACTGTGGGTGTACATGAGTACGCCTCTGCCTTCGGGGAATACAGGCGTGATGGTATGTTATGTTATTTTATATATTTATGTTTTATTCGTTTTAGCAATGGGGCGTAAGGGTTCCGTTTACCATTGTATCAAAAAAAGGAAAAATAAACATTTTGCAGCCTTATAGAAAGCAACAGAAGCCAGGTACTAAATATTTATTTTTGTTTGATTCATAAACACAGTAATCGGTGACATAGTAGTTACATATTATTTATATGTATCTAATAGTCCGGTCAAGTTAGCCCAGAAAATAGTGGTAAGGTTACTAAAATTCGCATAGAGCTGAATTTTGTACGTATGTTCGGAACACCATTATAAATGAAATGTGAAAAGTCCCCATCGATCTGACAATTGCAAAAAAATACTTTTCATGGTCAAAGTTTGCTATATGGGTTTCTTTGCGTTTTTCAGCCAAATGGTAAGTTTTATTATATAACAAAAATATAGTAGAACTTAAAACAGAAGTTTATTCAGTAGTAGGTATTATAATCATAATTTCTTTTATTTTATAGGAAAATGATCCCTTTGCATTAGACGCTGACCTTCACGAATCATTGGAACTATCGGACTCGATCGTAAATACTTTTAGTACTTACTTATTATTACATCATTCTTAAAATATGTTTTGTAACAAGAAGTTTATAAGTAGTAGGTAGATACTATATTAATTATATCTTTTAATTTTTAGGACAGTAACCTGTATATTTTTGTTTAATAAAATAAAAGAAAATTATATTTACTTTTATTAATTTAGGTATTATGTTTATGTTACCGTAACCCGGTACTTAGTTAAAAGAGACAACAGACATCTATTGACGGTACTGAATAGTATTATCAATATAATATTGTCTGTTGTCTCTTTTAATTAATTGTAAATAATTGCAATTTACGAGGTTTTGTAGACGAATGAAAAAAACACAAAGTTGTATTATGTAAAGTATATATTAATGTATGAGTATATTTTATTATTTAATTTACATAATAAAACGTTGTGTTCTTTTCATTCATCTACAAAACTTTAATAGACTGAACAAATGAAATAATTCATTTGATAAATCTCTTTCATAAACCAAGGATTAGAATTATAACGCGATGGCTCAAGATTGTACAGTCCGTCTCGACACTCGCGCTACGCTGTTTGCATTGGGTATGTGTTAGTAGCTACGCACACATACACAATGCTGCCGTCTTTTACCTAAACTCGAGCGCTTACATTTTGTGAAATGGCTCTTAAAGCAGGTTCCCCTTCGGATTGAGCTAACTTAACATAAAGTGACAAAACTAAATGCTTACAGCTCTTTTGTATGGATCTGTAGAGTTGCGCACTTGTATTCTGTATTGGAAATTGATAGCAGTTTGCAGTTTGTCACTTAATGGCTTCTCTGGGTTCTTTATATACTCTTCTAGAGCTGATATAAATTCTTCATGGTCTCGACTGTAAAGATACAAATTAGTAAATTTCCAAAATATATTCTGTTTTGTCCCAAACAGCAGCTAACACTACTATAAATTTTAGTAAGAGAAACACTTTTGATCTTAGCCAGGGTTCAAACCTGTACACACACCAATTAAGTTTACTGGACTAGGAAGGTCATTTAAACCCACTGTCTATGAATACTCTGAGTATGTAGGTCATGTGTTGAACACACATTATTTTAGTAAGAATTAGGACCCAGAAGGTGAACTTTTTATGCTTACCCAGCTTTCCTTAAACAATGTAACGCGGCATTGGCGTCGCCGCTCCTGAGACAGTAGTACACCATAGGCCAGAGCGGGCGCTCGTCGATGACACCATCAGTTAACACTTGCACATTTTGACCCTGCAGACGCAGCCCCACAAAACCTCGCACTAGAGGGTATGTGCCTGGCTCACCACCACGCATCGCCGCTGCCGGATTTGAGCGTACCACATCGCTCATATACAGTTTATATCTAAAGCATGGCAAAGCAAGTTGAGTAATAATCAAAACCTAATATCTATGACATAACATAAAATTTTATGACTGCAAATTCTTGCCAATACCAAAGAAGAATTAAATTTTAAAGGCAAGAAATGTGCTGTTAATTTATAGGTAAATCAATAATACAAGTTAATTCATATAATTATGAATATTGTTACAGTTCCTACTTACCCTTAAATTATTGTATTAGATGTTTTTAATTAAATGATTTTTAAGTATTTACCTTACTTAAGAATCAGAATCCATAATTATTTATGGATACAATTTTTTTTAATAAAATTATTCAAATCGTAATTGTATTTCAATATTAAAAAGTATATATATCAAAGTATATTAACTTGACAGTTGAAGGGTTACCCCTTCAACTGTCAAGTTACTGAATACAATTAAAAGTCGAAGTTAAGTATAATAACTTATAATTAAAGTATAATAAGTACCTCTTCTCCAAGTATTTCTTTCCTTGAGCAACAAGGCATTGTTGTATGGTTGAATTTCCCCTGGCCTTCAAGGGATCCTCATCCCTCACTAGTGCTGGAATGTTAGCCATGGTCTTAATAATCTCCCACATCTCTTTTACCTTCTGTAAATATTAAAATTAAGCCTGAATAAACAAATTGTAGGGACACAATTACCTAAGTTATTTCATAACTATGTAAGTGCTCGGTATCGCCATTCAAGTGTGAAGTGTCACATACAATATTTATTCGTGGGAATGTTTTATCAAACTCTTAAGTGTTGATTTACACTGAGTAATTTATTAACTTAGCCAGCTTTATAAAACAAACATTAAAATACTTTTGAAGCAGTCTGTTCGCATTATTCAGAGAGACTACAAGTCTAACCACAAGTTTCAAGTGTAATAAATTGTAGGGACACAATTACCTAAGTTATTTCATAACTATGTAAGTGCTCGGTATCGCCATTCAAGTGTGAAGTGTCACATACAATATTTATTCGTGGGAATGTTTTATCAAACTCTTAAGTGTTGATTTACACTGAGTAATTTATTAACTTAGCCAGCTTTATAAAACAAACATTAAAATACTTTTGAAGCAGTCTGTTCGCGTTATTCAGAGAGACTACAAATGTAGTCATGTACCCTAGACAAGACCCAGCACTACATCAGATTTGATAAACAACAAGTCCTCGCAAAAGAAAACCGATTCCTACCCAGGATGATTAGTGAGGCTATTGAAATTTAAAAAAACCCAAATTCAATAGAGAAGATAGTTGGGCCTTAACAGCTGCTTGGAATCCCAATATAGAATCTATAAAATCTAAGTCCAAGCCAAAAGCTGCAAGACCAAAGGATATGGTGAACTTGTTCTGTGTGAATCGGATTGCTAATAATTAACAAAAATATAAGGTAGCTGTTAGTAATTTTAACATCAAGACGTCCAACATTGTGAAACTGCCCGTGACCATGGATGCTGTAAAGGATCCGAAATGTTGGGAACTAAATAATATCAATATATCGCAATAAAATCCGTAAAAAGTAGTTTCATTTCAATATTACAATTATTATATATTCGATCAGATGTAAAATTACTAACCGGGTCATTAAATTCTTCAGCAACTTGTGCAAACTTCTGATGTAAAGCTGTTCTTGACTTTGATCCTTGGAATACTAGCTTGTTATATTGATGAACTTGTCTGGCATATGCAGCCTCTATATTATCAAGCATGGAAAGACCAAACTTCTTTGGGGCATCGGCAATGCTAGGTGGTTCAGGAGTTCTCTTGAGATCTAACCAATTTTGAGAAGGACCAATCATAGCATTCATTAGTTTAATCTTTTCTCTGTTCCATTCTGATAGCATGTGTTCCCATTTCTGATCTTCAGTAGTTTGTAGGGACTGTAATTTATTTAATTACATTCAATTACATTCAATAATGTATAAACAATACACTATGTGTATTGTTTATACATTATAGTAAATTAATAAATATTGTGACACTTACATTTTTGTTGACTTCATCTATAAGAGATAGAATAGCGTTTTCCCTTTCATTTCTAAGGAAACTTTCAATATCTGAGTCAGCTATAGGTTGTAGAGGTTCAAAAGTTCGTTTGGAGCTAAGTGTTTCAAGCTTCTGGGATATCTGTTGCAAATCTATTCCTTTCGAACCAAACAACAGATGCCTGTAACGAAACATACGTTTGAAGATAAAAAGAAGTTGCACAATAAGTGTTAATTTACAAAAAATGCAAGGTCTTACGCTTGAATATCATTCGCTCCAGACTGTATGACTCTTGAATAAAGCTCTTGAGACGCCTCGAGTACCTGCCCCAGAGACCGTTCGACCCTCGGCAGCTCTTCATTGCCCTCAATTTCAGTCGTCAACTGCTCTGCTTGTTGCAACAGTTTACTAAAATCGTCGTCTGCCATCATGTATAGGTTATTAGAGTTTATGCACAAGAACACTGCAATCTCTAACGACACTCGAATATTTGATTTTGTTTTGAGAACTAATAAGTTTATGAATAGGTATTATATTATTCATAACACATTATCATGACGGTATAAATTGCTCACATTATTTTCTAGGTGGACCGGTAAAGCAAAATCAAACGCGCTCACTTGACACCGACTGTTGATTTGACATTTGACATATTTGACAATGACATGAGCGAGAGTGAGCGAGCGCGAGCTCAACCGACTTTTTTTTTTTTAATTATGGCGCCACACTTTTTGTGTATTTGCTAGTGTCAAGTATTAAAGTAATCAAATAATATTTCCCATTATGGGATTGTAAAATATGGCACCACACTTTTTGTGTTCACCAGTGTCAAGAATAAGTTGTTCTATTGCCCCAATAAAACGGTAGAAACTTTATTGAGGCTTCGATGGAGTTTAGGAGTGAACCCAAAAAGTCACGATTTTCTATTTTATATCATTTGCCTACACTCTCACACGTTCACGAACACTTAATGGTTAATTATCCACCATAATTACACATTAAACTTCGGAGAAATTCAAGTTTTGAAAAATAATATAAAATCGACAACGTGCACTTTTCATTTTCCCGCCTAAACTTCAACGACCGAAGTAAGACAATTCTTACTCTTTTTTTTATATTATGGCGCCACACTTTGTTTTGTGTATTTGTCAGTGTCAAGTATTAGAGTAATCAAGTAAATTAGAGTATTTTCAAAGAATCCATCATGGGTTTGTATTATGGCACCACACTTTTTGTGTTCGCCAGTGTCAAGTATAAGTTCATTGCCCCAATAAAACGGTAAAAACTTTATTGAGGCTTCGATGGAGTTTAGGAGTGAACCCAAAAAGTCACGATTTTCAATTTTATATCATTTGCCTACACTCTCACACGTTCACAAACACTTAATGGTTAATTATCCACCATAATTACACATCGGAGAAATTCAAGTTTTGAAAAAATCGACAACGTGCACTTTTCATTTTCCCGCCGAGTCCAATTCTTACTCTGTGCGACTTATCTTGACAATTGACACAAGTCAGAAGTCACCACAGATTACACGCAACACACTCACAGTTGATTGTTTATGTTTTAGTTTTTAATTGTAATTTGTAAGTTAATCTAAGCTATGTACTTGTGTATAATGTATTATGTAGTAATTTTGAAATATAATTGTTATCTTAGTTTAAAAATTCTTGATGATATCCGTCTGAGTATTTTACCAAGAATGTTGTTATCATAAATCTATACTATTATATAAAGGTGAGGAGTTTGTTTGTTTGTTTACTTGAACGCGCTAATCTCAGGAACTACTGTCCGATTTGAAAAATTCTTTCTTTCAGTGTTAGATAGCCCATTTAATGAGGAAGGCTATAGGCTATATATCATCACGCTACGCGGGCGAAGTCGCGGGCAGAAGCTAGTAAAGTATATAATTCCACGGTATCGTATTCTAAACAGTCTTGATTCTTGCTAAGAATGTAGATAGGTTCAACAATCAAAACGACATTCTTGAATATCCACTGCCTAAAATTATGAGTGATTTTTTCTAACAGCGCGGTAGACCTTGGCTAGCCTAGACGAAGAAGGCAGATGAGCCCACCATGTTTTGAAAACATGGGAAAATTTGGTCTTCTACTTCGTATCCAATCGACAGCAAACGGATACAGAGACAGAGCGATATAAATTATTGATAACATTAATCTAGATTGGCCCAGTATTCTGGTACGCGCACGGATTTACTGTAGTGGCCATTAGGTCTTGATAAGTGCAGGTGTACAAGCAACCTGAGCATGATAGCATAATTTATGGACCCTATCTTCACTACAGCACACCTACAATTTGGTTCAAAATAATATAATAGTATACAGTAAAAACATAGTAGTAGAACTCTGAACTAGTAGTTCTAAGAATAGTGCTAATGTAATGCTGATATGTTCTCGACTGGTTATTCAAGCAATAAATACCAATGTAAAGAAGACTATTTTATTTCTGAGATATTATTATATATTAAGATACAACTTCAAAAAAACTCGTTTTCATCTCGATATCTCTGTGACACAGAAACCTAAGATAAAATATTCAAGCACTATGGGATCCATTTCGTTGAAGGCCCATCTGCTTCATCAGTTTCCCCTTTATAGGGGACTAAAGGTTATTTAAATTTTTTAGGCCCAAATATTAGGTCTGCATCGGGCGCTCCTTTAGGATGTTGATATTTTTGACGAACGTGTTGCCCTCTGTTAGGGTTGCCGCTGCCGCCTGACCCTCCTCCACTTTCTGCGCTGTATTCTTCCTCTTCTTGCCTTTCGGAGATATTTAGGGTTAATCTGAAATATTTTAGATACATGTTAGCAAGATTTTATCATTAAATAAGTGATAAAAGGTTGTATTATGAATACATACAGTTTCATTCTCTCCATCTCTTGTTTGTCCGCCAAAGCCTGTTGTTGCAAGTTGCTTGCAAGCTCGGGTGGAGCATTAAATGACTTATATTGCGGCTTAGTACCTTTACGAACCATCAACACAAATTCCACGCCTTCTTTTCCTTGCTGTAAAAACGGGGACAATATTATTTGATCCTCTAAAATGTAATTAATAATAATAAATAATTATAATAAACTGTCTCTGTCCTGCCTCTGGGGCCCTAACCACCGGTAGCTTGGACCCTGCTCCCCATGCCGGTGGACAACTATTTTTATATTTTTAAATGTTTTGTTTTCTCTTGTTTTTTTATAAAAATATTTAAAAATGTAAATAATAAGATTATATTTGAATAAATGGAATATAATAATATGATAAAATGTAAATAATATGATTATATTTGAATAAATGGAATATAATAATAAAGTATTTTATTTCTCTCTTTCACAAAGGTAAATAGGTACATATTAGATAAAACAGGTACAGATATGCTGATATGGTAGCTTCCAATCCTTTGTGAGAGGCTTTTTTTTTATGTGATAGCAGGCAAACGAGCAGACGGATCGCCTGATGATAAGCGATTACCGCCGCCCATGGACACCTGCAACACCAGAGGAGTCACAAGTGCGCTGCCGGGCTTTTAAAAGGGAGTACGCTCTTTTCTTGAAGGTTTCAAGGTCGTATTGGTCCGGAAATACTGCAGGCGACAGTTCATTCCATAGTTTTGTTGTGCCAGGCAGAAAGTTTCTAGAGAAACGCACAGTTGTGGACTGCCAGCCATCAAGATGATGGGGATGGAACTGTTGTCGCGTAGAACGATGGCGAAAAGAGGCTGCAGGGATCAATCCGAACAATTCCTCGGAGCACTCCCCATAGTATAGGCGATAGAGGATGCAAAGCGAGGCCACATCTCTACGCAGCGCCAAGGGGTCAAGCCGGTTTGAAATAACTTGGCAGTCGACGATTCGAATCGCTCTTCGTTGGATGCGGGCCAGAGGGAGAAGCTGGTACTGGGGTGCTCCTGCCCAGAGATGAGAACAGTATTCCATATGAGGCCGGACCTGCGCCTTATAAAGTAATAGGCGGTGGGCCGGAGTGAAATACTGTCTCGATCTGTTAAGCACGCCAAGCTTCTTTGAGGCTAACTTAGCCTTAACCTCTAAATGACAGCGGAACTGGAGTTGATTCGATATGTCGATATTCCAATATTGGCTGAGGCAATTAAGGGGGTGCTCTCAAAACGAGGAGATACGACCAACGGTAGTTTTTTAGCGGTGAACACGCAAACTTGTGTCTTAATAGGGTTAAATTGGACCAAATTAAGTCTGCCCCAATCTGAGACTTTCTCCAAGGTGGTCTCAATTTCAGACACAAGTTTGTTTCCGTAGTAGGCTGGTGTCCATAGTAGGAAAACCTGTGTTACAAATCACCAGGCTCCCACCTCTTGGACG
Organism: Acronicta leporina; assembly: GCA_947256265.1. Taxonomy (NCBI): domain Eukaryota; kingdom Metazoa; phylum Arthropoda; class Insecta; order Lepidoptera; family Noctuidae; genus Acronicta; species Acronicta leporina. The sequence continues at coordinate 14,314,374 of OX366513.1, forward strand.
AATCGTAGACAATCGTAGTGTGTAGTATACTTTTCGTTTAGACAGTACCAATCTATTAAATATAGTTTAAGACTAGAGATACAATTTCAACAGAAATTTGGAGTCCACTGTGTAGGAAGAGTGTACTACAGTATTTGTGTGTGTGTGTGTGTGTGTGTGTGTGTGTGTGTTTGTGTGTGAGCTACATACATACTCACAACCACACTTGTGATATGTATGTATGCAGCTGTGTTAGTTACCAGTATAGCCTATAAAATTTGTGATTAATCTATACTAATATATAAAGCTGAAGAGTTTGTTTGTTTGTTTGTTTGTTTGTTTGTTTGTTTGCTTGAACGCGCTAATCTCAGGAACTACTGGTTCGATTTGAAAAATTCTTTCAGTTTTAGATAGCTAATTTATCGAGGAAGGCTATAGGCTATATATCATCACGCTAAGACCAATAGGAGCGGAGCACCAATGAAACATGTTTCAAAATCGGGGTTTTTTTTCCTTTTGAGAGCTTTCGATGCATGCGCTGCGTAAACGATTAAAGTTTCGCAAAAATTATGTATGACAGAATTGTTCCTCTTTAAAAGTTCTAAAAAAAAGTCCGCGACAGCATATGTCTATCTTTTAAGGTTGGCTCACTATAACCTTTTTTAAGCTAACTTTGTTCTAAAATTCCAAATGCATTATTTGCGAAGGTGTTTTTATAAACATGATATTAATCCTTATCCAAATAAATACGTTATTCATCAGAAGTATTTAATTTAAAACAAAATTGCCCTATACATCATTGGATTTCAATGAATATCTTAGGAGATATCACAGTTTTAAAATAACATCGCAGCAAAATAATGATAAAGTACCGCGCGCGCATTTATGATGTGCAAGGCCTAGGATATATAGCCTATAGCTGTATTGAGGAAGGCCATAGGCTCTATATCATCACGCTACGCGGACGAAGTCGCGGGCAAAAGCTAGTTAATTATATTAATGGTGTAAGTAAATTGTCAGTTTCAGTATGTTAAGTCAGCTGTCATCTTTGGGCGGATGCAAAGTACTTGGGCCATTTGACTCGGTCCAAAGATAAAAAAGGATATAAAATATAAGGATAAAAATCTATACTAATATATAAAGCTGAAGAGTTTGTTTGTTTGTTTGTTTGTTTGTTTGTTTGTTTGCTTGAACGCGCTAATCTCAGGAACTACTGGTTTGATTTGAAAAATTCTTTCAGTGTTAGATAGCTCATTTATCGAGGAAGGCTATAGGCTATATATCATCACGCTAAGACCAATAGGAGCGGAGCAGGAATGAAAAATGTTTCAAAATCGGGGTGTTTTTTTATTTTGAGAGCTTCCGATGCATGCGCTGCGTAAATGATTAAAGTTTCGCAAAAAACATATATGACAGAATTGTTCCTCTTTAAAAGTTCTAAAAAAAGTCTGCGACAGCATATGTCTATCTTTAAAGGTTGGCTCACTATAACCTTTTTTATGCTAACTTTGTTCTAAAATTCCAAATGCATTATTTGCGAAGGTGTTTTTATAAACATGATATTAATCCTTATCCAAATAAATACGTTATTCATCTGGAGTATTTAATTTAAAACAAAAGTACCCTTTTACATCATTGGATTTAAATGAATATCTTAGGAGATATCGCAGTTTTAAAATAACATCGCAGCAAAATAATGATCAAGTACCGCGCGCGCATTTATTGATTTTATTGTCAAAATTCTGAGATCAAATCATCGGATCGGATTTGAATGGGATCACCTACCAACAATAATTTACCAAATATAAATATATAAAATTCAAAGGTGACTGACTGACATAGTGATCTATCAACGCACAGCCCAAACCACTGGAGGGATCGGGCTGAAATTTGGCATGCAGGTAGATGTTATAACGTAGGCATCCGCTAAGAAAAGATTTTGGTAAATTCTACCCCCAAGGGGATAAAATAGGGGATGAAAGTTTGTATGAAACTTTACAAAAAATATTTTTATTTGAAATGGCCAGTACTGCAGAACGGCAATTTCATAGGTAAAGACCTATTATATAAAGCTGAAGAGTTTGTTTGTTTGTTTGCTTGAACGCGCTAATCTTCAGGAACTACTGGTCCGATTTGAAAAAATATTTCAGTGTTAGATAGCCCAATTATTGAGGAAGGCTATAAACTATATATCATCACGCTAAAACTAAGTAACTATTCCACGCGGACGAAGTCGCGGGCGGAAGCTAGTAGAAATATATAAGGATTGTCGACGATCCCATGATTACGTATGGGTATCGGGCCCGTAAGCCTAAGGAGAGACACACATAGGGCGGCGAACCTTATGTGTGTTCTACAGCCTATATTGCCCTACATCGTAACACTCGCATAATATCTATATACTATATCTATACTAATATATAAAGCTGAAGAGTTTGTTTGTTTGCTTGAACGCGCTAATCTCAGGAACTACTGGTCCGATTTTAAAAATTCTTTCAGTGTTAGATAGCCTATTTATTGAGGAAGGCTATGCCCATGTAGCGGCATGGGATTACAAAATTAAAATCGCAGATTCGCCAAATAGTAGAAAGACGAGATTGGCAAAAGGAAAAGCAGCTTAAATCTATAATAGTTTTAAGTTGTAAAGGCTATAAATAGATGATGGTATGGTGAACAATACATACTAATAGTTGTTCATAAGTTTTCTTTGTGGTCTGACGGCACGTCATGGGGACGGCAATGTCCCGTTGTTGAGGTCTAGTCTCGCGCTGTCGGTCTGCTATATTTTCCATTACCATCTTTTCGAAAGCGGATTCGAATTCAACATCTTCAACCTAAAAGTAATTTCAGCATTTAATCACGTCTATGGACATGAGAGTTCTGAATCAAATTATTTAAAAAAATCAATAACTTACAGGTTTTGGAGCAGGTCTCCTGGGTTCCATTGCAATATCGTCATTTTGTAGAAGTTCACCATCGTCATTACCAGTATTCTCTGTAATAGGTTCTTCGTCAGAGCTTTCCTCGGGGAGTTGAGGATTATCAGTTTCATCATCAGTCTCAATAATAGTATCTAATCCTTCATTTACACTATCATCGCCTTGATCATCATTATCATTATCTTCTTCGCCTAGTTCTGGGTACAAAGTTTGACGCAACTCTTCAATTGCATCTTTACATTCTTGCCAGTTAGTAAACAATGTCAATTTAGGCCTCAGGGTGGTCAAACATTCTTGGTATATGTATTTGACGTAAATAGGAAACATGTTGTCTTCAGTCCAGTGTGGATCAGATTGCTTGAACCAGTAGTAATTTTGAAAGAATATTAAAAAGTAATCAAGTCGCTTTTTGCTGGAACCACTGTTGAAATATGCGCCACAAGTTTCGAGAAGCGCACACACTAGCCTTATCCTAAACACATTGTCTGGGAGGTCGAGGGGAGATACATTACTGTGGTCATTTGTAACTCCAAATGTTATAAAGGAATATAAAACTGTGAACACATCGCGTGAATCTAACAACTTGTAGTTGTATAGTTCTCCAAGATATCGGACAGTTGCTATTCTTCTCTGATTATATCTTGGATGAGGGTCTTCCATAGTGACTCTGATTTCTTCAAGGATGGTGTCTACTACTGCAGGGGCTACCGATTCCTGCCATGCGGCTAATTCTGCTGTCAGTCTAGCGAGCGCTCTTCTCGCACTAGCTCTAACTCTCCAGCCGCCTGCTAAGTGCTGTATAGCTATAGCAGCTGTATCTGGATCATCCCAATTCAGTTTTCTCATTAGTCGTAGTATTTTCTCTTCATTGCTCTTTTGCAGATCTTCATGGAGTACTTTCCTTATAAACTGGTGCATGGGAGGCTCCTCTTCTTTGGGCTGGGCTGGAGCTTCAGGTGGACAGACATAGTAAAAAGCATTCTCAATTTGCGTCACATAACGCGAGTCTAGAGCTGACACAGTCTAAAATAAAATTGATTATTTATTGAAGGTAATAATCTAACATTTAACACATTACAATCTTATTCTCTCCTTTAACACATAACAATTTTATTCTTGGCATCAATATTTTCATACCTTTTTCCTCATCATTTGTTGCAAATATATCATTGTGCGTTGATGTGTATCTGGGTTGCAATACAAGAATCTGCCACATGTTTCAAGAAGGTTACATGCCATTTCAATATGATGATGTTTGAAGTCATGCAAGAGTACCTTCAAACAGTATAGTGCCTCCATTTTCGAGTAAAGACTAAACTTCACTAATTCACCAATGAAACGTACCACTTTTATCTGTAAAATTTATAACACAATTAGAACATAAAACTAGGAACATAAAACATCTGACAATTACTATAAGGATCTTACTTTGGACTCAATATTGATCTGGTCTTTTTTCCTAACATGATACTTGAAGTCTTGTTTCAACATTTGACACAAATCTACGCACACATCAGGTAAAACTGGGTACAGTATAGCTGCAAACCTTGAGTAAAAGGGCAACAAATCCAGTCTAGTTCTAGCAACACTGAAGAGAACTCTAGTCAGCTTTTTCCTATTATTCTTTGTATTGAGATTCAGAACAAAATCAACAGCTGCATTATCAATCAACTCTCTGTTGATACAATTTGGTAATTCATTTAAAAATGCATCCAGCGCATATCTGTAAACAAAATACACATACAATACATAAACAAGTTCAAGTTACAATTATGAGTTGCGTAACTTGTAAGAATAAGACATAAAACACTTATGCAAATATTAGACATCTAAATGAAACTACTTTTTATGGAAAATAATAACAATACAACACAATAAAATCTGTAAAAAAGTTGTTTCATTTCCAAATATAAGATCATATTAATATGTATTCTAACGCAACAAGTCACCAAAATTATTACAATAAATACAAACTTGTTAGAAACATTCGCTGGCTGAGCTTCTTCCTGTTCCATGTCAGGCACTGTAGGGGGTCCTTCACTGTCACTTAGCTCATCCTCTTTTAAGTCTTCATCTAACATTTCCTCTGTAACTGTTTCAGTCTTACTTTTTACAGTCTAAAAATGATCATAAATTAATTGAATAACCCACCAAGTAACAAATTGCAGTTCCAATAGAAAAACATATTGTTCTCAGATTCCTGTGATTTTGTGAAAGAAAAATACCAAGTTTTGGTAATGGTACTGTTAGTTGGTTACAAGTGGTTCATAGGAAGGACTGTTGTTGGAAGATACTATATAGCTATAATTTTATGTGTATAATCTTTCTTCCACTTTATGTATATAACTTATAAGGTTTATACATAAAGTGAGTAGTAGTTCATTCAGAGAAATTTCAATGGATTTCTGAAAAAAGATGCCAGTAGTAACACAGCAGAAACAACGAGTCATATTATAAAACAAGCTGCAAAAATAACTTACTTCTTTCATTTGATAGTTAGGCATGAAAACTTTCAAATCTGGTAAGCTAGTATAAAAAGTTCTTGTGTCCTCGTCTTGCCATGGGTCAGTTCCTGCCTGCATTATGAATTCCTCATTACCACCTATAGTTACAGTGCCTTGAGTCTCAGTAACTGTCAATGACAAAGTGGGAGGCTCACCAGCCTCTCCTAATTCTTCACCTAACACTTCTGCAAAGCTCTGTGCACCTGCCAGTAACTTATCATAAGTGGCCTGAAATATAAGTTAAGGTTGAAGTTAGTAAAGAAGGACTTTCAAAGTAAGAAAATATCACAATATTAGGTATTCATGAAACCCCTTGAAGGAGTGCTTCAGAAACAAAACATAATAATAAATAGCATAGTAATAAAATACAGTCATACTGGCTGCATCAAGTATAGCTATTGGATATTCTGGGCAGGTATTCAAACTCAATAACAATATGTAGTATAATTTTTATTCTACTTATGTGTGTTACTTAAACATGCAAAAATGGCTAAACGCACAGATAGTTTAAAACCTAGACATAATATTTAAATAATAATAAATAAATAATAAATATTCTGGGACATTTTTACACAGCACCATCTAGTCCCAAACTAAGCAGAGCTTGTACTATGGTTACTAGACAATGGATGTAATACTTATATACTTTTTTTTGTAAATACATATTTATAATACATAAGAAACACCCAGACGAACACAAACACTTATATTCATCACATAAATTTTTGTGTCCTGTGGGAATCAAACCCACGACCTCATGGACACCAGTCCGGTACTCGAACCACTAAACCACAGAGGTCATAAATTTGTTTCCAGGTTGGACCAAATCCAGCTAATTCTCAAGTTCATGCAGATGAATGATTTAATTTCATGACCCTTTGATAGTAAAGCAGAAATTACAATCAATATTTTTTTATCCAGTGGCCAGGCCCTTACTATCCACAAATTAAAACATTTTCAATGTACCTAGAGGTATTCAATATCAAATTAACCTGATGTTGTTCCAATTGGTCTTTCCTTTCTTGTGATAATTCCCCCCTGGTATGCAGGGTCCTTTGGTTGGCAGCATGCAGAGCCTGCAGCTGTGCTCTTTCAGCCAGTAAATGCTTAGTTAATGATAGAAAGTAATCTTTAAGCAAAGTTCTTACAGCTGCCTGCTTTTCAGCAGGTAAAAATGGGTTTCTTGGAATTGTAACATTGTATTTCTGAAAATAAAGATATAAATATTAAGTTGCAATAGGAACATAGCAAAACATTCTCAGTTTTTGTTGTATTAGAGATAGTTAGATACTACTTCTTATGAGTCATGTTATTTAATTCAACAACACCAGTAGATTTTGCAATGTGTTGATAATACAGGCATTTACAACACTGCTTAAACTAATAACGGCAGATTTTAAATCAATATATTGCCTCTTAAAGTAGACATTGGTTTAAATTAACAATTAAAAATAAATTACCTCAGCTGCTTCTCTGATCTTCTTAGGTACTAGACCAGCATAGTCTTCACCACAATGTTTGCAAAATGACAATAGTATTGGTATATTATTGTGCTCCTCTTTGTCCATATTTATTAAAACTGTAAGCACATTACCTAACAAAGGCAGACCAGTTTTATTTGTAAATATTCCAATTGCAACCAACTCAGCATAGAATCTTATATCTACGCGTAGTTTAGATGAATTAGTAATTTTATCTGTAGCTTTGAATGTTAGTATCTTTTGCCAATTTTCAAAGAAATTTGATGAAAAATCTGCATAAGTGCGATGAAGTGCAGAACATAAATTGATAGCAGCTGCAATATCAGACATCTTTAACTTAGCTTCCGCTATCGCTGCTGCCACTTCCGATATATATTTGGTTAGATTTAGAGCATTGAAATCTTTCAATAGGGTATCAATTTGAGTCGCGCTGAATGATTTTAATTTCTTCACAAAGGTCGTATTCTTTTTTAACCCAGAATCCAATTTAGAAAAATAATTATCTGGTGGACGTATACAGTTAAGATTCTGATTTCGAAGTTCAGACTTTTGTTTTACTCTAGATTCTAGGTTAGATGTATACTCATCAAGAGCTGCTTTCTCGTCCTCTGCATTTTCCGTCCTGGATTCTGACTGTTGTTCACCGTTGTCCGCATCTTTTTCGGTGGAAGTCATGATTATTACAACCCAAAAAATATATTTTCACCAAAATGTGTTCAAAAAACAAAAACTCTTGTTTGATAACTTACGAAATTGGCTTTTGACAGTTTTGACAAACAGACAAATTTAATTTGTCAAATCAATATTTTTTTTGTACGTTTGTTCCTTACGGAACAGGCTAAGGTCAGAGACCATGCTGCCTTTTGTCAAATCAATTTAATTTAATTGTTTTTTTTTTAAATATTATTAAATTATTTGACACAACCTTTGACTATCTATCCCTGGACAAGTGACGCGCTTAATTCTATGAACAAAAAAGTCTGTCACTTTTGGTGCGGGGGGAGGAAACACTACATAGACATTGCTGCACACATACTCAAAATCATTTTGTATCGCCACGAACTCACACATATTAAATTCTTCACCACTAACACAATTTACGCACACATAGAGGTCAAATACGTCAACATACAAGAATTGACGACAATACAAACGTATAATACAATAAAAATAATTAGGAAGCTACTATGTCGATATTTTATATCGATAGATTATTTTAGGAAGAATGGAGAAAAACGTAACAACATTACAAATTATTTTTATATGTAATTATTTATTTGCAAAATTAAAATCATCCATACACACCTTTTTAATATCTTGCGTCATAATTATTTTCAATGCAATGCTCTCATTGCATGCTAATGAAATACAAAACAAAGGAACTGTTTAGGTATAGCTAAATAGGTGTAACATACTATGTAATTGGAAAATAAACGCACGGGTGAGAGAAATCGCAAACTTTTCGAAATACATATTCTATAGCCTATGAAAGAATTTTCGAAATCGGCCTAGTAGTTCTTGAGTTTATTTGTTACATACATACATACAAATCTTTCCTCTTTATAATATTAGTATAGATAGACTACTACGTTACAAATACTTTGATACCAATTAGTTTTATTCTTTCATTTAGATTTTTTCTTTTCTTTGCCAGGCTGATATATTAGGAATAACACTAGACAGAGCATTTTGTTTCCCACGAGATATAAGTAGGAGTAAATACGATTTTGTTCATTATGTCGCGCGTTAATATGAACAGAAGCGCTACGCTAGAGGTCCTGGGTTCGATTCCCCGGTCGAGCAATGTGTTATTGGAGTTTTTCTATAAAATTAAGGGTTGATGCCCGATTAATGGCAATAGGCTCGCCCCCTAAGTACGCATCTGTCTAACCCTTCGGGGAATAAAGACGTGATGGTATGTCGTGTTCCGTACTCTCGTTATTTCTTTGAGTTGGATATCGAAAAAAGAAAATAATGTGTTTGAAGAAACACCCCGAGAGGCAGGGCATAGTGGAATTGAATAACTCACTTACAATTGGAGCTGCCCAACTGGGGAAACACCTACACTTTGCAGAAAATAGTAGCCAAATAACATAGCACTGTACTACTAGTATTCTATTATCTGTGACTGTACTATGTTGTGTTCCTAACGGTGAGCAAGATAGCCAGAGCTCCGCGAGGAAGCGTTATGTTGGCAGTGGGGGTACCAGTGTTGTGGGTTGTCTACCTGGTGTGAAAAGATTTTTACAGGTTCGGCAACGGGCGAGTGATACCCCAGGTGTTGCAAGCGTTCATATAATAGGGTACATTAACACTATATATATACACTTACCATCAGGTGGGACATGTGCTGGTTTTCCACCTAAGCGGTAAAGGAAACCCCAGACCTTCTAACCATACCGTATCTTAGAAATCATTTTCAATTATTTTTGAAATACGATTTAAATATGTTAATTTATAAATTCTTTTGTCAACAAATTTATCCACAACGGCTTAAGCTATTATTTATCAATCACACCAATATCATTTTAAATGAAGGTTTTTTGTAGATCTGAAAAAGTAACAAATAAAATAACTAATACTGGATATCAAAAATAATCAATAATCTTAGTTACGACATTTCCAAAAATGTTATTTTATTAAAATATAGTGATATCATAAATTCATGATATTCATCTTTAGTGATCTTTAGCAATTATTATAATTTGGTCTTACATTGAACACGAAAATAATATCGATATCGATTCGATATCACATCAACACTATCACATCATTAATTAAAATGACAAAACAAGAGAGGGACATAGTCTCGCTACACTTTTTAAAATTCGAGTTTTATGACCTATAATTGCCAAAAAACGGTAATTCTAAATTAAGACCTATAATTGGAAATCATAAATGGTGACATCCTATTGGATGATATATAATTGAAATAAAAAAATGACATTTTGATGGATATTTCAAATTTAAATCTTACGTGCATTAGAAGAAGGCTGATATTGTTAGTAAAAAAAATTTGCTAGTCTCGTGGGGAGTGCGGATAGTCTCGTGGGGAGTGCATGCTTGAACTAAACGATTATTTTATACTCGATTATTGAATCGGTAACGTCCTCGATCTTTATTAATAAATTGTATTATGTGATTTAAATAGAAATAAATGAACTTTAATACTTACATACGGAAAATAACTCCATCTTTATCTAAATAAGATATAAGATATATTTTTGCATACATTAACTGCACGTATATCGGTATAACACGTATAACTGTACCTTACTGAGCGGAAACGATTCTGTTAATGAAAAATCGATTTCGAAAACAGTTTTGATAAACGCGTTAGATTTTTTAATCCACTACCTTGACAGAGGGGAATGATCATGAGAGGCGGGTCCTTATAGATAGATAGTCAAAGTACCCACTAGATAGTAACCACTAGATACGCAACTCTGGCAGAAATTGCCTTAGCCTTCGGCACATTGCCAAAAATAAATAAAAATACAATACATTTGTCATTGTCACTGTCACCAGTGTCACCTGTCAGTCAGTCGCGTTCGTGCGCGACGTCGTGCGCATGTGAGTGATAATATCTTGTTACTCTTGCTTGTTAGTATACTCATACTCTTTGGAGTGATAAGTATTTGCCGAATTTGCACGTACTATCAAACTATAATTATATTATTTGGGTTTCAGATTAATACTAAAATGTGTGGAATATTATTACAGATATGTTTCGCTAATACTACTCCAATAAAGGTAATCATAATATTATTGTCGTCGTAAACAGGATCGTGCTTAGGATGCGAAACGTCGGGAATTACATAAATAATATCAATACAACGCTATAAAATCCGTAAAAAGTAGTTTCATTTTATAAATATAATTCTTATCACTGTTAGTAATTTGTAGGACGATCGAGTATTGAAACACATTAGAAACAGAGGTCCCAATTATATGCAAACCATAGAAATGAACTTGGGCGATGGTGTGCATGCATTCTTCTGTGCGGCTGTACTCTGGATGCAAGGCCCACAGCTCACGCCACAGCCTGTGGAAAATGAACTGGGTGTTTTATTATATAACGGAGATATATTTGATGAAACATGGCCTAACCATGTCAGTGATACACATTTGATTATGGAAAAACTTAACAACACTATGATTGTAAGATATATCCTACTCATATATTTGTATTTTAAGTGTGCCACATTTTCAATAGACAAATGCTTATAGGTATTAATAATGAACTTTTAACTGCCTGAAGTGTGACTGCTATATTAGATCTAGGTCCTGCATTTGATTCCCAGATTAAGCAGTGGTCTTCTAAATTTTTTTCAGTAGCAGATCAGTGTTTGATGAATATGTGCCTGGTTGATGGGTATAGGCTTGGCAGCTAACTATGGGTGTACATTACAACATCTCTAAATAACCCTTAATAAAGTACAGACTTGTGAGCATGGCATGTGCAATTGTGCATGATATGTTGTAAAATTATATATTTTACTATTTGCAGGGGAAACTGTCAGAGGATTATGTTATGCAACAATTAAAACTATTGAAAGGACCATTTGCCCTAATATACTATGACAAGTTAAATAAAAAAATATATTTTATGAGGGACGGAATTGGAAGAAGTACTTTATTACTTCATGCAGTTGGTAATCATATTATTATCAGCAATATCTTGGGGAGAAATTATAATTGTGTTGAAGTTCCAGCTGCATACATTCAAATATTAAATTTAAACACAAAAGTCATACAACTGTATCCCTGGAATGATAGAATATATGCATCCAAAGAATTTCAGTTACAAGAATGGGTAGAACATCTCAGAGTGCAGCAAAGTTTACCTGATGATGAATTTAATTTTGATTATGTTGAAGAGGAATTACCACTAGAGGTAGGTACCCATTTAATGTAGAGGTGTAATAGTAGTGTTCCAGTTCTTTAAAAAAAACAATCAATATTTATTTCAGGATGAGGTGTTAAAATATATAGAATCAGCAGCTGAAAAAATTAAATGTAAGTTGTCCATATTGAAGAAACTTTTGGAACACGAAACAATAAAGAAAACAGTTCTAAAAGTAACTGAACTGTTGGAAAAAAGTGTTAAATTGCGCTTGATTAGACAGCCAAATAAATGTAAACAATGTTTTGATGATAAAAATGATAACTGCATTCATTGTGCAGTGGGTGTTCTGTTCTCTGGTGGTCTTGATTGCACTATATTAGCTTTACTAGCCGATAAATATTTACCAAGGGAGCAAAGCATAGACCTTATTAATGTTGCATTTAAAAAAGATGATAATGGCACATATGAAGTCCCTGATAGACTTACAGGGAGGCAATCATTACAAGAATTACAAAATCTGTGTCCAACAAGGTAATAAAAAAATGTGCTTTAGCATATCAAATTATATGAGTAGGTACACACACAACTACTTGCCCAATATAAAATTTATTAAATTAAGATTTAAGTAGATCAATGATACATCCATGCTATTGTTAACATTTGATGCAAGTACTATTGCCATGAATATACATTACACTTGCCATGAATCTCTTAATAATTACTATAATATATTACAATGTCTGGAAAACCAAATAAAATTAAAGTTTAGTGTGCACATGAGTTTTATTGGCTTGATAATATTAAGGACATGTATGATAAATAAAATTATATAAATGTAAAATTTAATGTATTGAAATGTATAAGTAATATTTTTTATTTTAAGAAAATGGGTATTTAGAGAAGTTAATGTACCTAAGGAAGAATTAGAAAAATACCAACAAGATCCTATTGCTGATCTAGTATACCCTCGAAGGACTGTCTTAGATGAGAGCCTGGGGTCGGCACTGTGGTTTGCTGCGCGAGGCCAAGATTGCAAGGAGACGTCATCTACTAGCCGGGTATTTTGTTCAAAATACACAACACTAAACTCTGTACACTAATTGTGCATAAAGAATTAAAATAAATAAATATACTGGTTTCTGACACGCGAATATGAGACATTGAAATAAAACTATTTTTTACGGATTTTATCGCGTTGTATTAAATTTTATTTAAGTCCCGACGTTACCCGACGTAATACCTCAGTCTACCCGTGACCATGGATGCTGTAAAGGATCCGAAACGTCGGGACTTAAATAAAATTTAATACAACGCGATAAAATCCGTAAAAAATAGTTTTATTTCAATAAATAAATAAACAATTCTTTTTAGGTAAATTTACATGAAAATTATAAAAACACATTTATTTCAGATTTTATTAGTAGGTTCTGGCGCCGATGAATTATTTGGCGGATATATTCGCCATAGAAATTCTTTTAAACGTAATGGCTGGCTAGGATTAATCAAAGAATTACAACTTGATTGGAATAGAATTCCATTTAGGAATTTAGCTCGAGATAACAGAGTCATATGTGATCATGGAAGACAACCTAGAATGCCTTATTTGGATGATGATTTTACAAATTATGTATTGCAATTGAAACCATGGTTCAGGTACCTAATTGTAACATTTAATTTACATTTAAACATCATTAATTCGTTCTCTATAAATCTATGTTTTTTTTTCAGATGCTTTCCAAGTGAAGATTTAGGTGTTGGTATTGGAGACAAGCTGATGCTGAGACTAGTTGCATCTTATCTTGGGTTAACCGAGGCTGTTGTTTTACCAAAACGAGCGTTACAATTTGGTTCACGTATTGCCAATAAGAAAGAGAAAGGCAATGATATTTCTTCCACTTTTTTAATGAATATAAAAATTTCAATGTACATTTAAATATTTTACTTTTTAAATTATGCAGAAATTTTCTTAGGGATCTCATTAGCCACCAGGACACAGTAATTTCTAAACAAAATTTTTAATAATGAGATATGTGTTATAGTTAAACTACATTCGTCTTTAGCAATTACTATAATTTGGTCATGATTTGGTCTTGAACACGAAAATAATACCGATATCGATACGCAATCGTAAACAATCACTACCACATCATTACGAGTTTGAACTGACCGATTATTTCATACTTGATTAAGGCTGACCGTTTCGCTGAGCCCGCCAAATTCAAATTACTATTGGTTTTTCGCAATTTGTAGGTCTATAACACATTCTAGATTCCTAGCTGTAGTAATTGCGCCACTAGCTATACAATATTCACACTGAGCATTAAAAACTTTGCATAACGTTAAAGAAGCTAAAAGTAGGGTCAGTCTTCAATTTTGGCCAAAATTTACGATTGAGTACTTTTAGCTACAATATCGATTTACAAGCAAAGGTTTTAATTCTCAGTTGCGAATATTGATTGTATAGCTAAGGGTGCGCTATTCTGAGCCCGCCAAAATTCAAATTACAATTGGTTTTTCGCAATTTGTAGATCTATAACACATTCTAGATTCATAGCTGTAGTAATTGCGCCATTAGCTATATAAGATTCACGTTCCATAACAATTAAGTGTTCACGAACACTTAATGGTTAATTATCCACCATAATTACACATTAAACTTCGGAGAAAATCAAGTTTTGAAAAATGATATATAATCGTCAACGTGCACTTTGCATTTTCCCGCCTAAACTCCCCCGGTATTTATGCAAAAAGAACGTGCGGGGCCAGAAAAAAAAGCAAATTTATTATAGACTTAGATCTCATCCATCTCATCCTCAATATCATCAGATCTCATCCCTAGTAACTTGACAGTTGAAGGGTTACCAGTTTTTGACAGAAAAATGATAGTGAGGTGGTCAAAGAATGAACGAAATTGAGTGAAAATAAATAATGTACTTACATGAACAAACTTCGTTAAATCTAATAACTTTTCTTCAAAAGACAATAGAAACTATTAAAAATTGTAGAATATGATCCTCCTTAGTAAGTTAATCTATAAAATGTCAAAAATTACAAAAGTGAAATTACATGATTTTTATAATTCTCAGTTGATGACCTCTGTGGTTTAGTTGTTCGAGTACCAGACTGCTGACCATGAGGTCGTGGGTTCGATTCCCACAGGACACAAAAATTTATGTAATGAATATAAGTGTTTGTGTTCGTCTGGGTGTTTCTTATGTATTATAAGTATGTAATTACAAAAAAAAAGTATATAAGTATTATATCCATTGTCTAGTACCCATAGTAGAAGCTCTGCTTAGTTTGGGACTAGATGGTGCTGTGTAAAAATGTCCGAGAATATTTATTATATTTGGATTATTTCGTATTAAATTAGAAGAAAATAAAAAAGGAAATTACTTTTACTTATTATTATTAATTACTATCTAAGTATAGTCCACAAATACTAGTATCTCTTAGTAGTCTGTGGTCCACAACCCTTAATCCTAATTCTTGTGGTACACTAAAAAAACGTCTACACTTTGAGGTTTTGAGCTTTAGCATAGTAATTTAAAATTATATCTAGATGTGTAGTAGACTAGCACAGGTCAAACAATATAAAAAAGTTAAGTATTAAGAGTCCGCCGCACCGAACTTCCTATACAATCCTAGTACCGAAATAAATCGTAATTTTAACACAATTTATGCAAAGTATAATATTATTCGGATTCCGCTACCGTTAATCTAGGTAGATAGAAATCCGAATAATATTTAGAGGTACCTAATGTGTGTAGTAGTAATGTACGAAATGGTAGAGCAGGAAGCTCTACCATTTGATACAAAATACTAACACTGGGAATAAATGTAAGCGAATTCAATTTTTGATAACTTTTTCTAATAAGTGACCGGGCAATTGTTGTACCGTTGCCCGGTCGTTTAGTTCCTGTGAAGTAGTGGTAAACAACATGGTACAGTAGAAACAATTTGATAAAATATTGTTTGGATTACGATTTATTTTGGTATTACGTTTTTCTGGCCAATTCAAGGCCGGCCGGATAGCAAGCCGGACTCTAAATGTCTGTCTTGTTATCCAATCAATCTGTATTTTAATCAGTCTGTAGTTGTAAATCAAAAACATTAATTATTGTGACAATGGAAATGCGTATAATAACTATATTCGTATTATTACACTTATTCTAAAATGAATATGACGTCAAGGAACTATTTGGTGGGCCTCGCCTGAGTGAAAACGAAATTTTAAATTGGGGTACGTACAGGTTTTTCTCTAGAGCGTAATACGTCGTTTTTATTACCTCAATGAGAAATTATTCCATTATTCGATGATTAGTTGCCAATTTTTGCCAATAGGGTATTACACCTTTTTTTGAAAACTGTTTTAAATTAATCCTTAGATCGTAATGAACCAGTAGAATTTTTATTTCAATTTTATACAACCAAAAAATGCCTTAAAAACGATTTTTAATTTATGATTTTAAATTTACGCGCGAAAACGCTAGCCGCCATGCTACTTGGGCTCGTGACGTCACTTCAATAATAAACAATACAACTGCCAAAGATCAAGTAACACGATTTGTGAAAATAATGAGTTATAATGTTTATCATTGGTGTCTTGTGCCTGAATGCAATAATACAAGTGTAAAAACGCCACAAAAATTGTGGATTCAATTGCTTTGTGTATCATTCAATAAATGCTTGATTTAGTAACGCACATTTTCGTCATGGGACATATGAGTCATATAGAAGCAAAAGCAGCAACATTCACTCTTACTGAAAAGGCGGTAGACGTATTTTTTTGTTTACGTAGCATGTACCAATGTTTAGTTACATTATGTTACAAGAATAGATAACTAATGATGATAGAATCAGATATTGTAAAACAGAATTCCCTAAGAAACACTACATTTACCAAAATAAAGTAATATATTTAGGATGTTGCTGTATTTGCATCCAATGTGTGGATAATGCTGCATTTGCGCCATTCTTAATTGGATGTTGCTGGTTTTGCACCAGTCAATCATGGATATTGCTGCATTTGTAATGACTGTTTTTGTTGATGTTTTACTGTAATAATCTTGATACTTACATATTTTTTTAAAAAAATGTACAGGTTTTCCTTTTTACTAGGAAATATTATTAAGCGAATTTATTAGAAATAGAAAAGTGGAATGCTATGATTATTAATTTTAATACTTCGGTTTTATTTTCACATTATGGTAATAAATAAATTTAAACTTTTTTATCGTACAATTTATAAAAACCTAAATGATCAAAATTGTCTGAACGTACTGTAACTCCAACTATCGGTTTAGTAAATTAACAGTATTATTTAGATAAAATTAATGAAACGAGATTATTTTGCTAGCAAAAATAATTGAAATGATCAAGATTATCTAACTGTACTACAACTTACCGCTTTAGCTTCGCCTGGTACCTCTTCCATTTTTCGGGTTCTGCCTTTCTCTTTCGACTGTTTTTATTATCACAGGGTCTAGGAAAACATTCCATTTTCAAGTTTTTTAACGTTTTTGACAATATTAACACTATTTACGCTTTAATTTCACTGATTTACGAGAGCAAAATACACTCAACGACCGTTGCACCGCTGGGTCGAATAGTGACACCTGATTGGTCAAAAAAGGATGTTGCTGTCTATGCCGCAACTACGTAAGTATGTTGCTGGTTTTGCTACCAATCTCAATTTAGAACCTCTATTTTGTATAGGATGATGATGGTTTTGAAACGATTTTAATATTCGGTCAAGTAAAGTTGACGGAATATTACCATACTGCATTAAAAGTTGCCAAAATGAAAAAATGGGATGTTGCTGCCTTTGCTTCTATATGACTCATATCCTATTTTAAGGCGGATCGTTCACCTGAGCCCGCCAAATTCAAATTTCAATTGTTTTTTCGCAATTTGTAGGTCTATAACACGTTCTAGATTCCTAGCTGTAGTAATTGCGACATTAGCTATACAATATTCACAACTGAGCATTAAAAACTTTGCTTGTAAATCGATATTGTAGCTAAAATTTGGTACAATCGTCATTTTTGGCCAAAATTAACGATTGTACCTAATTTTAGCTTCTATAACGTTTATTATATATGGTTATGTATTAGGTATGTTTAGGTCCCATGTAATAGGGGGCGAGCCTATTGCCATCAACCGGGCACAAATTCCTAGCTCCGAGCTGCTACTGGGAATTTCATAGAAAAACCCAATAACACTTTGCTCGACCTGAGAATCGAACCCAGGACCTCTAGCGTAGCAGTCGTGCTCAGGACCACTTGGCTAATAAGGCAGTTTAGAAAGTTTAGAAACTTAATAATTTCTAAAAATCTACAAAAATGATGCAATGACATTACCTACAATCTAACTTTGATAATCAGAAGTAACATACATAATGAGTTGGGTTTTCAAAAGAATTCACTAAAAAGTTTCAATAAAACCCAAAAGGATTAAATAACATTTTCGGAACCTCCGACTAACACACAACCTAAACATATTCACTGACCTGCGAGAAAATCCGGAGGAGGCTGCATTTCGTTCTACAAGACACATACCATAATTGTTTAAGGCGGATCGTTCACCTGAGCCCGCCAAATTCTAGCTAGGAATCTAGAATGTGTTATAGACCAACAAATTACGAAATACCAATTGAAATTTGAATTTGGCGGGCTCAGGTGAACGATCCACCTTAATAGGTTTCGATTGAAACTCAGAACAAAAATGGGAATCGCAGCCCGGATTGATTTTCTTGTAGGTGAGTGGATACGTGTACAATTTTATTTCTCCCTTTTTTAGTCACTTCTTTATTCTTATCGAATTTATTGAACTAGGTACGCAGTGTGCAGGTTTTTTTTCCATCAAGTAGATTCATAATAATAAACAAAATCGTGTTTAGGGAACAAGGAATTCAGAACAAAAATGAGAATCGCAGTTTCATGTCACATATATGAAAATCAATCGGGTGGTCAATC
Source organism: Acronicta leporina (assembly GCA_947256265.1). Classification (NCBI taxonomy): domain Eukaryota; kingdom Metazoa; phylum Arthropoda; class Insecta; order Lepidoptera; family Noctuidae; genus Acronicta; species Acronicta leporina. The sequence goes on from OX366513.1 coordinate 14,333,103, forward strand.
AGTGGATATGAGTCAAGACGTGTGTCAAGATAAAAAAAATGGGTGATAAAACTTCGCGAGCCTTCGTAAAGCTTTAGGCAAAATCATTCACTACTCCAACTTGTAGTGTGGTATCATTATTTCTCTTCGAAATGTCAAAGTCAGTGAATAGGTCGAAGCATTAATATTCTTACTCTAAAGGCCACTTGCACCAACTTCTAAAATATATTTAAACACAAATTTACTATGAAATATTGTGTTTAAATATTATTTAAATAGATTTAAGAAGTTGGTGCAAGTGGCCCTAAGGGTCGAAGTGTAGATGTTTAAACGGAGCACTGCGTATTTGCGTAACTGTCAAATTTCCGATTTGTATGGTACCTACCTTGTACCTACCTACAAAAAGTGGTAGAAAATGTTTTGTGGAATCGCTCTTTTATTTTTCTAGTCGTGTTTAGGACCACTAAGACTAGTAAAATAATTTGTGAGTGAAAAACTAACAAAAAAAAACCACCTCTAGTTTAGAATGAGGTAGTTTGTTGTAATTAAAATCACTAATTCAAAATTGATTTTTTATAAAGAAGAAAATAAGCAAGAAAAAAATATTTGCTCGGATAATTCATTTACACTAACAGGCTATAGTGTTAATATCTCGGGGATAGAGCGCTCACCTTATTACTAGGTTCTGCCCGCGACTTCGTCCGCGTAGCGTGATGATATATATAGCCTTTAACCTTCCTCAATAAAGGGGCTATCTAACACTGAAATAATTGTTCAAACCGGACCAGTAATTCCTGAGGTTAGCGCGTTAACAAACAAACTTCAGCTTTCTATATTAGTATAGATATAAGTAGATAAAAGTATGAATTTTTATGGTTGGTAATATAAGGTTCTCAGGTTGATAATAATCTCAGATTAAGTATATAATAAACAATATCAACCATCATTGCGTTAAATATTAAATTGCGTATGGCATTCATCCTGCGTGGATAAAAAGACTTCCAAAAAAATTGAAAATAATCTTAATCTTCATTTGGTTTCATTATCTATGGCTTGATTATATTATTTTATTATCTAGTCTGTGGCTTAAATTTTCAACAAAGTACTACTTTCAACACTCACAGCACTCAGCCAGCAATCAACTCAACCAACCAAGAATATTATCTTACTTCAATGCAACCAACAAACAAAGTCACAACACAAACTCAACTCAATAGGCAGGCATAGCCACTCAACTTGACTCACTCAACTACCTACTCAATCAATAGTGTAACCAGTGTTGCCAGGGCACCTGAGTCGAAAGTTACGTTTCGTTTCCTGAAAAGTAACATTTTTGGTGCAAAAGTTACATTTTGGGATCTATGATGTCGAATGAGCTTTTTTTTTTTTTAGCTCCTGATTTTTTCGTTTGAAATGTGAGTTCAATTTGGATGCGTTCGCAATAAAACGTGTGTGTACTGTTTGCAATAAAATAAAAATCTAGTATTACTTATCTCGTTGTTCTCAAAAGTTACGAAAAATGCCTTAAATATAAAAATTACTTACATGTTACGCGAGGGGGTCAAAAGTTACGAAAAATGTAAGAAATGTAACCATCTGGCAACGCTGAGTGTAACGTTTCTGCTGGTATATAAAAATCAAACAATACCCACACACACATAGAAGAATACAAAAATGGCTGCAAATCGTCGCAAGCAGGACGATAAAAATTTAGAAATTTTACGTGAGCTTATTTCAATAAATGGGAATAAATATTGTTTAGATTGTAATCAAAGAGGACCTACATACGTAAACACCACGATTGGTTCTTTTGTGTGCTCGAAATGCTCGGGAATGTTGTGAGTATTGTTTCTGCGCTACTTCGCTTTTGTCTAAATGAATAAGATCAACAAACGAATTCCTGTATTATGTTTCAGGCGTGGCCTTACACCGCCTCACCGCGTGAAGTCCATCTCCATGGCCACTTTCACGCCAGAAGAAATAGAATTTATAAAAGCGAGAGGGAATGACTACTGCAGGCGCGTTTGGTTAGGCCTCTATGAGGGTGAAAGTGTGAATTTTACAGATGAACAAAGCGTTAAAGATTTTATGTCAGACAAATATGAGAAAAAACGTTATTATTTGGACTCTCCTGCAATCAGTAACAATTCTGTCAATGGGAGTTCGATTAAAAATAGGCCCAAAGTCAAGACCGGAAGTAATACATCGAGCTCAACACCTTTGATATCAATTTCGCCGCAAATATCGAAGAATAATAACAACACTGTTGTCCAAACTGCGAATGTTGTTAATAATTTGCTGCCTGCTAATGATGTTAACTACAGAATAGGTCAACCCAATAACAATTCATCTAAGCCTATTGTGAACACTGTAAATGTCAACCCAGTACCTGCTGCTGTACCAGCCCCAGTACCTGAGTAAGTAGTTTATTATCAAGTTTTAATTATTATGGTCATAAGACAATTTTTATCTACATTATGTATGTGTAACTAAAAATATGATTTAATTTCTGTTTCAGTTTTCCTGTTGATTTTTCTACAGCAAATATTTATAACAGTAGTCAATTCAACAATAACATGAACAATCATTTTGTATCAGCTCCATCCATGACCGCACCAGCTTTCAATGCTTATAGCCCGCCTACTGCTCCTGCGAGTAAGTAAAAAAAAACTGATATAATTAACCATCTGATGTGCAATAATTGTTCCCGATACTTATTCTAATGTTACTTTTGCTTTTCTACAGATGATCGCTATGCCGCATTAGCAGATTTAGATATGGCTCTTAGACAGCAAAACATGAAACATATGGGTAAGAATTTTTGTTATGTTCTTAACATGTTGAGACTTCATGTCCCATCTTAACAGCCTATAAAATTCAGTTTGTTGTTACTTGTCTGAGAGTGAAAATAAAATGTTTGATTGTTTCTGGACTATTGAAATTTTGTTGAGAACTGTCTTCTTTATTTAGTTTACATAATTATCTCTTCTTTTTATTTATCCTGCAAATATTGTTTCAGAGGATAATAATATTGTAAATAATAAAAATCCATTCCAAAGCACTACAAACAATGAGCTGTTTACCAATAAGAACCCCTTTTTCAATGGAGGATGGAGCACCGCCACAGCCTCAGTACCAGTCAACCCTTTTATGGTAAGCAATTTTTGCCATCAATAATGCAACAAAAGAAGGTAGGTACATCATATGTGGGGCACAGTTCTTTAGGGAAATAATACTCTATACTACATAAATAATAACTAATTTACCTGTACCACAATTGTATGTTAATATGCTATATTATTGTTTGATTGATTTAACATAAAATATCACATGTCCGACATATTAATGCACATAAACATTTTGATATGTAATAGGGGGTAAGCCTATTGCAATTAACCAGATACAAATCCAAAGTCTGAGCTGAGAGAGAGAATTTCATTGAAAAACCCAATAACACTCTGGAAATCAAACCCAGACCTCCCAGACCAGATGTAGCAGTTCTGCTTATGTTCACTAGACTAATGATGTAGTTACTTTTTGATGTGTTATTTTAAAATTCATGTCTGATTTGCCATTGAATTTATGTATTATTTGTATTAGTATGTTGATGTTTGTATTTGGAATCAACATATCCATCAGTATAGTGACAGAATTAAATAATGAGAACATCATAATAATGAGCTTTAATTTGCATCTGATTCCAATTGTCACATTGCAAGCTTTTGTTCTCTATTTCATGATTATTTATGCAGGCTATTTTATGATTATCTATAACTTGAATGAGCTACTACAATTTTTGTGTAAAGTATAGGTACAGATTATGAATCATGTTTTTATTTTGCCAGTCTAAGAATGATTCATGAACTATTTTGATAATGTTATCAATATAACACAGAGGAAACTACTCACTGATAGTTTATTTTACTTCCTAACGTTTATTTGTTTTGTAAATTCATAGAAATAACTGCCACTGCCACTGTAGTGGGCAGTTTGAGTGTGGAATTCAGTGACTCATTTGGGTGATAATAACATTAAATTACTTTCAGCAATCCACAAATAATGGAGGCATTATGAATTCTAAGAATCCATTCCTCTGATTGGAATGAACGAAGATGTAAGAACTAAGTGAGATGTCAAAGAACAAATTATGTAACAAAAAGCACAAACCAAGCTACAAATTTAATGTTATTGAAAAATTGTATATTAATTGAATTATTATTAATGTTTAGCCAAGTGGAAATACAGTAATAGCTCAAGATCATGCTGTCCTTAATAGTTGCAGGGTAATGGGAAAGGAGGTGGATCAATACATATTATCTTGCATGATAGAAAAGTTATTGGGCAATAACTGTATTTTAAACACAATCAGTCCATAGCTACCACCATTACAACATGCATGTTATGGTTGTAAAATTAAGTGCCTCAATATGCCTTACATGTTTAAATATGTATTTACAATTCTTAATATATTATAATTATATCTGAAACTAGTAAACTAAAAGTATTTAAATTTGTGGATAATGAAGTTGAGTAATGAAATGTGTATAGTTACGAAATATTGATAAAGACTCTGGTTTTAGCTTTATTCTAAATTATTTAGATAGAATTGTATCAAAATGACAAGTAAATGACGAAGCTATTTACATTAATGTTAGTCTTTTAAAAACCTTTAACACAGGTAGGTATTATAAAATTTGTCAAAATTATTGTATGTTTGTTAACTGGTGCCTTGTGTGTGTTTGTATTATTCAGTGAGTCAGCCAGTGGTCGAGTGCTCTGCGCGCGCGATGATGTCATATATGATAGGCTACTGGCCATAATCAATAGAAAAGTTTTGAATTGTACGGAACTGTACAAAAAAATATTGATAAATGTAAAAAGTAAGATAAATGATGTATTAGATTATTGAATATTTTGAAGGATCCGCATTTTGGAGTCATTTGAGTAAAGGTATATATTTCATGTCCATGTATGAATTGCTCATTATAATTAAAATGGATATACTGAAGATGTATAAACCCAGCAAAGAATATATTACTGCAAATAATAATTTGTACCATTTCCAGTTATATTTTGTAATTATTGTTGATTTTTTGTAATCTCACCACATGAAATGTAAGTAATTTTTTATGTTATTTAATATTTAACATTTCGCTTAACCAATGTAAAAATGTACTGATCAAGGTTTAACATTTATGCAGGGTGACTTAGAAAACATGCGACAAATCAAAATGAGAGGTTCAGTAACTATTTCTTAATTTGAAAATGTACAGTACTCCCGAACTTCTTAAATGAGTTTAAATTGTATTAAAACAAATTTTCTATGAAAATTCGTGTTTAAATACAACTTAAACAGATTTATGAAGTTGGTGCAAGTGGCCCTTAATATTATAAACTAGCTTCTGCCCGCGGCTTCGCCCCCGTGGAATTCGGTCTGTCATCACATCCCACGGGAACGGGTTAAAAAGTATCCTATGTCCGTTTCCTGGTTCTAAGCTACCTCTCCACCTTTTCAGCTAAACCGGTTCAGCCGTTCTTGAGTTATAAATGGAGTAACTAACACGACTTTCTTTTATATATATAGATATAACACGATAAAATCGGTAATATTTATATCAATATAATATACTTACTCACTGCCATAATTTCGAAAATTTTAAAATTATGGTAAACTAGCTTCGCCCGCGACTTCGTCCGCGTGGAATAGTGACTTGGTCTTAGCCTGATGCTACATAGCCTGTAGGCTTCCTCAATAAATAGGCTATCTAACACTGAAAGATTTTTTCAAAGACTGCGATGTAACGACGACTCCGCCTCTTGCAAGCGTTACCGCGAATGCATCTTTTTAAAAGCGGCGCTAGCCTAAAACAAAAAAATGTGCGACCCACATTGCTAGTAAGCTTTTTTTTTAAAAAAAACTATCAACTGGTGTATTTAATTTGTGAATTTTCCTTCTCTAAATAATTAATTACTTGTTCCAAATTTTCTTTGTTACATATAAAATCACTAGCTTCTGCCCGCGATTCCGTCTGCGTGGTCTTCAGAATTGAAACCGACCTAGATAAAAAGTAGCGCATGTGTTATTCCTGACTATAATCTATCTCTGGGCCAAATTTTACCCAGATCTGTTCTGCCATTCTGGCGTGAAAGAGTAACAAGCATCCATCAATCCATGCTCACAAACTGTCGCATTTATAATATTAGTAGGAGAGTTATTCCCAGTTGTCCCCACCGTCTTCGTCTCCACTGGTGACAAATGCGAAAAAAATCCCATTTGTCACCAGTGGGGACAAATGGAAATGGCCACTCTTGTTCCCAGTTGCCACCAGTGGTGACAGATGAGAAAAATAAATAGATACGTCCCCAGTAAGGCGGGGCTAGAGCTGAATATATAGTGAATTCAATTTTTTTTCACGATTTATTTTAACTTGATGATTTATAATTATATTATTCGTAGACCAGTGACGTCATACTTATCAGTACATTCCCAACAATATCAGGGGACGTATCTATTTATATTTCCCATCTGTCACCACTGGTGGCAACTGGGAACAAGAGTGGCCATTCCCATTTGTCCCCACTGGGGATGCTACCACTGGTGACAAATGGGATTTTTTTTTCTATTTGTCACCAGTGGAGACGAAGACGGTGGGGACAACTGGGAATAACTCGAGTAGGATATATTTTAATTGGTCGCGTTTATTCAATTTCACCCTGTATGCTGTTTTACAAGTAATGAGTAGCAAATATAGCTAGTTAAAAATTGAGCTCTCAAATTTTATGCTTCATCTGTGATTATAATCAGTTTTATTTTATTTGCAATGAGCTAACTTGAACAATTTTTTTTCTAATCAATGCACTTTCCTATTTATTTAGTTCTTAGTATACCTAATTGTTTTTTACTATTCGAGCACTAAGATCTGTTAATTATATAAATAAAAATAATCACTATTATTTTTTATACATAATTGTTTTTAGTTCCTTTATAGCATAGGTTTGTAGTATGAGGTACCTCAATATTGTGGTTTGAAAATCTGAGATTCTTCATTGTCAACAACAACAGAAATGTTACCAAATCGTTCATATATATGAATTTTAATTAGATTATACATCTTTGTGTTCTGATTATACATCATACAAGTGTTCATGGTAGGTCTAGGTACACTTATACTATCAGTCTCATCACATTTTATATGTTTTTGTCTGTCACATTTTATATTTACTGTTCTTTCGCGTAAATACTGGCGTTGAAAAGTTTTCGGGCGTCACGTTAGGGCTCGGGAGTGGGGTCTTAGGCGTATCATGGGACACAGTTGATACATTTTTTATGGCATCAGGTAAGTCTTCTGGTATATTTGCCGGTTGTGATGATGACGCCGATGAGCGCTTCTCTGATATTGTTTTAAGAATATTCTTCCCAGCTTCTTTAGTCTGCAAGTATAATATGCAATCATTAGCCAAGTCTAAAGCAAGACCTACATTAATTACAAAAACAGCTGACTTACACTTTCATGCTCCAAACACTTATAGGCATAATGGGCAGCATGATCCAACAGAGAGAACCTGAGGTAGTACTGTGCTAAATATCTCTGTGCTGCCGGCAGCTCCTTACTTCCAGCATTGGCGGGGTCCTGGCAAGCCGCTGTATAGGCAGCAGCTGCACTATTTGGCATGTTTGACTTCTCATACAATCTGGAATCACATTTTTTTATTCAGATTACACTAGCCACAGTGTATTCTCCCCATAATTGACATTATCTATACTAATATTATAAGAGGAAAGATTTGTATGTAAGTATGTTTGTAACGAATTAGCTCAAAAAGTATTGGACCAATTTTAAAAATCTTACACCATTTGAATGCTACTTTATTCCAGATTAAGGTGGAAGCCCTCGGTCGCCGTTTCATACATTGTATTGTACGTACTTTCTGAATGATAGCAATAGTTTTAATTTAAAACGACTGTTTTTTAACTTTTCTGGACCATTCTGGTTGCGCAATTAGAGATTCAAGACAAAATAATTAACCATATTGCCACAGCGCGATGTTAAAATTCCATCAAAATTACGTGTGTGTGGGTTTCATCTTTAACAAATCGTCACATTTTTATTGAAAATGGCGCCACCTACTGTACTATTTTTTTACTGTTCTTCCTATCACGTAATTTTGATTCTAATACATTAGTTAAATTACTTTTATTTTATTAAATGTTGTAAGAATAATCATTTTAATAAAATGGTTACAAAAAATTTTGGAATACTATAATATATTGTCTGTGGAACTAAGCCTGGATGCAATATTATTTGTCTGTGATCTATGTATTTCATGTAATACACACACAGACAATTATGGATTTGGGTTGGCTAAAAAGTGTCTGACGGACAATACCGAGACAAACGGTGGCTACTGATTGGTCAAAAACTAAAACGTCAATAACGTGACACGTCTATTGGGTAATAATGGCATGTATTGTTTAGGTACGGTATAAATATTATGAAAATGTACACAATCATGTTTATGTACTTTTAGTTCGTATAGTAGGTACCTACCTAAGTTTAATTCATGAAAATTTTATTCATCTATTACATAGGTATAATGAAATCCAGAAATTCAAATAAAACAAGATGAAATTATGCTATTATTTATTTTCTTTTTCATATACTTAGATACATTTATTTATTGTTTTACTTCACTACACATAATTCCACTAATTCAAGAGATTTTGTCCATCTCAGAGGTCAGCTCAGGTGTATGTATCATCAACATACATATTAAATCAGTTTTTTCACGTCAACCGCATCTTTCAGATATGGAATTACGGAGCTTCGCCAGGTGTGGCTCGGCTTCTGTATCAACTCCTGTTTCTGACACGCTGACACGCGTGTAGATCACTGATTACGATATTTTTGATATCTTTGATCTCTGCGTTCCTTCACACGTTTATTTTGCAAATAATCACAATTTACCAACTGGCTGGAGTGAAGGCACTTTGGGAGTTTCTCGCATTTGAAAATCATCGTGACACTATTTACATGACCTGGTACACGGCACTTCTAGTAGATACATCTCCATTTATCAAGTAAACAAGTCAATTGATATACAATTTAAACAAAAATATACAGAAATCTAATCATTTATCAGCGTTATTTACATCTTCATACTTTCACAAATTTGTCTATTGACTTTTTGTAGCAAGCGAGTGACGTGACACAAAATATTAAACCGGCTGATATCAATCGTTTACAGATCGATTTAACTCTTATTCGATATATCTATATTTTGCATAATAAACTGCCATACGATGCATCGTATAATATGTTTCGTATTTTGTGTATCACTATAACACATATTATAATCTATTGATGAACTTAATTCAAAATAACCTTGAACATAACACATTCTATTTTCAAATAATATCGTGAGTATCGATACGAATCATATCGATGTATCGATTAATCTATTTGCGATTCCTTTCGCTTCCCGTTACTACCTACATCATCAGCTATGTATGTGCTATGTGACAGGATCGAGTGCGACCCGACGTTGCCAGTTCGCCACTGACATTTTTGCTACGTTGCCATTATCGTCAAGGTCAGGCGACCCACGATCACAAAATAACAAGATGGCATAGTTGCATACTTTGCGTTTCGATTTACACTGACAATGTTTGGCGCGCAGGTTTGCCCGTCAGGTATTGCTTTTTTTTTGCAATAATCTGATTAGCAATTTCTACTAAGATTTGATTATTAATTTAATATATTATATACTATTGAAGTTTTGAACATCTTAAATTTGATAGCACGGTATGGTTTCTCGTTGTATTCCTTTACAAACAGGAATGAATTTGTTTGGAAACAAAATGCACTGTCCATAATAATTTCGTTGTTTGAGTTTCGAGTAGGCACCAATTATGTACGTATAAGTAACTTTTATCATACCAGCAAATTATATTTTTAATTGATCCAAATCAATAATAACAAGTAATTCCACTAAAAACGATTATAGGCGTAAGTAAAAGCATTCTTCTTTTTTATTTTATTTTTAGGATAAACTTGGGTTTCAATTTTAATGTTATCGCCACACTACCTAATACAATTTATTACTCGAAAAATATTACATACGAAATTTACGTACAGACACTTTTTTATTGAAATTTATACTATGCCTCCGAACTTTCGCTTTCCTCTCGAACGAACGGAACGAACTACTCAGTGTGACCAATTGTGGCAGATTTCTGCCAATATGGATTATTTGGCTATTTGGGCAGATTATGTCGACGAATTGAAAAATCGACAGGATTTGGCACATTCGGGAATATTTAACCATTTTTAGAAAAAATAAATAAAACTTGTTAATTAACACGAATTACCGATCCATTAAATTGATATTTCACCCTAGACACTCGAGATTTGAAAACTATAAAATTATTTGACAGTTGAATAGTTAAATGTATAATCACTAGAAAATTAATGACAGTTTTTGAAGTAATTGCTGAATGCCAAAAACCTACGAGATAGCGTTGCTGCTCATTGTGTGGCAGATTTTGGCAGATTCTTTATATTCCAGGTGGTCACACTGAACAGGATTGATAAATTTAAATTATTATTATTGTGATGATAAGTTTTCTTTTCTTTTCCAATCCCGTCAAACTCAGTGTAAAATATTTATTGAGTGAAAATATAATTCTTCTGTTTCTGTTTTTCAGTTGTTTTTTAGCATTGCCCTAATTAGTGAGGAAGGCATACCAGCTAAATAAATGTTCGGTGTAAAATTGTTTTGTAGGTAGTAGCCGTAGTAGGACCTAACCTCAAATATAACAATGGACATTTTTTTTGTTGGAAAGACGTCAAAATATTTGTGAATTATCTCAGATTGAATTTCATAGTGAAACACGATGCAAATGTTGTATGAACGTGATAAATAGAACAGTCATTTCATTTCACCGCTAGCTGTTATTTTATTACACTCAAGCATCCCCAATATACTCGTCTCTTGTTTTCTATACCTACCTACAACTACAAACCAATAAATTTTGCCCTACCTATTGAAAACAATTGAGCAATGTGTGAGAAAAACATTTGACTGATAAAATAAAGAATGCCTGATGAACAAGGAACATCAATCACTCTCAATCTCAATGAAGGAAATGTTTCTTCAAATTGTGTTCTATAAGTATTATATGGATGGAGGATGACAAAAAAGGTCATGCAGTCACAGCTTTGATTATCACTCTCAGGCATGGTAATCTCATTTATAAATTACATATATTTAGATAATATTTATGTGGCTATAAGTAAAGGGACTATGGTGTTTTATTCGTTTGTTAGTATAATGAATATACTATCATTCTGGGTCTTTCATAAACCCACAGCTGAAGCAACTACCTACAGCCATACAATGTTTTTTCAGTGTGGGAATTGAACCTCTGTATCATGTTGTCAATGAAGCAGAAATCAAAAATCTTGAATTTCGGGTTGTCTGATAAATTATTACAATGTCTTCTCAACTTGTTATAATTTATAGAGTACCTAATAATTGTATACTTGTTCCTGCTAAAAAAGTAATATTGTTTCCAGGTAGGTATTATTGAAGATGAAAAGGCTGTTGTTGACATCAAGTGCTTTCTATCACTGACATGAAAATCTCGAACTAAGAAGCTGCTACAATAGATAAAAATCTATTTCAAAATGAAATTATGAATAAAAACACTATTATTACTATCAGGTCAGTGATATTCACAATTGTCTTGTGTATATTTTTTTCATGTACTAACTGTATTGTATATTTTTACTAAAATAAATTTCATTTCAGGTTCAGAGTTAATTGAACAAAATAGAGAAATGTTGCTTTATTTGCTTCCTTTCTATAATGCAACCGGTGGATATCATATGATTTATCTTGATGAAGAATGTATCATCAGTATGATACTATCAACTGAATTATAATGAACTTTTATTATATTACTAACTTGCTAATATTGTATATTGCAAAATATGAGTATAAACTGGCATTATATTCTTAATTAGCATGTCCAGCTAATTTTTTTGAACTTACATTATTCTAAACTTGCTATGTATACCTATTATATGTTTATCAACTAGTGTAAATATAAATGGAATTTCATTATGTAGTATCATAATTATTTTTTTTAAATATTGTAATATGCCACATAGAAGTTTATTATGTTAGTACGAATCCTAGTTGTACAGGAAATCAAAATTATAAAAAAAGTAATCATTGTTTCATTTACCTATATTTATTTATATGGAATAAAATATTCTTAAATATTGTAACATGTTTTATTTTGTGAACACAAAGTCATAGATATAATACCTACTGTTACACGTTGTTAGTCTACTCATCTAATGGTCCTAAGCGCGAATGCTACACTAGAAGTCCTAGGTTCGATTCCCAGGGCGATCAAAGATGTTGTCTATGGAATTTTCAATAGCTGTTCGGAGTTGGGGATTAGTGGTCGGTTATTGGCAATAGCCTCGCCCCGTATTACATGGGAGCCTAACATACTGGTGGAATGTGGGTATACATCAGTACGCCTCTGCTTAACCCTTCGGGGAATACAGGCGTGAGGGTATGTATGTTTCATTAGTCTAGTGGGCCTGAGCGCGACTGCTACACTAGAAGTCCTGGGTTCGATTCCCAGGTCGAGCAAAGTGTTATTGGGTTTTTCAATGAAATTCTCAGCAGCAGCTTGGATTTTGCGATTTTTGCCAGGTTATCCTACGATCTTATGTCAAAATAATGAAAATTGAAATATTTCATTACTTCATAAAACACCATCTCTTGGTGAAAAATAAAAGCTGTAAATGTCAAATAAGAACATGACTATCTACATAAATCTATAATTTGTATATGTATAAACATTTTTTCATTGACAGATTCGCAAGTCCGCAAATTCGAGTGATTTGAGTGATTTTTAGTTAAATTAAAGGACACGAATAGATGCATAAAAAATATGGAGCGGTGCAGTTCACAATGGTACGTCTCAAATACGCTCAAATTTGTCGTAAAAAAATAAAATGATTAAAATGGCGCTTGTGCCGCCATCTAGCGGGAAAACAGTTTTTTGTAACCTGAACGATCCACCTTAACATAGGCTATAGAATATTTTGAAAAAAAGTTAAGGATTTCTTCACGCGAGCGAAGCCGGGGCGGGCCGCTAGTTATTTATAAATTACATTTAATTTAATGTTATATTTTATACTTTTACATAACAAACGAAAAAATATTTTTGAAATTAAAAGTTTATCACTGCACAACTACTCGCATACGATTTCGTTTGAACTGTATCTATTAATCTATACTAGCTCTGTGCTCTGGTGTTACTTGCATTAATCTCGTTTTTCAATATTGTTCTTCATTGATCTGCATTTATTTGCCATGTTGACGATATTCGAAAACCCTAGTAAACTGTGGCCAGAGGAACATAAACAATGTGAATGTATGCACATGGCAACATTCATAGTCAAACAGACTTGGTATATGATATAGAACAACTATACTTACTTAGCTAGTTTGAATAAGGCCATGCCTTCAATATCACCAGTACTATGAGCTTTGTAGTAACACTTTAGTGCATTGGGGATTTTATCCATTTTCTCATAGGCTTCGCCTAAAGATACCAACATGCGCGAGTCATCTGGTTTCAATTGTGCAGCTCTCGAATAGTAATATATACAGTAACCGTTCAGTCCTAATATTTCGTAGGCTTGGCCAAGGCCATTCCATGCGCGATAGTCATTTCTATTTACATCTGAAAATAATAATACTGTTACATGGACCACATGATTATAGTATTGCAGTATTTGGATAAAAATATGAAATGATAAAAACTAGCTGAACTGCAAATACTTTGGACTGTTATTGTTTATTTTTCTCATATTTACCTATAGCTTGCCTGTAGCATTGAATTGCAGCATTGGAGTTCTGTAGCTCAATAAATTCATGGCCCATGAGTATCCAAGCAGAAAGGTACTGAGGGTCCAATGATAATGCTCTTTGAAAGTATACCACAGCTTTTTGGTGCTCACTTCTCAAACTGTAATAATTGCCTGTAAGTGTTAAATAAAATATTATAAAATAAGATTTTTTTATAACTACAATAAGATATCATGTAACATGAAATATAATCCTGAAACACAGGACCACAATATTAATACTCACCAATAACACAACATGTCTCAACTCTATATTTATCAATTGAGACAGCTCTTTGAGCCAAGTTTGCAAGCTCCATTCGTTTTTCTTTTAGATACAATAGGTGAGAGTACACATCCCAGTTGTCCAGACGATATGGGTCATTTTGGTAGAGTTCTCTGAATAAGGCTAGTGATGAATCAACATCTGAAAGATACATTGCATGAAGGGGGCGAGTATTTGACCCTTAGTTATGCAGATTCACGATTCTCCGGATTTTCAACCTCAATCAAATTCATTACTACTACATTACAAGTCAAATTCATGCAAGAATGGACATCCGAAAATGTATGTAAGTAAAAAAAACTGTTACTCTTCATACAGTACTCTTCAATCTTCATGGCCGGGCTGAACATAGGCACGAGCAGCTGTGCAGAATGCATATTAAGGTATCACAGGGGAAGATGGAAGAGCGCGGGTGCACGGGGCGCCCACCGCGGTCACCAGCGCGCTGCCTCCTACGCGCTCGCGTCCTTACAACTATGTGAGCATGTGCGAGTGTTACATCCGTATGTGAAATACACATGCAATGTGTCAGTGCCAGATACATTTTATAGTTTTTAAGATATGCTTAATGTATGTATTGTGTAAGTATTATTTAATAGATAAAAAGATAATTTGAATGCTTGTCCAAACTTATTTTTTATCACTCAGTTTGGTAGCCCTGTATATGTAGCTTTTTGCAACCTAAAGTGATCTTATTTAACTCAATTAACAATATGGCCTGTGTGTTACTCAGTGATAATGTAGTATTCCATTAGTGAAAAGGTTTTTAAAATTAGTCCAGTAGTTTTTGAGTTTACTTGTTACAAACATACAAAAATAAAAATCTCTCCTCTTTATACTACTTATAGGCAGGCCCGTATTTCCCCTTAGGCCCACAAGGCCCTGGCCTAGGGGCCCCGCTATCCTAGGGGCCCCGCCATCCTAGGGGCCCCAGTTCCAGTAGCGGAACCTGCATTCAAGCTCAAAAGCCTGGATTGGCTTAAACTTGAAACTTTATCGAAAATATTCTTAAAATTCTTCACACGCATTTGAGCTATTTAAAAGTTAGTGGCCTTATTGTGGACACACTTTTCAAGGACGTTGTCTGCCAAATTATCAAACAAAACACACGTACGAACGAAGCGGCTGCTTCAAGATCTTTCAGCCTATCTTCGATGACAGAGGCGATATCCTCACGACCTTCTTCTTTTAAACGTGCTGCAGCTATACCAGGCTACTCAGAAAGTTTTGCGACGAAAAGTTTTTATGTATAAGACACTAGCCACTTGTTCTATTTTGAAAACTTCGATTATTTAAAAGTAAAAATACCACTGTTCGATTTTCAAATTTCCCTCCGCATTTTTTTGAGAGCCAATTCAAATTTTCTTGTGTCATAAAAATATGGATCTGCATCGAGAACATTTTCGTGCAATGATTTTTTATGATTTGATAATGAAGGACCTTCAAAAGCAACCATCTACCGCTGGTATAGCGAGTTCAAATGAGGTCGTCTACTTTGGCGGATGAACAAAAGAGTGCTCGTCCTACGACGGCTGTCACCGATGAAAGTGTGTTGGCAGTAAAAAAAAAAATTCAAGATAACAGACGAATTACGTACGTAGAGATTCGGCATACTCTGCTGATTGTTTCAGGAAGTGTTCACAAGATTTTGCACGAGCACCTTCGCGTAAGGAGGATCGTTTCCCGCTGGGTACCGCACAACCACACCGAAGCTCAGAAGCAGGCCCGTGTGGCTTGGTGCCGTGATATGATACAAAAATTTTATGCAGGCTCGTCATGGCGCGTTTACGACATTGTGACAGGTGACGAATCCTGGATTTATCAATACGATCCAGAAACAAAGCGTCAGTCGACAGTTTGGCTGTTTCAAAATGAACCAACGCCTACGAAAGTGAAGCGATCGAGGAGCGCAGGAAAAATGTGATCGCTAGTTTCTTCACGTTGATGGGGTACCTAATTTCAATTCCACTTCTAGACCAAAGCAGCATCAACTCCGAATGGTATATCATAAAATGCCTGCCAGAAGTTTTTTCTGCAATGAGCAACAAGCGACCGAACACCGGGCTCCGCGGGGTCCTTCTTCACCACGACAACGCGCCCGCGCACTCTGCGATCAGAACGAGGGACTTCCTGGACTCCACACCGGTCAGGGTCTTGGGACACCCTCCTTACAGTCCTGATTTGGCTTCGTGTGACTTCTATTTATTCCCTAAAATTAAAAATCAGCTCAAAGGGATAGTTTTCATCGCCGGAAGACGTGCTAGCAGCGTTTTAGAAGGCCGTGGAAGAGATGTCTGCGGAGGTCTGGTTTTTTTTTTGAAAATTGTTTAGACGCAGTCAACGTTGTATAGAGGCTGGTGGAGAGTTCTTTGAAAAGATTTAATAAAAATATCATAGAAGTTAGTTTTGAACCAAAAGACCAACTCGGCTCTTCGCCTTTATGATCAATCAAATCTTCTATTTTTCCGTTTTCTTCCCATGAATTGTTTTCGAGAGCTCTTTACCATTGTTCCCACAACAGAGGATGATGTCGACGATGTTCTGGAGAGACTGAGTGTGCTTTTGATCTCTCATCAACAGTTGGTACTTGAGTGACTAAATTTGTTTGTACACAACTGGGACAATCCATATTTGTTTGCAGCCAATTTTCTTACTTTTTTCTGGATGTATCAATGATTTGGTGAGATTTCTGCCACTTCTGTGATGCAGCTCGTGCGAACCTCTGACATAATTCTTTTAGAGTTACTCGATCTTCCAGACAAAGCACACATCTCGTCAAAACGGCTGAACATTTTCAACGATTTATCTTACAGTAAAGACCTATCTATATTATCTACTCTTCTCGTAAGCACAGTAATTCAGTTCTAGTTGTGTCTTTTGTTTTCACCACTGACTTCACACGAAACAGTTTCGCACATAACATTATTTTTTGTGTTTGTGAGGGTGTTTTTTTTTGGTAAAAGTTATTTTTTATTTCAACATTATGAGTGGCGAGTAGAATCTAACTACCTCCACGTGGTTGCAATTTACTCATTTGTTACGTGTTATTGTTATTTAAACATCAGGTCTTCACCAATTTTAAATGGGACCACTTCGGGAGTATACTTATTCACACAAAAAATAATTTTCTAAATCAGTTTATAATCGCGTAACACACAAAAATAGAGACGAATTGAGAACCACTTTTTTGAGGCCGGATGAAAATGGAATGATTTCGAGATGGGGGAGGGGGGCCCCAAATGCCAAGTGCCTAGGGGCCCTGGCCCCCTAAATACGGGCCTGCTTATAGGATTAGTAAAAAAGTATAGATTTCCTAATAGATCCAAGAAATCATGGCATTAACCCAAATGCTGTAGTTATATAAGTTGTATTACAAACAAAAACAACCCAATTTCCAATGGAGAAACCTATGTCCATGTTTTGTATTATATTTTAAGGGTAGTGAGCAAAAACCACATAAAAAATATATATACCTCTTCGATCATGATGCGCAATAGCCATTTGTGCTGTAACATAAGTACTCTTATCAAACCCTGCTGCCACCAACACCATGTATGCCTCCAAAGCTTGTTCTGATAATTTCAATTCAACAAAAGCATGAGCAGCAAAGAAATACATCATCCAATGTTTTGGGAGCTGTAGTGAATCTAGTGCTTCATACTCATTGGCTAGGCCCGCAAGCTCCACCCACGCTGCCCATAGTGTGGGTGCAGCTGCCACAGCTGACTGCAGCACTGTTACAGCCTGACTACGTAAATCTAGTTTCTTCAATATTACTCCTTCTAAGTACAGTAAATATCCATCTAAGTTGTTGCGGTTTGCCTAAAGAGTAAATTATCTGCTGTGATTAATATTAGATAGCCAAACATTCATTTACAATAATTTACACATGTTACATGAATGCAGCTTACCTTAAAATACGAGAGTAAATCTAGTAACACTTGTGTTGATTCTGTATTTTCAGTGCCTAGATCAGTAGCATTATCTAATCGTTTTTTTTCACTTGACATGTATTGGGAATATTTGTGGAGGAAAACGCATTTGGAACTCAAACAGTTTTCTAAAAAGTGAGCAGCTCTGTCGTATTCTTGACAGTCAAAATACGTTTTGGCTAGGGTGTAAGCTTCTTTCTCTTCTAGGGTTATACCATCGTCTTTAGTATTTGGAGGCTGTTCACATGTAATTTTATGATCTTTTAGAGCAAAATTCAATTCAGCAAGCCATTTAGTAGTCTCTGTAAGACCCCGATCTGTGCATTCACGAATGCCATGTAAAATATCGATCCTCACTTTATTGATATCAATTTGAATATCTCCTTTAGAATTCATGGATAGAGGCTGCATGATTTATTAATACCATTTACTTACAACCTAAATTTTATAAATTTTCCTTGGGAACAAAATACAAGCAGAAAAACTGAAATTGAATTGACATTTTGACAATGACATTTTTGACAGAACATGTACTTTATTTTTTTTATATTAGTTCCTGACAGAACAGGCTAAGCTCTCAGACCATGCTGCAAGAAATAACCTTTGACTATCTATCTATATGGACCCGCCTCTCGTGATCATTCCCCTCTGTCAAGGTAGTGAATTAAAAAATCTAACGCGTTTATAAAAACCGAAATTGATTTTTCATAAACAGAATCGTTTTCGCTCAGTAAGGTCGTTAAGGTGCAGTTAATGTATGCAAAAAAGATGGAGTTATTTTCCGTATGTAAGTATTAAAGTTCATTTATTTCTATTTAAATCACATAATACAATTTATTAATAAAGATCGAGGACGTTACCGATTCAATAATCGAGTATAAAATAATCATTTAGTTCAAGCATGCACTCCCCACGAGACTAGCAAATTTTTTTTTACTAACATTATCAGCCTTCTTCTAAAAACGTATGATTTAAAATTGAAATATCCCACAAAATGTCATTTTTGATTTTTAATATATATCATCCAATAGGATGTCACCATTTATGATTTCCAATTATTGGTCTTAATGCAGAATTACCTTTTTCATCTTTTTTTGGCAATTATAGGCCTTATATATATTCTGACATAATGCTTAAAACTCGGATTTTAAAAAGTGTAGCGATATTATGTTCCTCTTTTGTTTTGTCATTTTAATTAATATGATGTGATAGTGATTGTTTACGATTTCGAATCGATATTATTTTCGTGTTCAATTTAAGACCAAATTATAATAATTGCTAAAAATGAATATCATGAATTTATGATATCACTATATTTTTATAAAATTTAATAAATTAACATTTTTGGAAATGACGTAACTAAGATTATTGATTATTTTTGATATCCAGTGCTATTAGATATTTTATCTATTACTTTTTCAGATCTACAAAAGACCTTCATTTAAAATGAAGTAGGGGTGATTGATAAATAATAGCTTAAGCCGTTGCGGATAAATGTGTTGACAAAAGAATTCATAAATTAACATATTTAAATTGTATTTTAAAAATCATTGAAAATGATTTCTAAGATACGGTATGGTTTGAAGGTCTGGGGTTTCTTTTACCGCTTAGGTGGAAAACCAGCACATGGCCCGCCTGATGGTAAGTGGTTACCGTAGCCTATTATATGAACGCTTGCAACACCTGGGGTATCACTCGCCCGTTGCCGACCCTGTAAAAATCTTTTCACACCCGGTAGACAACCCACAACACCGGTACCCCCACTGCCAACATAACGCTTCCTCGCGGAGCTCGGGCGATCTTGCTCACCGTTAGGAACACAACATAGTATAGTGCTATGTTATTTGGCTACTATTTTCTGCAAAGTGTAGGTATTTCCCCAGTTGGGCAGCTCCAATTGTAAGTGGAGTTATTCAATTCCACTATGCCCTGCCTCTCGGGGTGTTTCTTCAAACACATTATTTTCTTTTTTCGATATCCGGCTCAAAGAAATAACGAGAGTA
Organism: Acronicta leporina; assembly: GCA_947256265.1. NCBI lineage: Eukaryota > Metazoa > Arthropoda > Insecta > Lepidoptera > Noctuidae > Acronicta > Acronicta leporina. The sequence goes on from OX366513.1 coordinate 14,353,237, forward strand.
CGGAACACGACATACCATTACGTCTTTATTCCCCGAAGGGTTAGACAGATGCGTACTTAGGGGGCGAGCCTATTGCCATTAATCGGGCATCAACCCTTAATTTTATAGAAAAACTCCAATAACACATTGCTCGACCGGGGAATCGAACCCAGGACCTCTAGCGTAGCAGTCGCGCTCAGGACCACTGAAGCTGAGGCAGTTAAAACTTAAAGTTACTTAAATAATGTAAATGACGAAACTAATCACTGTAAATATAATATTTTTTTACGTTTTTAATGTTTATTTATTTATTTAATTATGGTTCACCAACAGTTGTTACAGATAAATATAGATAGGAACGTATAAGTATTTTTGTCTTAATTCTAACTGCACAACCAATTATAGGTAAACACCACAAGCGAAATTTACTCTGTATCAACAACTGTATAATTTTAAACACTTATCTAAATGGACTTAAATTCTTAATAATATATTAGTTAAAGATTAATTAATTAATTAAATTAAAAATAAATGTTAGTTAAAGCCTGGATAAATTATGAAAGTAATAAATCGGTTTTATTTATGAATGATACAATTTGCACACAATATGTCTAAGGGTATTTTTTTTTACCAAAAACTATAATTTTAAATCTCATTTGAAATTAGTACGCCTTGAAACTTGTGCATTTAATAAATACCTAGTATCATTTACTAAATTCCGGCACACCTTATTTTTTTTTTGGTTTCTTCTACTGAATCTAATGTATTATAATTATCTTCTCAAACTATTGTAAATTTGAAATTATACAATGCCTATACGGTTTCACCCGCGTTGTCCTGTTCTCAAGAGTTGCAGAATGGGAATGCAGAGCGTGATTTGATTTTTAATGTCCTAATGTCATTGTCATGTCATCATAAATGACAATGTCATGTCCAGTGTTGCCAGATGGTTACATTTCTTACATTTTTCATCAATTTTACCCCCTACGCGAGGGGGTGTAATTTTTATTTTTAAGGCATATTTCGTAACTTTTGAGAACAACGAGATTAGTATTGATTAGTTATAGTTTGTTTATTGCAAACAGTATACGAACGCATCCAAATTGAACTCACATTTTTGATTCCTGGTAAGAGAACATGGAATGAAAAAGAATCATGACCTAAGAAAAATGGTCATTCGACATCATAATCCCAAAAAGACACGAAGATAGAAATTATAATGAAAAATTTAACTTTTGCACCAAATATGTTACTTTTCAGGAAACGAAACGTAACTTTCGACTCAAGGGCCCTGGCAACACTGGTCGTGTCACGGTCATTTTATAAATTGTTATTTTCACGTCATTTTGTTTTGTCAATGAATTCGCTAAGCATTGTTTTATTGATAAAATAATAAAAATTGAATTTTGATTTGTTTCGCTGTAGTTGGAAGTTGAGCAAGAGCGAGTCAATTCAATTCAGTTATCGCCAGAACTTTGTCGCGCGAGCATTTTCTACTTGGTGAATATTTTAATGACAAGTGCGTGAAAAGACAGTATCGATTCGAGAACAAGGCGTGAAGTAAATATAAGCAATGGCAGAACAAAATGCAGAAACGACAACAACAACCGAAGTGGAAAGCACTTACACAGCACCGGGTAATGATCCAAAAAACATGCAGGAGGTTACACAATATGTGAGTTGAAATCTTCCTTTGATAATATGCATCCACCAACGCAATGCTTTTTAACATGTCTAACATTTTAGTTTTTACATAATGAATACCGAATTAGGGAGGTACAATACCTAATAATAATAAGCAGGAAATGGAAAAAGAACTTGAAGAAGTATAATTTTAATTTCTTTCTCACTCACATAGATTCAATACAGGAGTAAAAGAACACCACAAGATATCAGTGTTAAAATATGAGTAAAAAATTATTATTTCTTTTTGTTAATTTTTAAAAAGCTTACTGGCTATGTGGGTCACACATTACTAGTATTCTTGTTAACCCCTTGTGCTAAACTAAATGCTTGTAAGTATAATTTTATAATGTATAATAATTAATGTAAATGAGAGCCAGCATTAATCAACTTACAATATTAAATGGTAAAACATTGTGGTAGATAGTGTTTCTACTTTTTCAGTCCAGGGTCACCCCCTAATGATAGCACCCATGCGCTTCCCCTTAGATAACACTGTATGCATAGTACTACCCACATTTTGAAACATTTATTTTAATAATTATGTTAAGAAAAGGATATCCTTTTGATTCCAAGAATGAGGTATAGGTACCTAAATTATCAATTACCTCCTTGACTTATATCTATTCTTCCCCCACATTTTTTTTGCAGGTACAGTCACTCTTACAAAACATGCAAGATAAATTTCAAAGTATGTCTGATCAAATTATCAACCGAATAGATGAGATGGGCACTCGTGTTGATGAGCTAGAGAAAAACATCACAGATCTTATGACACAAGCAGGTATCGAAAACGAAAAGTAATAATATTGGAGAAATCCTAGAAGTAACAATCACACCACAATGTATTGTGCCTGAATCATGTCATTTGAACCATTTAACATTCAAGTAAATATTTGCAAATGTAAGGATATACATATATGTATAGGTGATATCACTCCATTTAGGTCTAATTGATTATGTGGCTCATGTATTATAATTGTTGTGTATATGACCACGCACTAGTTAAGATAATATAATATTTAAAAATAAGTAAAAAAGTTGGGAAACAGGATCTTTTTCCTGCCCAATACCACTCCCTTACTTTGTAGGCAATAATTACAATAAATAATAATTATGGAGTGTAACAATAATTAGTATCATTATATTATTTTGGATAGTCAGGCGAATGGTAATTTTAACTGTATTAATACAAATTACAATTACTGTAACCAAGATGACCAGATTTATAATCCATATTACAAATAGCTTCCAGAAACCTGGTGATACAAACTTTTACTAAGAAATATTTCTGTAATTGAAATGCTGATTTGTGCACTGAGATTAAGATAAGTGAATGTTATAGATTTAAAAGAAAAATTAAATCTAGAAGTAATTTGGCATTATGGGTTTTAGAATTTACTGAATGTATTGAGGATGTTTGAAGTGTTCCTTTGTTACTTAGTACGCTAGTAGTTTTCTAATAAACAAGGAAGTGAAAATCCAATTAATCTGCAAAGCAATATGGAGTGATCAGATAAGAAATGTTTTTTTTTTTGTAAATTTACCAAGCACAGTGGATATAAGAATTTGTGTTTGCACATTTATTTGTAAATTTGTTTATTTTATAATTAAATTGTGTTGTATTATATATTTGATAGCTTTTTAATGATTACTATGTAAAATAAATAATGGCTTGTGTTTATAGGGAGGTTGAATATTGATGAGGTACCGTGTCTGGCGTGTAATGGTACGAAATACCTATGCAGGATCGCGTGCACGTCAGAATGGGGAGCAATATTAGGGCATGACTACTTGACATGCGACTGTCTTTTGTTTACAATAATAAAATGTTGAAGTTTTTCGCTATTTTACGTAACTGCTAGCTGCTTTACAAAATAGCTCTGTTATGTAAAATAGCTGAATGGCTCCCAGCTGAATTGCCATTGCGATAAGTTTATCAAAACCGCTACCCACGTTTTGTTGTTTTGTAGAATGACTTATTTGCAGTTACGATAAGCGTTTTATGTAAAAAAACCTATGACATACCTATAGTTATATTTTCACGGATTTTTGCAACCAAAAATTTTGACGTGGTAAATTCGGGATGAAATAATATGTTTTTGGATATTGTATTGGTTAGGTTAGAACTGTGACCATGACGCACGAGCCGAGCTAGCGAAGCGAGCGGGGCTCCGGCAGCGGCCGGCGAGTGCCAGAACCGAAATGTAGCCATTGTGCATAATTATAGAGAAGAAATTTGGGTTAAACTAGGCGAGCCTATGCTCGTTTAGTTTAATGGCCATTGTTATGCCACACAACGCCCCTAGCGCTGAATTTTAGCTACTAAAATCTATTATCCAACATTCCATTTCACGATGTAAAGCACTGTTTTACAAAACAGCTAAACATCAATCTGCTATATTGATGAACGCAAAACGTTCATTCTATTCCGCGTGTTGGAGGTCACCAATCGTACAAATCTCTGAACGTATTTCAGCTATTTTACATAACAGAGCTATTTTCTAAATCGGCCAGCGATTATGTAAAATAGCGCATTATACAATTGTACTGCGAAAAAGTAGAAAATCCGAAAAGTAGTTTCATTTAAATTCCTATTTAATTATTATATTATAGTTACTTATTATATACATTTTCAAATATAAATAATTAAAATAACTGAAAAACCCGACTGCTTAAAAACACTTTTAAAAAAACTAAAAAGACAAAAACAAGTCTAGTAGTCCAGACCTATGTAAAGTAATATTGAATAACTACACCATTTAAATGTTTTCATGATCGATAAATACATAAAATAATAAATTATAACGTAGAATAAAGTCAATCTTGCCGTCGGGACCCATTCAAAATCGTGACCGTCTCTAAAATTCCCAGTAATAGGTCCCGACTGCAAGATTGACTTTATTCTACGTTATAATTTATTATTTTATGTATTTATCGATCATGAAAACATTTAAATGGTGTAGTTTTTTTTTCTCTCTCTTTATTTATTATTAGGGACTTTTATACATACGTACATGCCAGTCCCATCATACCTTATAATAAATATTAACTAAAACGTAACTTAGCAAATTTATACAACTTTACGGCCGCTACCGAATTAGGTGTAGATAAAAAAATATGAAACCCGCCCAAATCATACCAATTTATATTTAACTCCTTAAATAACTCATCCAAATGGTGTAGTTATTCAATATTACTTTACATAGGTCTGGACTACTACACTTGTTTTTGTCTTTTTAGTTTTTTTAAAAGTGTTTTTATGCAGTCGGGTTTTTTAGTTATTTTAATTACGTAACTTGTTTACGGATTTTTAGTGCAAAACTACGAAAAATCTGCAGACGCTTAATTTAAAACGAATTAAACTAATAAAGAAAATTTGAGAATACATGATACGGAATGCTCAAAACATATTTTTCAGCCCACGCATTAAAGCGCATAAAATCCGCCATTTTGTTTTTTTTTTAAATTTCATGTACCCAGTGACACTCGTGCCATCAAGACAAATCTAATGAGGTATCATTTATATAAATCGCTTGCACCGTTGAATAGTTACGAGCGGACATAGGAACGGACATACATACATACACGTCAAACACATAACCCTCCTCCTTCGGCAGTCGGGTAAAAATAGTAGCCCACGGTATCGGGAGTAGGGTTCAAGCTACTACCGGTGGTCAAGGCTTCAGAGAGAGGAACCTCATGACAATGCGGACTGTGTCAAAAAGTACTGCTTTCTGTATCAAGCCCTTGATCCAGCCACCTAATGTGTTGTTCGAGGCTCTTGACTAATAGGTATGTAAGTAAGTATTTAACAATTATATTTTTGTGATTTTTTTGCATTTTTCATGTTAAGATTATAAAGTAAAATAAAACTCATAAATAAGACACGTGGGAGAGCCATGCTTCGGCACGAATGGGCCGGCTCGACCGGAGTGACCACGGCCTCACCCCGAGGCCCAACCCTTTTAATAGGCGGGCAATGCACTTACGACTCCTCTGGTGTTGCGGGTGTCCATGGGCGGCGGTTATCGCTTACCATCAGGTGATTCGTCTGATCGTTTACCCCCCCTAACCCATAAAAAAACTTACAATTGCTAAAGCTCATGAAGAAATACCGATTATCAGATTTAAATAAAATAACACGCCTTATTAATTGTGTATTTTAAAAAAAAAGAACATTGTAGGTTCCTACTTAGGTACTTTATAGATAGGTAAGTAGCTAAGTAGGAACCCAACACAAGAAATTATATAAAGCTTAGGTAGGTAGATATATATACATGGGCGTATTTACCCTAGGGCCAAAAGGGCCATGGCCCGGGGCGGCAGGCTGCGAGGGGCGCCGCAAGCCGCCTCATTCATATTTGGATCACACATAACATAACATACCATCACGCCTGTTTTACCCGAAGGGTTAGGCAGAGGCGTACTAATGTTCACCCACAGTTCACCGGTATGTTTAGGTCCCATGTAATAGGGGGCGAGCCTATTGCCATTAAACGAGCACGAATTCCAAACTCCGAGCTGCTACTGGGAATTTCATAGAAAAACCCAATAACTCGACCTGGGAATCGAACCCAGGACCTCAAGCGTACCAGTCGCGCTCAGGACCACTAGGCTATAATATTTGGTTTGTATTGTTTGGGCAGTTATATATTTGGATCAATTTCTTGAAAATATCGAATATTTTAGTGTGTATTCGGCACCCTTATTTTACCGAAAACTATTAACAAAAGTCTGGATCATTTTTCATTATTGACCTGATCATTCTCAGCCCAGATCAATTTATTTTATGATTATATATATGTATTTTGCTCCTTTTCCATTATTTTATGGGGTGGCAAACCCCACAGGCCCGGGGCGCTAAATCTTAAAAAACGCCCCTGTATATATATAGCCGAGGTATAGTATATAACTACTACCACATAAATTAAGATTAACGCGATTCAGTTTCTTCAGAAGAATCTTCTTCAGTGTCATCCGATTCCTGTAGGTAGAATATTAAATTAATATCAGCTTAATGGATTAATACATTGAATCTAAAGTATCTACCTATCTTTCATATCGAACTACCTTTATTACTATTTTATATTAACTACCTACCTATATTCGCCCCGTGCTGATTCATAACAGGTACATAATAATTATAATGTAAAAAAATGTCATTATTGTACAGCCATCAGACAAGACAAGGCTTTTCTTTTCGGTCGGTATCTCAGATTAATATACTTAATCTGAGGTCGGTACCATGTAGGCATTTTATTATTTTATGAATGTTAATGTTAGAGGCGTAAGCTCAGATTAAGTATAAGATTCCGTCCAAATGAGTCTGTGATCCCAACACTCCCGACAGCCGTCCTGTGCACAAACTACTAAGAGATACTAGTATGTCCTGTGCCCCTATGGCTTCATTCAAACAACTGAAAACCTGTTTATTATTTGTAGGAACGTGATCATTTTTAATAGGAAAATAATTGCGTTTATTTAATTACACTGATTGTATGGCTCCGATTAGCCTCCACCTCAACATAAGGCGTCATTTAAAATGTAAATTTGGAATTTATACTTATATATTTATACTTATTTGTTATTTACACTTAAATAAGTAAGTAGGTACTAAAGTTACCGATGTTTCATCTTTGGTCGGTGAATTATTCATGAGGGCTGCTAGCGAACCTGCTCTTGTCAACCCCGACGACGCATACTTCTCAGGAGACTTTGTTTTTCGCATACTCTGTAATGAGATTTAGCACAGGCAACAATAGTACAAAAACTTACGTCCTTTGTAAGAACATGGTATAAACTTCGGATAGAGGCTTACCGCTGAGTCGTTATCATTTATGGGCGAGTGGTTCATGAGAGAAGCCAGGGACGAAGACCTGGCTGTCATTCCAGAGTTCGTTTGTTTCTCCGGCGAACGTAATTTCCTTCTGAAGTTCTGTGTAATTAAGTATATTTATATTATGAAATATGAAACTTCTTAAATCTAATAACAATTAATAATATTTACCATATGATCCTCGTTATCAGACAGACCTGCAGTCAATCGCTTTACAAAAAAAATACCGTTAGAAAGCTATGTTTAGTTACCTAACTAAATATGTAGGTAATTGGTAATTTTATCTTATGGTTTTGGGAAGCGAAGAGGGCGCAAAGCGCGCAAAGCAAGAATGTAGAAAATCAACTGGTTCTGCCTATCTAAAGGTACGTATCGTAGTTACGATAAAAGATACAATTAGACATTATATAGGCAGGCACCTAGGTCAAACACGAACTTACGTCTAGATCAGCCTTCTCATTGATTTCACTGATTTGTTGATGAGCAACAGTGAGCAATTCAACTGCCTTCGCGTGGAAGGTCATTTCAATCATGACAAAGTCGGTGAGCAAAGTCTTTAGTTGTTGAAGTTTACGTCTCTCAAAGAACTCGGTTTGCTCACTTAGACCTTTAGAAGTGCGGGACATTTCTGCTGAAGCTTTCAGTAACTCAGATTCCGCATATGTCTACAACAAGATTTAAACAAAGCTATTAGAGAATGCTTAAATAATTAATTATCACGCGCTGAAGAAAACATCGTGAGGAAACCTGCCTGAGAGATTTTCTCGACGGCATGTGAAATCTCCCAACCCACACTATGCCAGCGTGGTGGACTGTGACTCTCATTCTGAGAGGAATCCCGTGCCTAGGCAATATTAATAATGGGTTCTTCTTGTTCATGATGATAATTATTAGAAAATACCTACCTACCATGTTTTTGAACCAATTACGTACAGACTTTGATTGCTTTAAGTATGTACGCATATGCAAGAGCAGATATCTGCAATAATTATCTAAGTAATAAATATAAACAGAGCGTACAACTTGTTGTCTATTGAACGGTTGTCTCTCCCTGGCTTTGTCTAGTACTTTCTTGCGTGCCAGCTCCTTCTCGCGGACATTCATAGTGTGCTTTACCTCCTCTCTAGCATGTTTGCATATTGTCTCGTATTGGCTTAGTTCTCCAATCACCTGGGTAAACACATTAGATATTAATAACTTTTTTAGGCAACTTCAAAAAAGAAAGAGGTTCTATGTTCGTCTGGATCATGTATTTTTTGTTACCTAAGTTCATTGTTATTTTCGTCAATTGTATTTTTTTATGCTAGATAAGTAATCTCGAGGGGGTCCCATTTCAATTTGGTGAAGATCAGAAAATTTAAAAAATAAATACAATAACACTGACGAACATCGATCGACCGAGTAGGTAAATCACAATTGTCGTCGAGGTACCTACCTATGTCAGATTCTATTCGCCATTCGCCACTTAAAATGATGTAATAAAATAAATTTTAACAAAAAGTGAAACCGCACTTAAAAACAAACAAAAAAATGCGAAACAATCGTCGGGGTGGCGAAAACAAAAGATCCGACCAAATCGAAAATTTTGTACTTACCGACTACTTTTGAAAGGACGTTTATGTACTCCGTTGTACACATATTTTTTATTTTTGAGGTTTGTTTTACTTTTTGTTACAAGTTATTTAAATACTTACCTAGAGATACATAAATCAACAGGAATTAGGAAAAGGAACACACACACACCGCCAGCATTGGTCCCGGAGCTCAAGATAACTTTTATTTATTTATTTATTTGAATTCTTTATGCACAATCAGTGTACAGAGGCGGACTTATTGCCTAAGGCATTTTCTACCAGTCGACCATAGGGTGATGCAGAGACAGGAAAAGGTAGGTGCAACAATATAATTAAAAGAGAATGTTTCTATAGACATAATTATAGTAACTGAAAGTGGTTCTGATAAGTAACATACATACCTAAATATGATAAATATATACCTACATATATAAATAAATACCCACTTTATATACCTACTATAAATAATTATAATACTGTACTTACGAATAATACCTATATACTTAATAGTTTTTATATATATTTATTATATCTTACCTATGTCTATATTATAGACATAAGATATAATAAATATTTATAAAAACTTATAAATGAGAGGTTAATATTATGAATCTGCCAAAGAACTAAACTTTTATGTTAAGGTAAGCAGGTCATGGATAATTATAATTTATACCTACCAAAAAGTTGGTATTTTGTCGGAGACATTGTAAGTAGGTAGGTACTTAGGTAAATATTGCATTATAATTATTCTTGATAGGCTTATGCTCAGGCCCTTATTTAGGGGGCCAGGGCTCCTAGGCACTTGGCATTTGGGGCCACCCTCACCCATTTTCATCCGGCTTCAAAAAAGAGGAGGTTCTCAATTCGTCTAAATTTTTTTTGTATGTTACGCGATTATTCGGCCATTTATAAACCGAATTGGATTTTTTTGTGGTATTTTTGTGCATTTTCTACTACCGTCCTCTTATCTCTTCCACCTAGATACAGATGGACTTCCTGTGGGTGTCGGAGACAGCAGACCCTGTCAGGTGTTTTCTTTACCACATATTTTCTGTGACTCAGGATGAAATCCAAAACGAGACTCACTATGGACCCTTTGTTGATCAGACCACATTTAATGTTCCCGTATCCCGTGAAAGACGGTCGTATATCGCGTTTGCCAGGTAGAAGAGCTTGTGAGAGACTTCATGTAACCTTTTTTGCACTGCTTGGTCGGTTACTGGCAGCTGGTCATCCTCCAGCGGGCTTTGCATAAGTTCCGTTCTTTCTATTATGCAATTAGAGAAAACGATTCAATAGAGAGAACGACGTCTTTTTTATGGGATAGGGGAAAACAAGCAGACGGTTTGCCTGATGGTAATAAGCGATTACCCCCATCCATGGACGGTCTGCTACACCAGAACAGTCACAAGTGCGTTGCCAGTTGACTTTTTAAAGAGAGTAACTCTTTTCTCGGAGGCTTGAAGGTCATATTTGTCCGGAAATATTGCTGGAGACAGTTCATTCCACAGTTTTGTTGTGCGAGGTATAAAGTTACTAGAGGAACGCACAGTTGTAGACTGCCAACCACCTAGATTATGGGAATGATCCTGCTGTCGCGTAGAACGATGGCAGATAGAGGCAGCAGGGATCGTTCCTATAGGCGATAGAAGATACATAGCGAGGCCAAATCTCTTCGCAACGCCAATGGGTCTTGTCGGTTTGAAATATCTTGGCAGTCGACGATATAGAGGAGGAACAAAGTAGGCGATAGCACACAGTTTTGAGGGACACCAGCATTTAAAAGTGTAGAATCTGAGCATTCACCGTCGACTACGACCTTCATGCTTCTGTCTGCAAGAAAGCTGGTGACTTATTCGCATAGTTTCTCGGGAAGCCTATAGGAAGAAAGCTTCGAAAGAAGCTTTTTGTGCCATACCCGATCAAAGGCCTTCGCTATGTCCAAACTGAATGCCAAGGCTTCCCCCTTAGTTTCGATCGCTTAAGCCTAACGATGTGTCAGGTATATGAGGTATCTATACCATATAGAAGATCAAAAGCCGATCGACGCTTATGAAAGTCGTACTGCTAACCAGCAGTACGACTTTCATAAGCGTATAAGCTTTCAGCTTCGTAACCACGAAGCAGATCCTCTAAGAACCAAAGGAGCTGGCAGTTGACAATGGACTCCATTATCTTCGAGAAAAGGGAGGTTATGGCTATCGGTCTGTAGTTTGAGGGATTTGAGCGACGACCATTTCCCATGTGTAGAGGTGAAAAGAATGGCTTACAGAAATTTTCTTCGAGAACTTTGGCAAGAGACCAGAACGCACGAGTTCCCGAAGGAAGGCGTTCAAGCCTCACCAATTCTACCGATATGCTTCGACTAAGACCATACAGGCAGAAATCGTGATAGGTCTTGGAGAAGTATCATGATTTCTGCCTGTACGTATTCATTTAATTAATTGAGATAAGAAGTTCACCAGTTTTTAAGTTGGAGCATATACTTTCTAACAGTGATAACAAAAATAAAATCTTTTCAGTAGTTTAGTTGCAACCCGTAACAAACAGACAAACAGACAAGAATGCGAACTCCTTGCCCTAACCCGAAAATTAAGTAGCAGGTTCCACCACGAACTGGGGCCCCTAGGCTGGCGGGCCCCTAGGCTGGCTGGGCCCCTAGGCCAGGGCCTTGTGGGCCTAAGGGGAAATACGGGCCTGCTTATGCTTGAGCGCCAGGTCGCTTGATCTGATGTTTTAGCGACTCTGCGACCTAAAATGGAGCGCGCTTGCCTCGAAGAAACCGACTTGTTTCAAGTACCTAGGTAGGTTCTTTAAATCCTAAGTTACCGTGCTATTTATTTAAATCCATCATCATACCTTCGCTTCCAATCGCTGGACTTCACAGTTCCGGTACTCTTCGATGGCCGTTAATGTAGTGGACAGATTTTCTAAACCACTGCTTAAAGATTTGTTAACGATTTCGTTATTAGCGTATTCTTTCAGAACTTTTATAAGTTCATCTCCCATGTCACGTAATCTGAAAAATAGGTAGGTCGTATATACATAGGTACTTAGGTACTGTAATATCTCTAGGTACTGTTATAAAATAGTAAAAGAGCTGTGTCTGTACATTGAAGATATTAAAAAAAAGTGGGTTAGGGTATGTAAACGTCGCAAACACAAAAATAAGATTTTTTAATTCTTGTCCGTTTGTTACGGGTTGGCGCAAAAACTACTGAATAGATTTAAATTTTGTTATCACTTAGAAAGTATTATATGCTTCAACTTAAAAACTGGTGAACTTTTTATCTCAATAAATTGAACGGATCCAGCTTGACCTCTCTGATGTATTGGTTATTCCATTTTTATTCCCGATATAGCTTCACGTGAGCGAAGCCGCGGGCAGAGGCTAGTTGGTAGATAAAGACAGTCCATTATCTAACTAGTAGGTACTTAGGTAACCTAAGTATTACCTACATACTGAGAAATGACATCTACCATCTACCTGGAACGGTAAATGATGATAATATCAAGAAAATATTTTAGATGCTATTATCACCTTGCCGTTTTTCTGGTGTAGTCACCAAACGCAACACAAAGTTCTCCAAAGTTCTTCTCCACATTTGTAATTCTGTCTTGAATGAATTTAGCCTGTTGTTCATAGCTTAAAGAATGTAGGGTATCCCCTCGAAACATCTTGATTTTTGGTAGTGTGATGTTAGAAGGATCTATTTCTATTTTATTATAGCTTTCCTTTTGTAGTGTTTATTTACAATTTAGTTGCCATGGATACCTAAAAGTATAAAGCACAAACTACGTTTGATGTGATAAAAATTAAAATGTGACTATGACCCCAAAGAGTCATATTTTTATAATAAACAACATCTGCAATTGAGAATTAAACCCTTGACTTAAAAATCCATATCAACCCAAAAACTTGCCTAAAACTGTGCGGCCACAATTGACTGACACTACTTTTAGCTACAATAATTTTACTTCTCAGTTGTGAATATTGTATAGCTAATGTCGCAATTACTACAGCTACGAATCTAGATTGTGTTATAGATCTACGAATTGCGAAAAACCAATGGTAATTTGAATTTGGCGGGCTCAGTAGAAGTGGTACCTAAACAGGTCAGGGATGCGTATGCATCTTTTAGTAGTTTGTGGGTCAGGGGTTAGTATGCATCTCTTAGTAGTCTGTGGTGGGGGTCTAGCAGCTCATTATTATAATTTATCGACAACAGCAACTTATCATTCATAGTCTGCCAGAGTCAACAACATTTACTCTAAGGCCCACTTGCACCAACTTTTTAAATATGTTTAAATTGAATTTAAACACAACTTTTCATAGGAATTTCGTGTTTATATACAATTTAAACACATTTAAGAAGTTGGTGCAAGTGGGTCTAAGATAATATTACTCTGAGCAACAACAGAACCTCTGTGAGCAGAATCACAAGCACAAGAGCACAGCACAGCATTAAAATTATAGAGCGACCAGTTTTCTGATCTGGTGGCCGTATTTGGAACTAACGTCGCTTTGAATGTGACCATATTGTAAATGTTATTCAATTTGAAAATTCGGTATTAAAAAAAAAACACTTTTTAGCAAAGAAATAAAATACCCTAAATTAACCTCCACACCTGTAAGGAGTTTCGGGTCGAGTCGGTATTCCTTTATGAAAAGTGTCCATCAAAATGCGTTAAATTAGTGTGGCGCGACAGTAGCACAAGATAAATTTCAAAGACAGCGTCAAACGATAATAGAATTTGATAGCGAATTATTATACAATGACGGAATAACTTCCGTTCCGTTACGGCATATTTTTCAAAATATGCTTAGGATAGGTAGGAAAGATGTGATATTTTTTGGTACTTTGCATAATATCATTTAATTAATTGAAAGTTTTCTATTAAACAAAAATCACTGAACGTATTATTTAACGCTCTCATAAATTTTATCATCCTCCACGTTTAGGTTGTATTGATTTGAAAATTATATATTCTCCATAATTTAATATCTCGGGCGGCACCCCTCCATACCAAGCATATACTTGGCACACTTGGTTCAATCTTTGACTATCTATCCCTGGACAAGTAACGCGCTTAATTGTATGAACAAAAAAGTCTGTCATTTTTGGTGCGGGGGGAGGAAACACTACTTAGACATTGCTGCACACATACTCAAAATCATTTTGTATCGCTACGAACTCACACATATCAAAATCTTTACCACTAACACAATTTACGCACACATAGAGGTCAAATACGTCAACATACAAGAATTGACGACAATACGAACGTATAAGACATTAAAAATTATTAGGAAGCTACTATGTGGATATTATAATCGATAGATTATTTTAGGAAACATGGATAAAAACGAAACAACGATTACAAATTATTTTTATATGTAATCATTTATTTGCAAAATTAAAATCATCCATACACATCTCTAAATATCTTGCGTCATATTTTCAATGCAATGTCTCTCATTATTATACATTACATGCCAATTAAATACAAAAGAAATAAACTATTTAGGTATAGATAAATACATAATTTGTAATTGGAAAATAAACGCACGGGTAAGAGAAATCGCTAACTTTTTCGAAATACATATTCTATGGCCTATGTTAATCTTGAATTATGTAGCATTCAAATGGTGAAAGAATTTTCGAAATAAGCCTAGTAGTTTTTGAGTTCATTTGTTACATACATACAAATCTTTCCTCTTTATAATATTAGTATAGATAGAGCGGATATTGGGGACGTTTTGCTACAAATACTTTGATACTAATTAGTTTGATTATTTTCTTTGCCAGGCTGATATATTAGGAATGACACTAGAGAGAGCGTTTTGTTTCCCACGAGATATAAGTAGGAGTAAATACGATTTTGTTCATTATGTCGCGCGTTAATATGATAAGAAGCGCGACTGCTACGCTAGAGGTCCTGGGTTCGATTCCCCGGTCGAGCAATGTGTTATTGGAGTTTTTCTATAAAATTAAGGGTTGATGCCCGATTAATGGCAATAGGCTCGCCCCCTAAGTACGCATCTGTCTAACCCTTCGGGGAATAAAAACGTGATGGTATGTCGTGGTCGTGTTTCGTACTCTCGTTATTTTTCTTGAGCCGGATATCGAAAAAATAAATAATGTGTTTGAAGAAACACTCCGAGAGGCAGGGCATAGTGGAATTGAATAACTCCACTTACAATTGGACCTGCCCAACTGGAGAAATACCTACACTTTGCAGAAAATAGTAGCCAAATAACATAGCACTGTACTATGTTGTGATCCTAACGGTGAGCACTATCGCCCGAGCTCCGCGAGGAAGCGTTATGTTGGCAGTGGGGGTACCGGTGTTGTGGGTTGTCTACCGGGTGTGAAAAGATTTTTACAGGGTCGGCAACGGGCGAGTGATACCCCAGGTGTTGCAAGCGTTCATATAATTGGCTACGGTAACCACTTACCATCAGGCGGGCCATGTGCTTGTTTTCCACCTAAGCGGTAAAAGAAACCCCAGACCTTCAAACCGTACCGTATCTTAGAAATCATTTACAATGATTTTTAAAATACGATTTAAATTTATGTTAATTTATAAATTCTTTTGTCAACACATTTATCCGCAACGGCTTAAGCTATTATTTATCAATCACACCTACTTCATTTTAAATGAAGATTTTTTGTAGATCTGAAAAGTAACAAATAAAATATCTAATAGCACTGGATATCAAAATTAATCAATAATCTTAGTTACGTTATTTCCAATAATGTTATTTTATTAAATTTTATAAAAATATAGTGATATCATAAATTCATGATATTCATCTTTAGTGATCTTTAGCAATTATTATAATTTGGTCTTACATTGAACACGAAAATAATATCAATATCGATTCGAAATCGTAAACAAACACTATCACATCATTAATTAAAATGACAAAACAAAAGAGGGACATAGTCTCGCTACACTTTTTAAAATCCGAGTTTTAAGCATTATGTCATAATATATATAAGGCCTATAATTGCCAAAAAAAGGTAATTCTGCATTAAGACCTATAATTGGATATCATAAATGGTGACATCCTATTGGATGATATATAATTGAAAATAAAAAAATGACATTTTGATGGATATTTCAAATTTAAATCTTACGTTTATTAGAAGAAGGCTGATATTGTTAGTAAAGAAAATTTGCTAGTCTCGTGGGGAGTGCGGGTAGTCTCGTGGGGAGTGCATGCTTGAACTAAACAATTATTTTATACTTGATTATTGAATCGGTAACGTCCTCGATCTTTATTAATAAATTGTATTATGTGATTTAAATAGAAATAAATGAACTTTAATACTTACATACGGAAAATAACTTCATCTTTATCTAAATAAGATATTAGATTTTTTTTTGCATACATGAACTGCACGTATATCGGAATTTACACGGAGCATTTATGATGACCTTACGGAGCGGAAACGATTCTGTTTATGAAAAATCGATTTCGGAAACAGTTTTTATAAACGCGTTAGATTTTTTAATCCACTACCTTGACAGAGGGGAATGATCATGAGAGGCAGGTCCTTATAGATAAATAGTCAAAGACTTCAATCGGTCAACATCAACAACTGCTTCTTTTAAATAACATACCCTTTGCCTATACTAGCGCCATTTTGTAGGGTTGGTGAACGACGGGTCCCCCCATCTTCAAGTCACCTTTCTTCTTCACTCCATACCTACCACAGACTATTAAGAGATGCACCTACTCATATACTAGTATCTCTTAGTAGTATGTGCTACTCACTATACTCCTCAGATTACCCCTACACTTTGACTATCTATCCCTGGACAAGTGACGCGCTTAATTCTATGAACAAAAAATTCTGTCACTTTTGGTGCGGGGGGAGGAAACACTACATAGACATTGCTGCACACATACTCAAAATCATTTTGTATCGCCACGAACTCACACATATTAAATTCTTCACCACTAACACAATTTACGCACACATAGAGCTCAAATACGTCAACATACAAGAATTGACGACAATACGAACGTATTATACAATAAAAATAATTAGGAAGCTACTATGTCGATATTTTATATCGATAGATTATTTTTGGAAGAATAGAGAAAAACGTAACAACATTACAAATTATTTTTATATGTAATTATTTATTTGCAAAATTAAAATCCATACACACCTTTTTAATATCTTGCGTCATAATTATTTTCAATGCAATGCTCTCATTGCATGCTAATGAAATACAAAACAAAAGAACTGTTTAGGTATAGATAAATAGGTGTAACATACTATGTAATTGGAAAATAAACGCACGGGTGAGAGAAATCGCAAACTTTTCGAAATACATATTCTATAGCCTATGTTAATCTTGAATAATGTAGCATTCAAATGGTGAAAGAATTTTCGAAATCGGCCTAGTAGTTTTTGAGTTTATTTGTTACATACATTGATACATACAAATCTTTCCTCTTTATAATATTAGTATAGATAGAGCGGATATTGGGGACGTTATGTTACAAATACTTTGATACCAATTAGTTTGATTCTTTCATTTTGATTTTTTCTTTTCTTTGCCAGGCTGATATATTAGGAATAACACTAGACAGAGCATTTTGTTTCCCACGAGATATAAGTAGGAGTAAATACGATTTTGTTCATTATGTCGCGCGTTAATATGAACAGAAGCGCTACGCTAGAGGTCCTGGGTTCGATTCCCCGGTCGAGCAATGTGTTATTGGAGTTTTTCTATAAAATTAAGGGTTGATGCCCGATTAATGGCAATAGGCTCGCCCCCTAAGTACGCATCTGTCTAACCCTTCGGGGAATAAAGACGTGATAGTATGTCGTGTTCCGTACTCTCGTTATTTCTTTGAGCCGGATATCGAAAAAAGAAAATAATGTGTTTGAAGAAACACCCCGAGAGGCAGGGCATAGTGGAATTGAATAACTCACTTGCAATTGGAGCTGCCCAACTGGGGAAACACCTACAGTTTGCAGAAAATAGTAGCCAAATAACATAGCACTGTACTACTAGTATTCTATTATCTGTGACTGTACTATGTTGTTTTCCTTCCTTGTGCTGCAAGATCGCCAGAGCTCCGCGAGGAAGCGTTATGTTGGCAGTGGGGGTACCGGTGTTGTACCTAGGATTGGTGCTCGATAGCCGGTGGGACTTCGGCCCCCACTTCCTGCGGCTGGCGCCGAAGTTGATGGGCGCGGCGGGCGCGCTTTCAACGCTGCTTCCCAATCTTGGAGGCCCGAGCACCGCCTGTAGGCGGTTGTACGTGGGGATCGTGCGATCCATGGCCCTTTACGGGGCCCCGGTGTGGGCGGCCGACCTGACGGCCCGCAGTATCGCGGTGCTGCGTAGACCGCAGAGAGCGATGGCCGTCAGGGTCATTCGCGGTTATCGCACGATCTCCTACGAGGCGGCTTGTACACTGGCCGGATCCCCGCCCTGGGACCTGGAGGCGAAAGTCCTCGCGACACTCCATCTGTGGCGCGAGGAGGAGCGGACGCGAGGTGCGGGGCCGGTGCAGCGGCAGTTATCGCTGCGCCGGCAGGAGCTCCAACGGGTCCTAGTGGCGGAATGGCGGGACAGGCTTTCACGCCCTACCGCCGGCCTCGTCACCATCGAGGCGGTCCGGCCAGTGCTCGAGCGCTGGCTCGGGAGGAGGCACGGCTCCCTCACGTTTCGGGCGACGCAGGTGCTCTCGGGGCACGGCTGCTTTGGGAGGTACCTGTGTCGCATAGGGAGGGAGCCGGACGCCCGGTGCCATCACTGCGTCCATTGTCGGGAGGACACGGCGCTGCACACGCTGGTGGAGTGTGCAGCATGGGAGGAGCCGCGCCGTGCCCTCGTCGCTGCGGTGGGAGACGACCTGTCGCTGCCGGCCGTCGTTCGATCTATGGTCGGCAGTGCGGCGTCTTGGGACGCAGTGATCGCCTTCTGCGAAACGGTCATCTCGCAGAAGGAAGCTGCGGAACGGGAGAGGGAGTGCGTCAGCACTAACCCGATCCGCAGCCGGCGCACCGGGCGTCGGAGGAGGGCCGACAATGCCCTCTTCCAGCCTCCGTGAATGGGTCCGGGGGTGGCAGACGCGGGGACGTCCGCCACACCCCCCTTATAGGACCCGAGGCGGTGGCGCGTAGTGTTCCACGCGCGCCCCTCTAAGGCGATGGGGGGGAGTCCAACGCCTCACTCCCCCCCTCCACAATCTGCAGTCGGGGGCCGCGGACGAATTCTCTGTTTCCCGTAGCCCCCGACGCAAACGTGCAGGAAGGAACACCGTGTGGTTTTTAGTCGGTAGGTCACCCACTCTGGGTGGAGTCCGACACGCCCCGCCGCCTCCCCGGGCGGCGGAAGTCCATGAGGATTTTCCACACGCACAAAAAAAAAAAAAAAAAAATGGGGGTACCGGTGTTGTGGGTTGTCTACCGGGTGTGAAAAGATTTTTACAGGTTCGGCAACGGGCGAGTGATACCCCAGGTGTTGCAAGCGTTCATATAATAGGGTACATTAACACTATATATACACTTACCATCAGGCGGGCCATGTGCTGGTTTTCCACCTAAGCGGTAAAAGAAACCCCAGACCTTCTAACCATACCGTATCTTAGAAATCATTTTCAATGATTTTTGAAATACGATTTAAATATGTTAATTTATAAATTCTTTTGTCAACAAATTTATCCGCAACGGCTTAAGCTATTATTTATCAATCACACCTATATCATTTTAAATTAAGGTCTTTTGTAGATCTGAAAAAGTAACAAATAAAATATCTAATACTGGATATCAAAAATAATCAATAATCTTAGTTACGTCATTTCCAAAAATGTTATTTTATTAAAATATAGTGATATCATAAATTCATGATATTCATCTTTAGTGATCTTTAGCAATTATTATAATTTGGTCTTACATTGAACACGAAAATAATATCGATATCGATTCGAAATCGTAAACAAACACTATCACATCATTAATTAAAATGACAAAACAAAAGAGGGACATAGTCTCGCTACACTTTTTAAAAATCGAGTTTTATGCATTATGTCATAATATATATAAGGCCTATAATTGCCAAAAAACGGTAATTCTGCATTAAGACCTATAATTGGAAATCAGAAATGGTGACATCCTATTGGATGATATATAATTGAAATAAAAAAATGTCATTTTGATGGATATTTCAAATTTAAATCTTACGTGTATTAGCAGAAGGCTGATATTGTTAGTAAAAAAAATTTGCTAGTCTCGTGGGGAGTGCGGATAGTCTCGTGGGGAGTGCGGGTAGTCTCGTGGGGAGTGCATGCTTGAACTAAACGATTATTTTATACTCGATTATTGAATCGGTAACGTCCTCGATCTTTATTAATAAATTGTATTATGTTATTTAAATAGAAATAAATGAACTTTAATACTTACATACGGAAAATAACTCCATCTTTATCTAAATAAGATATTAGATATTTTTTTGCATACATTAACTGCACGTATATCGGTATTTACACGGAGCATTTATGATGACCTTACTGAGCGGAAACGATTCTGGTAATGAAAAATCGATTTCGGAAACAGTTTTGATAAACGCGTTAGATTTTTTAATCCACTACCTTGACAGAGGGGAAGGATCATGAGAGGCGGGTCCTTATAGATAGATAGTCAAAGCCCCTACACTATGCTCAGACAGAATAAACAATCTCTTATTAATCTGTGAGAATAAACGTCAAACGATAACAGCTGTTTGTTTTATTTGTGTTTGTTACCATATAATCTTCCTAATCCTAAAAATGAATGAAGAAATAGATGAGTATGAGATTTACCATCAAGATTTTACTACTGTATCGGAGTGGGAAGTTTGTATTGCTCGAATAGAAGAGATACTAAAAGAATGGCGGCTTTCTAAATCAAGTTTGAACCCAGTAACTGGAGAATACACAAAGAAATGGACCGAAAAATCAGAGGAAATTCACTTCCAAGGCTCCAAATTCATATTATCTTACCATATGTTGGAACCTTGTAAACCTGAGGCGATCTCTGAAGAGTCTGGAGATAAATCTATTCTCAAAGAACTGCACAATGGTATTTGGGAGTCTACTAAAACCTTTATGGATGACCTCGATGGAAGTCCTTTTCCTGTGTCTAACTGGTTTGGTTTAAAAAGGTATATTATGTTATACCCAAGTATCCCACTGGTTGATGGCAATTTAATTAAACTAGTAATGAGCACTGTAAATATTGCCTTTGCTAACATAGACTGTGGTGTACCATTCTTTGTTAAAATCCGGGAACACTGGCAGCACACTTATTTGGGGTTGTATGAAGACAGTGAACATAAAGTTAGTTTTGACACAATACATTTAAAGAGAATCTCAAACCAATGCTCACATTTGAGCGGCCTTGTAAGTTTATTTAAATCAAAAATTGCTTCCCCTGTTGCTTTAGATGCTGTTGTTGTTTCCACAAAGTTTTCTTATGAATTAAAAGAGGTTGATGCATTTGCATGGAAGAAGACTACTCAGTCAAATGAGTTTTTATCAATAGATGGATTTGATGTCAAGAAACTCATAGAGCTCCCTTTTGGCTCTGAAAAGAATCCAATACATAGTGTATTACTAAATGCTATCTGGCCAAAGTTCCGTGAATGTGCTATAGTAGACTCTTCTACATTTTCTGAAATTGACCCAATTATGGCTCCCACCTGGACAATTACTATTAAAATGAGGGATAACTTTAATTGTCAATTATCTGAAACTATAAGTAAAATTATGAATTTGTTAGATAAAAATAATTTACTTATGGACACTTTGGGGTTAAGCAGAAGCTTGGGATTGGTGAATCCACTTCATAAGATCACTGAAGCTCCCATAACTATTTCTAAACTAGTGAAAGCTGCCATGGGACAGAGTAGAAACATGACAGATTTTAAAGGACCTATAGCAGATGACCTACTCATGCCTTTGTTATATTACATATTCCCTGATGCAGTTGAAGATGATACTTTGAACTATCCTGAACATTTGGAAGTGGAATTCAAACAGGTATGATCTTATCTTATCTTATGGTATCATAATTATGTAAGTGGATCGATGAAATGTATTAATTTTAAAGAATTTTTGCATTATGATTTTCCAGAATGACGGTGAACAAAAGTTATGTAGCTACGTGAAGACGAGTCCGGAGGGCGGGCTGGTGTGGCGGGTGTCGGTGACGGCGGCGCGGCTGTTCGACGCAGGGGGCTTGCCCTACCTGGCACATCTCTGGTACGAGTTCAGTCAGGAGCTCCAATACCGATGGGAACATCGTATTCTTGTAGCTGGGTAAGTTCATAGTATATATTTACTATTATTCAGGGAACATCAGGATTTTCTGGAGATGATCAATGATTTTAATTTCACTAAATTATGGACACTGTTTTCAAATTATACTTTAATTATGGATATGAATTATGATAATCAACATTATACATACATTCCTTGCTGAGAATTAGATAATACAAACATTAAACAATGATCAAAGCAAGCACTAACTGTCTCATGTTTTCCAAAAAATATTTAAAAATAGTTGAGTAGATTTCCATCCTAGCTAATTACAAAATACACGACAATAGTCTACAAACAGACTAAATTTTTTAAAATGTACACAAAAAAATTATAGCGTACAAAGATAGAAAAAAATTATAATGTGTTTAGATAATACTATTATTTGTCCTCAGACTTCATATAAATTGTTACATACAATTTTTAATAGCACTATGGATCAAGGTATTTTGTATAGGTCATAACACATCATAACAACTGTATTCCTGGAAGAGTTATGTTGAGGTGTTCCAATGTACACCCACAGTTCGCCGGTATGTTTAGGTCCTATGTAATTGGGGGCGAGCTTATTGCCAATACCGGGCCCAAATTCAAACTTCGATCTGCTAATGACAATATAGAAAAACCTAATAACACTGCTCAACCTGAGAATTGAACCCAGGATCTCTAGCGTAGCAGTAATGCTTAGGACCATTAAATAAACGACGCAGTTAGTCTAGCGGTCGATACAGTAGCTAGGTAGTGTATGTGTCGCAGTAGAATTGTATAATTCGCTATTTTACATAATAGCTAGCCGCTGTATAGAATAGCTCTGTTATGTAAAATAGCTGAAATACGTTCAGAAGTTTTGCATAATTGGTAACCTACGACACGCGGAATGTAATGAGCGTTTTGCTTTCATCAATGTAGCGGATTGGTGTTAAGCTGTCTTAAAACAGTGCATTTATAGTGAAATGAAATGTTTGATGGTAGATTTTAGTTCCAAAATTCAGCGCTAGGGGCGTTGTGTGGCATAACAATGACCTATGCTCGTCTAGATAACCCAAATTACTTCTATTCAATTATGCACAATGGCTAATTTTCGGTTCTGGTTCCGGCTCTTCTCATCGTTCGGTCACAACTCTAAACTTTAAACCTAATAAATTTAAACATATTTCATCCCGCGATTACCCCGTCAACACTAAAAATGGTTGCAAAAATTCGTGAAAATATAACTAAATATCATAGGTTTTTTTATCTACATAAAACACTTACCGCAACTGTAAATAAGTCATTCTACAAATCGTGGGTACCTAGCGGTTTTGATAAACGTAGGTATCGCAATGGCCATTCAGCTGGAAGCCATTCAGCTATTTTAAATAACAGAGCTATTTTGTAAATCAGCTAGCAGTTATGTAAAAAAGCGAATTATACAATTCTACTACGACATGTTATGTAAAAGGTTACAAATTGATTTTATGTTGAGACCTCAGTCAAATCAATTGGTCTTAAATCTATAAAGTTGACTTGGACTCAGCTTACGCTTGGCAAAAAACAAAACCAATTGCTTGCTTATCACGCTTGACAAGTACCTAAAAAAAAGACAATAGCAAGAGTAGCTAGCCTAGGTTTCGTTCGTTAGTTTATGTTGAATATAAAAAGTGAGTCGAACTGGCCTCTGTAGATTACTGACTAAGTCATATGTATTATTTTGGCATTAAAGTAGTTGGTTGATTGCCTTCTCATCATAATTTATTTTGAATACATCTGCATGGATGTATTCACGCCTTTTTCACATAGCAGTATGCAGAAACTACAGATTACCACTACAATCTGAATATCTTATTAATTATTCATTTTAAATAAATATGTACAACGTATCATTAATTAAATCTTACTTATTAATAAATAAACATGCGTAATAATACTATACCTAAATAATGAAATACAAATTCAGTGGTAATAAGAACACTCTTTTTTTAAAGTTGTGAACAATATTTTACAATTATTATTATTTCAAAATTCCAGTAATTTCTTATTTCAAAAGCTGTAAATGATCAAATTATTTGACTAGTTCTCAATAACCAATTCTTTTCATGAACCGTAAGAATGTTTCTGTTATCAACATAATAATGGAAAAATATATGCTAATCTTTAATTCACAATACCTTCAGTATAAAAGAAACACTTTATTAAATTTGTAATACATTAATATATACTCGTATCTAATATAGAATTTACAGTCCTCGTACGTACATAATTATTTGCAAACTTAACTAACTGTACATCATTCTCAAGTTTAATAATAGGTAACATTAATATTACATAACTCAATATTCTAATGGATACCTGACACACTGGTTCTGATATTTGAGTCGGTTACAATGCGAATGGACACGTCTATTCGTTCTCTCATGGCTGTGCCGTCGAGAATGTCTGTGTTGGCGCTGGCCTTTGTGGACGTCATCATGACTACACCACGGGGTATAGGCCTCGGTCGCTCGTCGAGAAGCCGAATAGCGCCCGCGAGGTGTCATATCTCCCCGCGCCTTGTGCCTTGCACGCTATAAAGGCACTAGACCACTCCTAGTCGTAGGATTCCGTGCCATGTAGATGTCCATATCATGGTCCGTCCAGTTGTCGGAAGTGTCACAGTAACCCATACCTAAAGAGCCAACGCTGTATCTGCTGGCGGGTCGAGATCTTGAGCGGGGCCTCCTTCGAGAACCCGCCGTGCCACCCGTCGCTCCGCCTGCTGCGCCACTAAGTGACAACCGGGAGGCTCTTTCTGACGCTGCTCCTAAAGACTGGCGCGACTGTCGGAGATCTGAAAATTTAAGCGTTTTGTTCACATTTCACGAACAAACAATACAAGTTAAATATAGCTGAAAGCAGGAAGTGAAAAGAAGCAGTGTTTTAAAGCGACAGACAAACTTACCAGTGCGTGATCCTAGAAGGCTACTAGGGTATCCAGGCACTCCGTATCGGCCAGAATGGGAATAGCTATGTTGCGATTGACCATCAGCGAGGGAACGAGCTCGGCCAGGACGGCCAGGTAATGGGTCCGGCGGAGCCGGCTCTGTATAGGAACGTGCACGCGGGATCGAACGTGCGCTGTAAGCCGACACTTGATCCCACTCACGCTGCTTTCCAAATGCGCCGATTGTAGCTAACGAAGATAGCGGGCCGCTGGGGCTCGGAGTACCGGTGAGTCCGCCGCAACACGGGTTAGGCATCTTCTCAGGAGCTTGCGTGTGCAAGCGATGCACTGTGCGAGATCGGCGACGTGATGCTGCGGCAAATACGAGTACCGCCACGACAATTGTACCGCAAATGGCGGCACTTGCCGCAATCGTGATCTTGTCCATATTGGAGGCGGCGGCGGAAACGGTGCGTACCTCACGGCACTGAGAATACGGAACCGTCTCTGGACTCACGTGAACCTCCTCCAAGGAGATCACGCAGACCACGATACATTCCTGTAAAGGAATTTTCAAATGATATGTTAATATTATTAATAACGATATATTTTATTCTATTCAAGAAATTCAAATGTAGGTAGGTATGTATATCATAAAAATACAAACCTGAGATGGAACATTTTTTATTTTGAATTCTCTTTCGCTGGCTTCTAAAGGCGGTCCTTGTTTAAAGCTTTTATCTCCAAAGAGTCGATAAACGACGCGAAAGCCGAGTATATTGGCAACATCTGAGTCCCATTGAATGATTACTGAATTGTCTTGTCTGTATGCATTTTTAACAATAACTTCATTGGAATCATCTACTTTCGGTTTTTGCTGCGGAAAACTCATGACAAGCGGTGGACGCTGATGGGGGGCATGGCGCCAGGTCGGTGCGGCTGGACGCACAGAGGGATTGCGGGATGGCTGGGCAGTGCTCGTTGTACTTATAGTTTGAATGATGGCTGGTTTTGTTGAGATTTCAATATTATTAATTGCCTCCATACTGCGTGATGTAGTTGTACTGCTAGTTGTCGTCGGGATAGGAGTGGTTGTTGTTGTGGAAACGAGTTGACTTATTTTACCATCATTGATATCTTTTATTGTCGGCAATTGTTTTTCCGTCGTTGAAGTTAAGTCATATTCACAAACTAATTCGTTTGGTTCAAAACTGTAAAATCCTCTATCACGGAAGTGGGGCGGATTCCCGCAGAATTGCGGATTTCTTTCACGCGATGTAACTTGTAACTCTCCATTGCGAATCCATTCAATAATCCAGCGCAGCCGACAATCGCAATTTAAGAATCTACCCCCCAGACTGAGGCCTCGGAGACTTTGATTGAGGTGAGAAAATGCTTCTTCCGGCAATGTGGGCAAAGGATTTCCATCTAACGCCAATAACGTTATTGATGGATTATTTGCAAAAGCATCGACTGGTAACTTATTTAGTAAATTAAATCCTATATCTAGTACCCTTAAATCGCTTAGAGTTCCTATTGCCGTAGTAGGAAATTCAGGTAAAAGGTTATTCAAAAGACTAAGAGAACTTAGCGTTGTTTTTATTCCAGTAAACGCATCTTCTTTAAGGTGAACAATTAGGTTTCGTTCTAAGTTTAGAGCCGTCAACGAGTCTAATCCCTCAAATGTTTGGCTACCATTGGGTCCCGGAAGTTCTCTGATGCTGTTTTGAGATAGATCTAGGAAAGCTAAGCTACGAAGACCTCTTATACATTCGGGTACATCTTTTTGCTTTGTTCCTTTGAGGTTTAAATTCTTTAACGAATTTTCCAATCCAGTAAGCGTTTTGGGTTCTAATGTAACATTATTATCAGAAACTTTCAGTGTCGTGAGCTTGCGAAGAGTAATAAATGAATGGTTTGCTATGTTTGAAATTCGGTTTTTAGATATATCTAGGAGCGACAGGTTTATTAAAAATTTTAGAGCTTTCACTGGAACTTCGGTCAAGTCATTGTCTTGCAGGTTTAAATTTTTGAGATACGGCCCTTGTCCTCGAAAAGCGTCGTCTTCTATTCTTTTTATTCCACATCCAGATATTTGAAGATTATGAATTTTGAGGTTAACAAACATATTATGAGCGAGTACAGGAATGCTTGAATTGTTTATGTAAAGTAGATCGATTATAATATTTCGTGCGCTCAAATTTAAAGCTGATAATAGTGTTGGAAAGTCAACCTGTTGAGTAAAATAAAAATATTAATAGGACTGAGTATGATTCATGTAAATTGTAAAATTTCTCTAAGCACAAGTGAAATATATACCTGATCACATTGGACGGATAAATCTCTTGCCAAATTAAGTGCGCATACACATGCAGTTTGTAGCGATGGCGTGCCTTCCCAAGGACATTGCGTGCTCGCGCTTTGGCTCACCAGCATCAGCAATACTGAAGACAACCATGCTCGTGTGTGTGTATGCTTGAATTCTCCCTGAAAATTATAATAATATCTGCTTAATACTTTTGTGACATATAAAATGTTGGACACGAGACTAAAGTCGCATAAGAAGTAACTACGGTTATTAATAGATTTTTTATTACTATTTTTGGGAAATATTCCATCTTTAATTTCAATACAAGTAGCTTCTTTTGACAACCGGGAAAAGTTGGTTATGATTATGATAGAAAATGGGAGTATAAACGAGTAACGCATACAGTTAATGGCTGCTGTTAGCGATTACCCTGATGACATAAAAAATTGAAATAGACTAAATGATGTATTGAAGTTGAAGTTATCGTAAGTGCCACTACTCAGGCAAGATAGGCATCACATTACCATCAGATCCTCGTAAATGTTAACGTTGTAATAAAATAACTAAAAACTTGAGTGTTATTAAATATATTTATATAAGGTAATTATAGAAAAAGGTGTGTGTTGTGTAGGTGCTTTAGATTTTATTGATAATATAGGTACAATACAATTTCCGAGAGGTATTACTTAGCATAAAAATCTGATTTGTCTATACACCACGCAGACAAAGTCGCGAGCGGAAGCTAGTTACATAATATTTTAAGAATATAATATGATTTTGTATGGATAGCACTTAGCGCCTATTGAAATACTTTATGAACTTAAGTAGGATTTTCGTTTATGAGCTTCGTTAAAGCCGATAGAAAGCTTAGGCTGTAATTTTCGATCACTTTGAATTACTTACTTCTTTTAATAATCTTATTTAAGGTCGCCAGGGAACGGTCTAATTATATTCTGATCTAAAGGTGCATTTACTCGTACGTATGTGCGGCCAGGATTTAATTAAGTAATGGGGTTGAGGGTTGATGATGAATGATTAAAGAATGAATTACAGCTTTTTTACTTTATCAGTTCTTACAAAGAAAGCAAATAAAACCCTACTTATGTCATGTCCTAATAATTTACATAATTATAACGATCATTACATATATGTATACATATCTATATCTATATATATAAAAGAAAGTCGTGTTAGTTACTTCATTTATAACTCAAGAACGGCTGAACCGATTTGGCTGAAAATTGGTGGAGAGGTAGCTTAGAACCAGGAAACGGACATAGGATACTTTTTATCCCGTTCCCGTGGGGTGTGATGACAGACCGAATTCCA
Source organism: Acronicta leporina (assembly GCA_947256265.1). Taxonomy (NCBI): domain Eukaryota; kingdom Metazoa; phylum Arthropoda; class Insecta; order Lepidoptera; family Noctuidae; genus Acronicta; species Acronicta leporina. The sequence goes on from OX366513.1 coordinate 14,382,181, forward strand.
CGGGGGCAAATCCTCGGGCAGAAGCTATTTAGTATAATTTTAATTTTATTTATCTTAGTTTTGTGTGAAATGTGTCTTTTACGTAAACCAACATTGATGATCTTTTCTTTGTATTGGTTTGTATACATCACAGAGGTCAAGCTGTATCTCAGGACCCGTTAAATTAATTGAAATATGACTTCACCAGTTTTTAAGTTGGAGCATAATTATACTTTCTAACAGTGATAACAAAATTTATATCTATATAGTAGTTTTTGCGCCAACCCGTTACAAACAGACAAACAGGCAAGAATATTTAAAAGACATTTTTAAAAGAATATTTAAATTTTAAGAAATTTTTGCGTTCGCAGATGTTTATTATATACCCTAACCCACTTGTTTTTTAAATATCCTCAATGTACAGACACAGCTTTTTTACAATTTTATAATAGTAGAGATTTATTTATTTGATGCGTAAAGCAATCCGATCTCTTCTGGACCCATATATAATGTTATTTTGAAATCAACTTATTTATTTACTTAACTCAAAAGATGTGTTACTTTTGTACATAAAGGTCTCATGTTAGATTCTATACTCTATGATAGATGGGTGGTAATCAAGCGACGCATAGACCGATGAGAAGAAGTGCAGCGTGGCCGCCACAGACTACTAGCTCGGAACAAACAGCTGACTTTCCCCGCACTGCCTCGTTAATATGCCGCAATGACAGTCCAATAAAAATCGTAAAGTTGGGGTGCATTCGAGAATCTGCACCAACCGCTGACTGAATGTAAATTACTAGCTTCGGCGATGAAAATTATCGCTTTTACAATCCTGCGGCAATTTCCATAAAGCTAGTCTAAATGGGTGCTTACTTACGAGTTACGTCATAAAGCGAAAGTGATTTCGACTTGGGGTTAATGAATTGGTTATATATTATTTTGTATTTACTAAATAGCCTAAATACTTACTACAAAGTCAATACATCGTATCGTTCTCTATTTCGGTGCCATGCACATAAAATATTGTCTGGGTACTTAATCATTTTATGTCTCTACCTTCTTATCCAAATTTCAATACTAACTGTCATCTCTATCCCTCTAAGGAAAAACTCTTAAAAAATCATTCTAGGAAAGACGTAACTCATAATCAAAACATAGGATAACATGTTAAACATTTAATCTGTGGGCGGCCAACGTTTGTAGATGTCCGAAATAACAGATGAGCCAAATATTAGGTTCAAGTTACAGAGGGTTGGACGTTGGTAGGTTGATATACTTTATATTTATTTATATTTGTACAAGTTCGTGCAGTTCTTTTTTAAGGTAAATAAAGTCTTTAAGTATATTCGGATAAAAATTTATTCAAATATTATCATTTCAATTAATAATGGTACTGACTAATGCAGTCCATGATTTCATTTAAATTGTTGTCATATTTTAAACAGAAATTGTATGTAGGTTACTGTTGTCACTGTTACAAAGTGGGAAAAGTCCAAATAAATGTAATACGTTAGTACTTATTATCTGTGGTCAAAAGACTGAAGGAACGAAACGAAAAGATTAGCGGATGTATGTAGTAGTGGTTAACGCTTACGTTGTACGGAATCAAGCAATATACTTTTGCGACATACATAATGTTGAACACGACGATAAACTCTCATAATAAGTAATTACTGTTAATAATTGTTTTTTATTACTATTTCGTACCTTACTAAGGATTCTATTATCTGTGCTAAGGATAATATTTTTTATGTCTTTCTCTATCTTCTAAGACAACCATTCTGTCATGCACTAGGGATGTAAGGAAAAAACTAAAAGGAAAAAAGACAAGGAACGAAACGAAAACATCAACGATTGTAGTGGTCGCTTATGATTGTACGGAATTCTAGTGTTTTGATGTAAGCTCGTGCCACTAGCCTATTTACATAAATTCACCAGTCATCCGATTTCGCCGTTAACGGTACTCTGCGAAGCGCGCGGCTAAGCCTCCATGCCGACCACTGTGAACTGGCAAGTTCACTTTCTCATGGCCTTTAGCTTAGCGAATATTCAGATGTGGGATTGGTCTTACTTAATTTATTCGCATATTTCCGTCATAAATAGCGCTTTTATCGTTCTTTTTCAATATAAGACACCACATTTATTTGATACAACCAGCGCTACTATCTTTCTCAATAAATTGATCGCCCGGTTATTTGTACTTTTTTAATTGATATTATTCGAAGTTATCATTAAGAGACTAGATATTATCGGTGAGCCAAGTCCTCTGGCGTCTCATACTCTTGGGAAGATAAGGTCTTATAAGCGAAGACTACTCAGCTAGTATATGCATACCTGGGAATCGAACCTGAGACTTGTAGCGTAGCAATCGCGCTTAGGAAGTCCACACTTCCTCCTGCAGCCTAATTACTAATTAAGTAATATATTACTAGAAGATATGTAATGATGGTTGTACGTACACGACTGTGCGTAACGGTAGCATGTGTTATGTAGCTTAGGCAGTGCGGAAGTACATCTTTAGCATGCAGTGCAGTTACTTGAGTAATCACGTAGGTACTTACTGTGTTGCGCAAGTGCGCTGACCTAACAACACGTTATTGTGTTTTTTATCAGGTATTGATTATTAAGTCAGAACAAGTTGTTTTTCGTAGAATATCGATAGGTCTACTTACTAACTGCACGATTTTAGATCATTATAGGCCCTACAAAAAAAAAGTACAGGCTTGGCCGGAATCAGGTTAATCATAGCTTTGAAAATAACTAGATTTTATATCATCCTAAAATAAGATTAGATAATAGCTAGTTGGTATTCATTGCTTTATTAGCATCATTCAAAATTAGCATGTAAGTATAATGATTAATGCTGATTAAATACGTCACCATAAAATTAAAATGTATTCCGATATAACTCATTGATATCGTGGTTTCATCCTTTATTCATTTCGTGTCAGGTGCTGTCACTTAATTAAGCTAAGTTAATTCAACAGTCGTCGAGTACCCGATTTGAGTGACAGATCGATTAAAGTTTCCCTAATTTTGTGTTCGCTAAATCAATGTCGCCATCTCTCCGCACCTCGGTTTATCTCGAAAGCAGTATTTAAAAATAATTCATTACTCGCAGACAGGTGAGTAGAATTTATATTAGAATATATTTTGTTAATTTTAGATTTAATCTGTTTGCTAAAATAAACGATGGATGTTGACCATCAAGCGATATAATTATAATTTTCGTGTTGACAAGTACGATATTTCTTTGCTTTTTATGGTTTCAAAAAACGCATGGTTCCTAATTGGGCTTCGGATTTGTGCTAAATATTGACAAGTTGGGCGAAAAAAGCTTAATTGTCTCAGATTGTAATAATCTTATATTTTTTCATGACAGAGGCTAAAAATACTTTCGGGCCTTATCAAGTTATTCTTTCATATTTAGCTATTAGCTATATCTTTTTTATTTCGTACCTACAAGAACCATCTAATAGAATTACATAATAGCCATATAGCATTATCTTATATTCTTCTGTTTTTAACCCCCGACGCAAAAACGACGGAGTGTTATAAGTTTGACGTGTCTGTGTGTGTGTGTGTGTGTGTGTGTGTGTGTGTCTGTCTGTGGCATCGTAGCTCCCGAATGGATGAACCGATTTTGATTTTGTTTTTTTTTGTTTGAAAGGTGAATAAGTTGGGAGTGTTCTTAGCTATGTTTGATGAAAATCGGTTCAAGATGGCCGCCGCCACATACACTACATATTTTTTCACAACTCCCACAATATTGGTATCAAATGAAAGGGCCTGACTAGTAGAATACTATACACTATGAAAATTTTCAAATCCAAAATGGCCGCCTCCACGAAATGGTGAATTTATTAATTTTTTTCACTACTCCCCCAATAAAGGTATCAAATGAAAGGGCTTGACTAGTAGAATACTATACACTATGATATAAGATATCTAATAGCTATGAAATAATTGTACAAAAGTTGAATAACTAAACGAAGAAAATACCTAATTAAACACTAAATTACCTGGATCTTCAAACGCAAGAAAATAAAAGAAATTAAACAAAATAACTAAGGAGTCCCTACAAAAAGTGTGAAATAACAAATTAAATTAAAAATTTAAAAAACCCCCGACACAAAAATAAACCGGAATCCCTATAAAAAGAAAAAAATAATCTTGAAATTATAACCCTTCGTAAGTACGTATGAAGTTTTTTGAATAAATTTTGTCGCGTCGGGGGACCAACAAGAACCATCTAATAGAATTACATAATAGACATATAGCATTATCTTATATTCTTCTGTTTTATTAATTACTAGCTGACCTGAGAGACGTTGTCCTCTCCAGGTTTCAACTAACCACCTCGAAAAATTTGATTTTCCATATTTCTAATACACTTAGCGCCATGGAACTCTGAATACCGTATTTCTGACCTATAAATTACTTAATTTCAAAAATTTGTTCACGTGGTATTAGTGAAGCATGGAAATATAAACAGACATACCTACATAGACAAAAATCTCAAATTACTGTTTCGGCGTCAGTAAATTAAGATTGACGCACGTTGCATTTTTTTTTATTATTATACATACATATGTGGTATATTATTAGGGTATATTATTTAATTATTTGAATAAATGGAAACTCTTTAGTTACTTTCTCAAATATAGTGTGCGCACTGTATCTACACTATGGAGGTTTCAAATTATAAAATAAGTTACTATAAGGCTGGATGCTTTAGAGAAGAAAACAATAATTGTCAAAATTGTCAACTCAAAATGACACCTGTTATCGACTCAAATTTCATTGAGGTAATATCGATGTCGTGTTAGTCCGCTAGAAAATAAGTTGTCATTCTTTGTTTACTTCTATAACCTACTCAAATATTTAGTTTTTACACCGGCATGTGCTCGCTGGATAAATCCTATGTATGCCCCGTGATTTCCTGTGTAAGTAGAGTTAGAATAACTGTACTAATAATCAATTCCTGGTCACAATAATGGTTTCTGATTTATCTGCTTTATTTTCTTGTTTTATTTTATTTAGTCCCTATAAGTGTATTTTTTAATTTTATTACTTGATTCTGTTATAATGTTTGATCCGTGCTAGTCTAATACAGAATTACTTGAAAAATAAATTGAATTCAATGGTTATTTTTAAAATTCAGCGTTTTCAATGGTTAACATGTTAATAACTTTTGATAGAGAGAACCGATTTGAATTAAAAATTGCTTAAATGTTAATCCAAGAAACAGGCTATGAATTCCTGCCCACTTCCTCCAAATCTCTTCAGTAGTTATCATTTGATGCGCGGTCAAACATACAGACAAACCGACTGACAGACCGACAGACAAACCGACAGACAAACAGACAGACAAAAGTTCCAAAAATAATAGAAATGGATTGTGTTACCGATTCTGAGTCCCCCAAATTAGTTTTTTTGTAAATATAAGCAATGTACAGACACGGCTCACTTACATTCTTATTATATGTAAGATAAAGACAAGTGATCGATGATTTTTGCTCTTTTCTTCAATGGAATTGAGTTGGAATAGCATAATATGGATATAATAAAGAGTGGAATTGGCTAAATTGTTAATTGTCCTGCTTACTTTTTAGTAGACGTTTCTCTGCATTTTATTAGTCATTATTATTATGTTATCATCCGTCTTGTTTATATGATACCGGATATGACTATTATCAAGTATACAAGCGGAGATGGTGAAAACTACCTTATACCTCGATAGATGGCGTTGGCGTCGAATTGAATCGCGCTATGGTTTCGTTCACATCGCCGTACATAGTGTCCGAGTACATTTGCCAACGTTGATCTTTCCAAAGGTTAAACGGGGAGTGATGATCGGATGGGACTTGCGACTGCATGATGTCCGCCGCCGAATGTTACGCTTTAGGCGGGCCAAAATCCTTCTGACCCCTACTTTTTGAAAGATCGTATTGTAACATTTAATTTAATTTAATATGTATAATTATGTATTATATACATAATATGATTATATAAAAATGATTATTTTTATTTTTTATTTATATTTATATAATTATAATTTAAATAAAATCATGTGCGCACTGCGCAATATTAATTATTAAGTTTACGGTAATTAATTGATTTTCCATTTCAAATATTTGAGAAAGATGTCGCCGATAGCCGAAATGCCTCCAATATTTTACAGGTCCCGCGGAGCTGATTAATTAAATGTGGATAATTATGATAATATTAATGAATTAATAATAGAATAAATACAAGTGCTTGTTTTATAATTACGTGCAAGAACCACGCTCCACGACATCGCCATTCAAGCCAACATCACACGCAACCCGAAATTAATTCAAGACACGATCGGTATTACCTACTAGGCTCCCCTACATTACTATTAATCCTGTACAAGTGTACAATATTAACTTTTTATCAGAAAATTTGCCGTTGTTTCTTATAATTTAAATACCCTTGTCAACCTGAACAGTACGAATCTATTTATAGCAATTTCAGTTCCCCTCCAACTCTGAAATCGTTATAAATCTATTGTGGACTTCTTTAATTATAGCCAAGGCTATTTGAATCACGTGCATGTTATGTTAGGTATGTATATTTATAAAATATTAAAGATAACTTTATTAAAGATAAATGTTGTCTTATGGGATTCTAATGATGGTGTCAGTAAATCGTATTAATTATTGCTTGCCCATAAACTTATCTCATTAATAAAATTAAAACCATTGTAGTTACATATTTGGCGCCTGCTAAATTGTCCTGAGCAATCGGTGTATAAATGTAAATAGGTTATTGATAAGCGTCTGCGTCAGCATCAAGTACATATATAACAAGGTCATGAAATTTCATAATGTGTAGCAACCTTTATTGAATTGAAATATAATTTCAGTTAGTTTGACCCTATTCATTTTAGACATCTAATAAATAGGCAGATAATATATAGAATATAATCATATCATTATAATAATTTAAAGAAGTAAACTTGAAATTTTGTTAGCTGTATATTTTGAAATTTAAATTATTATTTTGAATTTCTAGTACCGTTTTACTTTGACTTACCCGCAACTCGTCAAGTACCAAAGTACAGATACAATCAATGACATTACATAGTTAAAATTACTATTATACTCGTATCATTGGATACAATGCAAAATCTATTGTTATTGGGCGCCAGGACCTTTCCTCGATTTATTGAATTAAGAAACTAAGAAAGTGTTAAAAAACGTTTCCTTTTTATTAATACAATATTTTATTAGTTTTTCGTCTAACTAGAAAGTATTTCGCTTCTGTTGTTTAGGTGGAAAAAAATATTATCTCAAAATAAATAAATTGTGGAAAAACTTGCGGGTCGTGAAGTGTGCTAGCTCGAGCTCGAGACGGACAATGATTAATACTGTGTCAGACTTTGTATCGACTGCGATCAAATGGATTACCTACCGCATTAAAAATATAAATTATATGGAAATGATTGATGACATGGTAGTTTTCCACAAACTGCTGGGTGTGAAATTGCCTTAATGGGTTTAGTTAATTTGTTTAGAGCTTCTCAAAGTAGTCAAAGAATTCTATGAGGAGTAATTAGCTGTCGTTTAATCAACAAATCGGTTTTATGAAAGATGGAGAGAGCTGAGAAAAGTTTTGTAAAAAGGTAAACTATTTTCTGCTCCAAGTAGTGTTGGTATGTTAAGAAAGCGTGTTTGTAACTTGACGTGCGAGACTAAAACATTTAACATTACTTGTAGCTTCTGCTTGCTCTTTGTGCTTCAAAAATGTTCTTAAGTTGTGCATATGTTAGTGTTTTTATGAATTCAACGGATTTAAGTATAGATAGGTTCTTTTTACATGGTCCCTTATTAATTTGGTTAATGTCTGACCACCGGTTGATTTTAACTACTGATTGTGATATACATTAGCCACTTTAACCACAGGCGGCGGAGTATGTCAGCTTCGTACCGTCCAAATATATATTTTGCCTTCGGTTGCCCTATAATCGCGGCCATGAAACTCCAGATCAGGCTATGCAAGCACTTTTGCTGAACTTCATGAAGGGACGAGGTCTTACTTAGCATTCTGCCCATACATACTTAGAATCTAACTAGGATATGTTTATCTAGAAAACTCTATACAGAATCATATTCTTACCGAACAAGTTACAGGCACGTGAAAGTTTTCCTACTACAATTGGTTACTTAAATGGTGTTTGACTTATTAACAATAACAGGTTTGAAAAATTTAATTTGTATTCTGAAAAATAAATAAAAATCGGCTAATAAAGTTCCAAGATATAAGCGCCTATTTCAAATATTTTGGTGGGATTGAGAGTTTAGAGAGAATGTTTTGTCCCTTTCCTGCAATATAGGATTTGTAAGGTGCAGTGTGTAGGTGCAGTGTGTTTTGACGTGACAATTCTCTAAGTTTAATTGAAGGACCCTTCTCAAAAAATTTGAAACCTTCCTTGTTTTTAAACCGATTTTAATTTTGATATTTTTTTTTACGTTTATCGTAAATAGAGCCCATTAAACTCTATTTACGATAATCGTTGACGTCATGAGGCCCAAAAAAATCGTTCAATTGATACAGAAATTCTTATTTCGTCAGATCATTGTGTTTAACACATCTTTCATTAATTAACGGAATGGCGTTAGTGAAACTGCAAGAAAACTGTGTAGCTTAGAACCGGCCGGCGGTGAACATTCCTTGCGCTACGAATTTACGATGACATTAATTAACATTGTCACGTTGATAACATTTGTCATTGAAGAAATCCTTTAACTAGTATAGTTCTAAAGACGTTGAAATTTATACCAGGTGACATCAACCATAGATATTTACGATTTAATTGATGTAAAATGCTTTTTAGCGTTAGCAACGCATCAGAAACTCCTCTGTTGTTGCAGGTGTCCATAGCAACGATGACTAGTTACCACCAGGTGGCTCGTCAGCTTTTGTGCCAACAAATGCTAAAATTAGTTTAAAATAAGACACACAAGTGACATAAAGGGCAAAGCAGGGATGAATAGCTTCAGATACTAATATCATAACTAAAATATCCTCATCGAAAAAGCTTTTATAATTGATATTACTGGCTTCGGCCGGCGAAAGTTGCTGTGACCCTTCGAAAGCTTAGCGTTAAAGCTTTCTCTATTGAATTATAACAAATTTTACTCAAGTCTCGGTATTATTCTATGGAGACTTATCAAAATATTGTGTTACTGAACAGTTACATATTAATAATATACCTAGATTTATTATCAGTAAAAATAAAACATCTGTTCTACCTTAAAATTTGCGAAAAGGTTGACAAAATTTAATAAATGTTGATTTACGTGATTATGTTTCATGGTCATAACACATAGTGGGTAAACAGTATATCTAATAGAGCTTAACGACAATGCTCTCGTTGTGGTGATCTAACCGGCTTTATGTCGGTCACCGTGCGCCTGCGCCACCGTAGCCGGCCTTAGTCCCGGATCGTGCGGTATGCGTGCACCACTTGTGCCACACTTGCCCACTCAATGGAAGCAGCTTAATTTACATTTCATTGGAACAGGTGATACATCAAACACGAAGTAGATGTTTTACCATAATAATAATACGCTGTTGGGAAAACGGCTTTATTGCAATAGCGGCCAGCTTAATCATTGCTACGAGAAATATGCAGAGACAAAACAAATGTAAGGGTTTCGGCCCTTTGTATTTCTTTATCATCGATACAAGATGAATTTATATGGGATACGAATAATTAGTCTTGTATCACGCATTTTGTAATTTCATTGGAAATATCAGATTTCAGATTATAAAGCCGATAATACATACAGTCAACCTGTGTAAACAGATACGGCACGAGTGTGACGCGGTAGGTTATACACTGAACGGGCGCACTTGGAAAATAACAGCCTCAATGTTTGCTTAGGACCCGGTAGGCCTCAAGTTATTCTGAGGCATAATTATAATCTCGATACCTTCTTCGGCAACTTCCGAATGTTGAACACAGACTGTGGCATATGCACACAGTGTTCGACAATTCACGTATTCGTTAGCCGTAGAATTTAGCGGATTTTTTGATCTTTCAATCGAGCTTTTCCTTTTCATAGTCTGCCCGTCTGTAATTTTGAAATGCACTTTTCATTAATGGCTATATAATTATGATAAATAATAGCCTATACATTTGAAAAATATCAACAAGTTACAGTCATGTCATATAGTATCTTATAATAAATGGAGGTGGGAAAGAGTTACTCGAGTGTGAAGGGACTCTATGGCAAATGACGCGCATGGCTTAGCAATCTATTAAATATTTATGTCAGTATGAACACTCGGGAAAGCGAGAAACTTTATTTCCATATCTTGGTGCCCTCACTGCACTCAAAATTACGTAGATAAAGAAATAAACTTAAAAAAATATTTTTGCTTGAAAGTACGAGTAATATATGTTCACATGACTCTACCTGAGATTTCTTTGGGATTCTGAGTCTTTCATATTTAATTTTTAGGCTGAAGGTACTTGGTCTTTGGCCAAGTATTATTCTTTATATATAAGATATATTAGTATAGATTTGAAATGGGATAGGATGAATTTGACTATCAAATATCTGCATTTATATACCGGAGAAATTTATGAGTTTATTATTCATTTGTCTACCAATGATCATATTTACTACCGTCGACTTCGTTTTGACTAATATTATTAGCAGAAATTCAAAAACAAATGAAATATTTAAAAGTAAATCGCGCTTATGATACATTTGACCGAAAGCGAACCGAAATACCTACCTGTTAAAGAAAATTCTAAAATAATTTTCTGTGAAAAAACTGAAAAGTCACAAGCCGCATGAGTTAATAGTATTGCTGGAAATTATTTGAGTAAGATTGATTACTATTATCGTTAAAACTAGACGTTATAATGGGTTTTAAAGTTCGTCCATAACATACATCTATAAATTTACTTACAAACGTTGTCAAGAAGATTAGTGGAAGTCGAAATTCAAGGAGGAAATATTGGAGTTTGCCCTGTAGCGGTATACCTACATCAGGTACCTACTATATTTCCCACCCAATTATCTGTTGCGTTCATTTAATTAAGCGTATCACTGATAATATAGGTGTTGGTTAATGGTTTGTGTCTAACCGTAAATGTGCGTAGAAAGCGCGACTCGCACTCCCTACGATTACTCGTGATGCGTGGCGGAATGACTACCGAGTAGCGGTCACTACTACCACAGTCCATGTGATTAAGGTAAGGTTAAAGGATACATAAAATGATTATTTTCTCAGAAATTGTATTCTTCTGGCTATATCGTTTTAATAGATAAACCCACGTTACATTAAAGACGTAGCAAGTGGAAGCGAAATTCGACATCTCAGGCAGTGGTCTCGGCTTAGTTTGCCACAGCGTCCGGTGTGCCTCCTACCTGAGATCGAATGTTTCTTACACTGCAATTTATATATAAATCGCTATAATTATCGCATTATAAGCTAAAAAAATCTGAAATATTTTGTTGTACTTGAATTATGTTCATCTAGGTATAACTTGCGTTGTTATCATTGTCTTTGTTATTGTGAAGGGAACCGTGTGTCCGTGGTCGCTTTGATCATGTCGTGTTCTTAATTGCGCTGCTATTCGTTGCGGCAGGTATCACCGTGAATTAGTAACCATCTGCGCAGAGACTTTGTAATAGAAAACAACCGGCTGTTGGTAATGGCTGCGATCCTAGAGAGCTCGTGTATAATGGCGCAGCGTAATTCCGTTTTTGCAGGAAGCGACGCGTAGATTTGTGCTGCGGATGTTGGGTGCGCTGTAACTTCCCTACTCCAATTTATGATTTTGTAATTTAAAATGTAACATTTCGTAATTTTTCACGTTATTCCCTATTGAATTGGTTTTCCGATACGCCTTATCCTTTTCCTTATTTTAAAATGGAAATGCTATTGTTTGTAAGTGTAGGTACTAACTTTTAGCAAAAATCTTTTACAATAATGCTTTCTATTTTTTTTGTCGGATTTTTATTTTTGCCACCGTCTTCCGTTCACAATTGATGGAAATATCGGTGAAAATACATAAAAAATACTCATATACCTTTTTCATATTATTTCATCATACTATATTCCTATACAGCCGAACATAGAACCGTGATATTTGGTCGAACAAAAAGACAATGAATCAAAATTACATGGACTCAGAGAGCATTTTCCTTTTTTATTCCTTGATAGTATTACCATTTTATTTGTTGATTTGAATTTTATGCAAGAGAAATCCTAGTGATGTACGTGTATCGAACGCAAAAACAGTTCGGAACGCAGTGAGGCGTTACGATCGGATGTGGAGATTCGCAGATATTACCGGCAGCTGGTAGCTACGCGGACGCGCGGGTAGATGTGTCCGGCGGCGGCGAATGCCCGCGATGCTGAACGACGCGAGACCAGCTTTGCTCGATCCACCTACGTATATAAGACCTATGTGCTATGGCTGGGTGCGTTCGGCACGTGTCATTAACGACTGTGCAATTTGACTGTCATGATGTACTTTTTACCTGAATGTTGAATTTCTAAACTATGAACAAGTGGAGTGAAATGTCAAGTGAAAACTTTTCAACTTTTTCTTTGTCAATTTCTACCAATGAAATAATGGAACATACACCTTTGTTCTTACATTCAATTATATTTATGCGGTTATCAGTAGGTATATCTTTGATAAAATATGATGTTCATCAAACCCCTATTTTTCGTTTCAGATTTTGTATAAATTTATGAAACTGAAAAGGTTCTTTAACGTTCGTAAGGACTTTTTATTTTTTTTATGTTTATGGTGCTAACTACGCGCATTTTCAGGATTCAAAGAAATGTCTCAGAACTCTTCACCATGAGCTATGAGGCAATTAATTATTAAATTCCAATTGTTTAGGAGTTAATCTTTGTTGTCTTCGGTGCGTTACCCGTGGCATGTCTGTCCTACAATCACGCTAGATCAACCATCTCTAATGCGTCGAAGGAAAGCTAATCCATCTTCACGCCTCGGGGTGACGGCAACCGTGACTATTGTTGAATATTGCACCTGTGTAGGGTCGCTGAACCTTGCCACAGAGAAATATACAGTGGGCTGATGCCACCAATTAACAGACAACAGTTAACACGAAACGCATGCTGTTTATACAAGAGTTGCAGCACGCCAACTGTACTTAAGAATAATTAATAAAAAAATAATCATTAGCAGTATCAAAGAATTGTACTTACTTACTTACCTACTTTTAGGGATACATACTTACTTACCTACTTTTAATCTTAAAAAGAAGAAGAAGAAAGTATGTATATTGGCTTAATACGTAGGTACTCTAATTTACTGTTAGTTATTAGTATCAGATATTCTTGTAGGAAATCTCTACTATTATAAAATTATAAAAAAACTGAGTCTGTACATTGAAGATATAAAAAAACAAGAGGGTTAGGGTATATAAACGTCTCCGAATCTAAAATTAAGTTTTTTAAAATTCTAGTCTGTTTGTCTGGTTCTCGGTTGGTTACGGGTTGGAGCAAAAACTACTGAATAGATTTTAACCTTGTTATCACTGTTAGAAAGTATACACTCCAACTTAAAAACTGGTGAACTTCTTATCTCAATTTATTAAACAGTTCCCTGAGATCAGCTCTCTGATGTATAGACCAGATATTTTTCACGTGGGAGAGCCATGCTGCGGCACGAATAGGCCGGCTCGACCGGAGTGATACCACGGCCTCACAGAAAACCGGCGTGAAACAACGCTTGCGTTGTGTTTCGCCGAGTGAGTTGAGGTTACCGGAGGCCCAAACCCTTTTAAAGGCGGGCAGCGCACTTGCGACTCCTCTGGTGTTGCGGGTGTCCATGGGCGGCGGTTATCACTTACCATCAGGTGATCCGTTTGCTCGTTTGCCCCCCTATCCCATAAAAAAAAACCAATACAAAGAAGATCATCACTGTTGGTTTTGATTCAATTATTTTTGGAATCCATTTCTAATCCTAATATAGCTTCAGGTGAGCGAAGCCGCGGGCAAAAGCTAGTTAGGAATATAGTAATTAATATAGGATTTATAGTCTTTTAGGGTTTACGCAAGTGTATATTCGACGATTTTTTTGTACTATACTTCCGTAAATATACAAAGTTCAATGTGAACTCATGCTATAGTGTAAAAATCTTTGCTTGATGAAGACTTTAGAAAATATTTGTTTAACATGCTTGGAAATTGTTTTTATTTTAAACAGTTTTCGTTGGTAGGATATGTCCTGTTTGTTGCAAAATCTCTTCTTCGTTAATTTCCAAAGCAATTTTTATGTCACACACGATACCATTTTAATTTATGTTTTACCGTTCCGATTGGGGCACGTATTGTGTTATTAAAAACATAGGCTTGAATACAAAACACAGATTCGTTTCATCGCGGGTACCTACGGTAAATGAGAACATTGAATGTTTCTTTGTACTTTCGTATTTTGTACTACAATTTGTAGTATTATATACTTATAAGCGAGACTTAACCGCGTCTTAAGATTGAGTAATTGAACCTTAGTTGCATATATTTGTACACAGGCAGTGATTAAATCGGTTGTTTACATTTAGTGTTAAATGTGTAGGTGCTGTGCCTCGTATACAATCAAGGTGCAAGTACACGGTGTCTCCCACGGACGTGCGTCTAACCTGCAACACAGTTACTCTGCCTATTGTCTCCACTTCCCCGCTACGAGTTTTTTGTTCGCTTTTTGAACTTGGGTGAAAACAACCATAAAAATCAAATTCGTGATCAGATGCTATTATGCTCAAGGTTACTCAATGTCGTTTGACTTGAAAACCTAGGAAAGAATGTAGAACCGATACAAGAATTCCTTTGTACTTCCTAAATATAAATAATTTATGAATTTGTATAATTTCTGCGTAATCATAGGATTTAATGGCGGTTCTCATTTCGTAACTCAGCTGGTTAGTGTAGCCTGAGAGGAGAATGGCGTGGACCATGCCATGGACGTCAACAAAGCTCCCCTGGGGCTTAATACTAAAATAATAAAATAAAAACATTTTACATGCCAGCCTATTTTAGATTTACGACACACATAATATTTATTTCTAACACAAAACTTTGTTAATTCATAACTTCATAGCATCTTTTATGTAAACCCGTCGATTCGCGAGAGGCAATTAAAACTGGTCCCAAAGCGCAGTACGAGCTACGTAAATTAATTGGCTACTGAATTTCACAAGTAACACCTTTTGCCGGTGGAAACTGCGCAAGCCGCCCGGCTGTAGGGAATGCATGTCCCTACCTTGTTATTATAATTTACACATCGGAATCATAGCCGGTTGTAATCTATTTAAAAACTTTAAACAATTATATTTTTTATTCTGAAGTGTTTTTGCGTGCTGTTGGGTCTCATTAGTATACCCATGGATTTCATAATTATGTTTTCATAGTGATGTCTTTTACGTAAAAAAAGTGATAAACATATTTTCTAAATTGGATTGACAGCACAGATATTACTGATCTGGTACTTGTTTCTTCTTGATTGGAGACAGTACTGCCGTTCTTTTCAGAAAGTTCTGACATTTGAGTATTTCTCGGGTATCACACCTGACTTACTGCCACTAGAACAGAACAGTTGTTTGTAATTCTAACGCAAGTAAAATCTTTAAATAATATAATGCTGGAGTACTCTGAAGAATGCATAATCGTAACTATAAAATAAATATGACTTGTAAATGAAGAGAAATCAGAATGTACACTTTTCCAACTTCGTAAAATAAATAAATTCATACATAAGTAATATTACAGATGCCGAAGTTACTTTGTCTGTCTGTTAAATTTTGAATGTAAGATTTTGATGCATTTTGGTATTGAGATAGGTTAGGCCTTGGTGAAAGACGTGGGGTAACTTTTGTCTCAAGAAGTCCTTTGCGAGTGAAACCGCGGGCAATAGCTAGTACCTACTGATATACGTCATACTGTCATATTACTGATAATTTTATATCACTGATTGAATAGGGACGAGCACTCTGAACTCTGAGCCACAATAGGCAAAACCCACTCATGCGTTTCGGTTTTGTTTACTTTTCTCTATTCAATTCACTATAGAATAAAATTGTTTATTAATACTTGATTGACAATTAACCTAAGAATACACAACATTAACATTCTTCTGTGCTACAACGCATTTATTTTTTCTTTTGGACGTACTCGTATGTTTAAGAAATAAAATTGAATGTTAAATATGATATTTCACAGATTTAATTTTATAAAATACTATAGGTAGGTAATACTGCCTATAAATAATCAAAATTAATTATATATATAGAAAGTATTTCGGAGCAGCGTGTCTAATCAGCCTTTGTGGTCTGTGGCGCTGCCACACGTCGAGCATATTATAGTTAACAATCGAAGGTGTTTAATTTGATTTCTTTTCAAAGAAAACATCACGGTTAGATAGGTAAAAGTAAACAGGGGGGTATTGACGAAGTCGAAAGTCCGGAAGTGACTTAGATAGAGCGGCTCAGTCACCGGGAGGCTCGGGCCACCCTGTTGTTGCAAGGGTGATCGTACCCCACCTTCGGCGTCCGTCTAGAAATACACTATTAAAGCCGGCACATAAGAAAACTTTGTCAACTAAACAAACCACCCAGAGTAAACTATTAGACAAGCTTAACTGACTGCTACCAAGGAACGATTTCCTATTGAAATTGCAATTATAAAACGAAACGAATGTTTGGAAAAAGTTAGTAGTCAAATGCTGTATCACACTGAGTTTCGAAAATATCGAAATCCCATATTAGAGAAAGTTTGCGTTTGACATAGTCACAAGTGTGTGTGGCTTCGTCACGATGCGTCTCGCGAGACTCATTATGATGACATACATATGTACATGCATGCCATGCATATATATTTATATGCACATAAAATATCTCCGCGGTCGTCAACCTGGCATTGGTAGAGCCTATGTCCAACGGTGGACTGCGTATACTATGATAGACCGTTTTGTCTTCGATCATTTCATGGGCAGGTCATCGTAATATTTACGATAATTAACTATTATTAATATATAATCAACTATTATATAATTGGCTGTTAAATATACTTCGCCAACCTATGATGATACAATCTACGGTATTTACTTAAACTTAGAAAGTAGTAGAATACATATAATTTTTGATATCTATTTATGATAGGTAGATTAAGAATCCGTTCTTTTGTGACCTCAATAATTTTCTCTACATTTTCCTAAGCTGTTTGTGTGTTGTTTTTGTTTTAGAAAAGTATTAGAATTTACATAAATACCATTGAATATTTTTTATTACAATTTGAACAACCGTACTAAAAGACTAGTGTAGTTCGCGTATCTTACTCTTCGTCTCATTATAAGTGGGTCGACGTAGGTACGCGACGACTTCTGGACGATTTTCTATCATACTTCACATATGGGCTAATGAAATCTTAGTTGAAATAAAATGATGGAGTTATTTATTTCTGTAAATAGATCTTTAAATACACTTTTGTAGTTGTCATTTATGTAGTGTTATTTTAGAAAACTTACCATCTTGATTAAGGTTGGATGATGAGTAAAATAATCCTTTAATTGATTGAAGTTGGTCACTTTGTTCTAACACTCACTGTTTTATTATTCTGTTAAATCACCGATAGATTTTCATCATTGGATCACAACAATGGAAACTCTCTGACTTTCGGTGTCAGAAACCGGTTATGCTCTGCTTGACTAATATAGGTCCATGTCTGCGCTGTGGATGCGCTCGCGGCTGTTGTCGGCTTCGGACTGTTGGCCGGCGCCGTGGTCCCCACCAATGCTTCCTGACCTACACCTAGTTGCTACTACCGCACCGGCTGCGGTAAACAAACGGTTCACCGACCGATTATACGTCGAACATCTTGGAGACGCGGCCTTACTGACGCTCGCCTTCTGTCCGCATCGCAGTAACACATTTGTAATTCAATGTGATAACGGTTCTGAGAGCGTTCGCGCGTTTAGTTCAGTTCCCGTTGATTCTGGGTCGTGGCACACTAATCGAGACAAAATCGCTCCGATTCCGTTGGATAGCCACAGGTGCGCTGATGAGTGCTAACTCGAAGAAAATGTTGCGGCAGACTGGCAGCAAACATGCCCTTGCACTTGAAACGATTGTGCTTCGCTTGTGATAGACTTTAAAACGAAAAAGAACACAATTATATTTTGTGTGTTACGAGAAAAAAAAATAAGACGTAGGTATGATTCATTTACTTTCTTTTCGAGGAAGTGTATTTATCTATTTTAGACTGCGTTTAAAGTGAAAGTAAAATAGCTACGTGACATTCGTTGTTTGATGAATGTAAAAATCTTACCGTTTGCGAATGTTGTGTATGGTACCGTGAGTGCTATTCATGCCATTTGTTTGGGTTGAAATTTATTGTTAGGTACAAACTTTCTTTGTAGAAGCTACCTAAGGCTAAAACGAACGTCGAAGCCTAAAATCGATGGGAAACGTGATTAAATACCCTACTATTTATTTCCGTCCGTATTGCTACCTAGGTTAAAAAGAGACGATTGAATTGAATAAACATTTTTTTATTCATATTTCTTGGCGCAATATCAAGTTTTATTTTAACTATTAAATCAAAAGGTTACGAGCTCTATATAGCGAACACCTATTCAGCCATAAAAATTACCGTAATTCCGGGTTTCTTTTAGTAGTAATAAAAGAGCTTTTAAGAGAAAATCTTATTAGTAGGTACCTACGCGTAATACTCCCTGATGTTATGGAGTATTTAATGTCAAAGAAAGTCGCCGCTACATAAACGTACGTATTATATGTCATTGACTGACACGGCAATTAAGCCAGATTAATATACTTGTTAATATATTCTTTTGATTTGTCAAGAATTATAAGTAATAACTATTTTCATGGTAGCCTCTGCATTCACGAGCCTATTTCTGATTCCCATTCAATGAATCTTATAATGTTCTAGATTTTGGGTGGTGGGTGTAAAATATGCAATAACATATGCGTTTAATTTCAAGTTGCTTTCATTTTTAACAGAGTTGCAGAGGGGTCGCCTAACGCGCGTACCTGCCTGCTGCATCAGAAACTGCAGCTTCTCAACTGTTGTATTAAACGCGCGCTAGAAGGCACCGGCAGTCATGCGGGGAACTCTTCTGATGACGAATTCTTTGACTGCTCTGAGGGCGAGAACGAAGAACAATTGCCCTGGGACAGACCGGTTGGCCGGCTTAGTCGACTTGGTGACGCCACTCTTAAGAACGGAGCGCCACTCTATATTCCCCGCACACAGGTGTGTAATATCTTATTAAATGTATTTTTTGTTGTCTTTATATATTTTACTTTATTATCTACTACGAAACACTTTTTAGACGTTTAATTATATAAGTAAGTATAGGTTACAGCAAGGTAAACAGCAAACTTCGATTGAGGTTATTTAGGAGAAAGTCTATCAGTGGATAGGTATACTCGTAAAAAATCTGATTGTTTTTTATGATGATTAACTATGAACTCCCCTTTTTAATGCTATTGATGTTGACTGATGATGACGTATATTTATGTACATTGGTAAACAGGACCCTGCACCGAAAACTGAAGATCAGTTAGAGGAGGACGCAGAACTTATGGTGCGGTTGGGCGACGATGCCAAAGCGTCTGAGCTCAGAGCGAGGATGATGAGTGCTTCGCTTCTATCAGATATGGAGGCGTTTAAAGCTGCCAACCCTGGTGCAGAGCTGTGCGATTTCGTGCGGTGGTACTCACCACGAGACTGGAAACCAGAGGACGGTGGTTCGTTAGGTGACCGTATGTTATTACCAGGTAATCCCTGGGCAGAGGCGTGGAGCGTGGCGCGTCCAGTACCAGCGGCACGACAACGGAGACTGTTCGACGAGACTCGTGAAGCTGAACAGATATTACATTTTCTCCGATCACGGACCGTCGGCGCCGTCGTTGAACTTCTACTGCCAGCTATTCTTCGCGCCGGTGCTGCAAAGGCACACGAAGAGGGTGTGCCCTGCGGGAGTTCATCGGTCGGAGGCGTCGATACTCGGAGGACGTTTGAAATAGCAGCTCGAGACCTCCACGATGCTGAAAGAGAAGCGTGTAGAACGTTATGTCTTCGGACGGTGCTCGGGGCTAGTGAGGAGGGAAAGCCTATGGATGTGGCCGGCCGAACGCGGATACTGAATATAGCAGGGGGCGGGCTGCCGGCGCCGGCGCGGCGCGAGTTCACGCTGCGGGTGCGGGACGCCGTCGCGCCGCAGGTGATGCGCGCCGCCCTCGCCCACGACATGACCATCATAGGCGCCTTCACCGAGCGCATCGTGTGCTTGTAGCACTACACGTAGATGTCACCCGCTCACTGGACGAGGCGTCTGACTGGTTTGATTGTGATAGTGTACAGTTAAATCTTGGTGAACCTAATATTTGTTGATGGCGTGTAAATGAATTGTTGAATTAGTTTGTAGGTACATTAATTTAGGACATGATTAGGATTAATGTTGAAATACGTATGTATAATTATGTAAGCATGTAATTTTAGTAATGTTACATCCAGAATTAATTTTGTTGTGACATTTTTATTACTTGTTCTTATTAGCTACACTTATATTATATTACTTACTTTCTCATATAAAAATCGATTTACATTGTTACTTACGAATTTGTACAGTTTTATGGAATACAGGCTTTTTATGGTTACACTAACATTCCATTAGTTCTTGATTTTACCTTTCTATAAGTAGGCACCAATGTGTTGGGAAAATATGTTCATGCGAATTTCCAATACAAAATTAATACCAACATAAATCATAATTCAAACACAATTTAATCAAAGTGTCTTATTATTCGGATTCCGATACCGTTAATCTAGGTTCCTGGTGTACCATTTCATAGAAGAATTGGAAATAAATGTAAGCGAAAGCAATTCTTCATAACTTTACCAAGTTTAGAACGATTTTCAGGTCGTTTATTTCCAGTGAAGTAGTGGTAGACGAAATGGTACGGCAGGAACGTACATTAACGGTATCTCAATCCGAATAATAAAACAATATGATAAAATATTGTTTGGAAAATGATTTATTTTGGTATTATGTTTTTGTGGGCAATTCAAGCTCCGCGGGACCCTTTTGTTCAATTGCAATGCCTCATTAGCTTACTGGTCCAGGGCGCGACTGATACGTTAGAGGCCCTGGGTTCGATTCCCAGGTCGAGCAGTGTTTTTCTTTTTTATTGGGTTTTTCGATATAATTCTCAGTATCAGCTCGGAGTTTCGAATTTGTGCCCGGCTCGCCCTTTATTACTTGGTAAGTACCTAAAAATTCCGACGAACTGTGGGTGTACGTTAGTACGCCTCTGCACCCTTCGCGGAATACATGAGTGATGGTATGATTATGGTATGAATATACAATTGTAATTATTGCCACACTTCTCAATCTTTATACCTTCAGTTTAAGTTTATTTGTAGCTTATGATTTCGTCAGTAGCTTGGCGATTGCATTGAATATAACTACTATGTATAACTAAATTTAAATGCGCACAGTTACAAATATTTCGTTATGATTTCCCAAATGCTTCATATGAATATTATCTTGACCGGAGTGATACCACGGCCTCACATAAAACCGGCGTGAAACAGCGCTTGCGTTGTAGTTTCGCTGGGTGAGTGAGGTTACCGGAGGCCCAACCCTTTTAAAAGGCGGGCAGCGCACTCGTGGCTCCTCTGGTGTTGCGGGTGTCCATGGGCGTCGGTTATTGCTTACCATCAGGTAATCCGTATGCTCGTGATATATGGATATCGTGGATAAACGAGCAGGGGGCAACCCTGCTCGTTTATCCCATAAAAAAATATATTTTGGATCAGTATCACAAGACTTGTAACGAACTTAACATGCAATATACAGCACATGTTTTTAGAAGGCTAGGGGACAAGGAGATGTGTTATAACCGTGAAAATACAATGGTAAGGAGATACCTTTATGATATCATACGTTATTATCACACGATATTATTAATACGCTATCTGTTTCACTTGCCGCTGCATGCATATCGCATAAGCGTCAATGAAGTATTACGGAGTAGACGCCTCTGCATTGTGGCACTCCAGAGCGAACTGGTGACGTCATTTTTATGATTCTTGTCCTATCACTGACCACGTATTGTGGTGTGCGCGCTTCACGCGATTTACCGTTGATAACAGCGCGTACGCTGCTTATTGCTGTACGCGTAGAGCAGGTGCGCGTGTTGGGAGTGGATGAACGGGTAATGTAAAGCTCGCAGTGTGGCGGTGGAGACAGGCGTGGGTGGAGTGCTGCACGCATGCGCGCGACGTCCGCGGGCCGGGAGCCTCGCGAGATGCCTCAGTGGCGCGGCGGGACGCCCGGTCGATTCCAGGGCGCGCGCAAACTCTCCTGTTTAAACACCGAGACATCCGTAAATTTCACTGAAAATAAAAATCCCAGACAGTTAAATTCTGGATATTTTTTTCGTATTTGTTTACAAAGTTCAATATACTTTAATAGCGAACGTTCATTATGTTAAAGATATTGACAAAACTAGTGCGTTTATTCCGGCATCTTATAAAAAAGTCATGGAACATATCTGGACTTCTGGTTTCATGCGATTAATACACCCACGGAATGAATAATGGATGTGTAGATGAATGTTAAATGTTATTGGTAACAAGTTGTAGTTCATAAATAGTAAAAATCCAAGTGTTGTTGTTGTGTAATTGTAGCTATGAAAATTTATATTGAATGGATAATCATTAAGTAGTGGACCTGTTTGCCTGTGGTATGCGTTAGTTAATCATTGAAGAAAAAGAAGCAATAATGATCAGCGGTTTAATATCATCGGTATTACTTATGGTGAGTGCGTTAGTGTTGCGATACTTCTAAAATCGCATTTAATGAGGAAAAATATTCATACTGATTTGCCAATTGCATGCTTTTGCTAATACACTGTAATACAACTTAGACGAAGGAGGGGAATGTGGACAAATTCATAGCTAAGGAGTGGTGGATCTGGCCCGCGTGCTCTGACACCGCGCCAGCCCGAATGAGAACCATTATCGAGTTAGACGCGACAAATACTGGCAATTCAATATAATAGCACTTACCTACACACCACGGTTGAAGGACACTGTCCAATACCCACTGTTCCTATACACTCTTGTTTAGGTATATACAATTGTTATAAATCAGGTAGATTATCTTTCCATTGTCCACCTCAATTACAAATTCTCTCGAGGTTTAGAATCTAATCATCGAGAATTTGGTTTACGAAAATCCCCTGAGAAATATGTGGGTAATAACTTAGCGGAATTCGTATTGTTACCAATTTATTAGGTCAAAACGGTCACTGCGAGTAAGTAAAAAGTAAAAACTATGTTCTAACCAAAATACCTAGAAATAATAACAGGTAGATATTACAAAATTTCACGGGGGCGATGGACGTTTTGTTGATATTTTGTTGTAACGCGAGGAAGTCTTGTGCAACTTCTCCAACTTTGTTATTAATAATTATGGTTTGTTTTCGTCGACCTCATTTCGAAGTGTCTTCGTCCCAGCCTTGGTCACGTGAAGCATGCGCGTATGTTAAGTGGAGCGATGCTGGCGTCCTCCATGACCACTCAATGGCTCTGAGCCTCTGAAGCCATTATAAATAGGCAGGCTATTATACAGTGTTCACTCAACTGAACGATGAATACACATAAACTAAATAACTACATACAACTACTGACTTACTACATCTTGGGGAAAATGTCTAGAGCTTTTCTAAACTAAAGCTGAAACTATTTGATATATTTGACGTTACGTCACAACAGTAGCGAGAAATAGCTATCATGAAAGATTTTTTATCGTACCAAATCCCGACGAATTTTCAGAAAAATAGGACCCGGAACTCTTATGAATATGTGCGATCAAACTAGTATTAGGGATTTATTATGTTCTAGGCCGCAGTTAGTTCACCAACTCCGAGTTAGTTCCCATGAAATGACTCGGCAGTTTAATTATGTACTTACATTGAATTTATTCGGTGAGTGGCGGCTACTCCGACATAGTGAAATGAGGCCTTGAAAAAAGTTTTGGTAAAATGACCATCTCAGACTCAGACAGAAATTAATTTACCGTTGGTAGGTTGCTACCTTGCACTTGTTTGTAAACCATGCTTATCCTCAGTATTTCAGTAAAAACGCCACAAAGTGGAGTTCCAAAGTTGAAACCTAAAAAAACTAAGAAGGAAAAGATGTGCTCGTCGAAAATGTGTCTGTTGGCATCATTGCTAATGAACGGATGAACCGATACTGATTATTTTTTTTGTTTTTAAACTTAAGTTAACTGGGTATCGTCATCACATTAGAAGTGTGTTAGAAGTCTACGTAACATAAATTAATATTCGATGAAGAAATTAGCTTATTACAATATTATAGGACCAAAATTTCCGGTAAAGAAATGAAGTAGCTAACCGAAACGATAAGTTTATTATTTTATAAGAAAGTTGTTTGCCAATTTAATGGCACAGCAGTTATTCAGGTCAATAAACTGAATAATACTGAATAAGCGCTTAGAACTTTGTATATATATTTATGTAATACATACCTACCTCATAATGTGTGGAAACATTAAAGCTGCTGCTCGCTTAAGCTTATCTTTCGGATATGGCACCACATATCCGACGTTCGTAATGACATATCGATACACGACGTATTCCACATTGGGCACCCGTTTAAATGGCACCTGAGTGAATGGCACCTGAGGTATTCCACATACGGCACCTATGGATATTTTTCGCAGGTGCCATTAGTGGAATAATTTATTATTTAAAATTTTATTCCACCAATGGCACCTACGGATTAGTAGGTACTAGTGTTGGGATGTTTATTATTTTTAGGACATCAAAATCAAAAATTAAATCAGTAGACTATAACATGATAAAAATATAACTTCTTTGTTTTTAAACATTTTAATATCACAATCAGTTTCCTTAATCACATATATTGCAAAATCAGCCTTGAGTTACAATAGAATTTAGAAACAATACTTTTTACGTTTATTTATAATTATTTATCTTAGTTAACTTTGTCATATTAATGACATATTTTTTTAATATGACACAGTCGGTAAAATCATTCTTGAGTTATTTATTATGTAACATCTAAAGATATAACATAATATTTACTTAAATAGGCACAGGTATATTTTTTAAAGGTCAGCGCATAACTTACTTGTGGCTAAAAATGTTCAATAGATATTTTATTAAAAACGCAGTTTTTCCATACCAAGTGAAATAAACCCATTTTTGTACTCTGCTACTATATTGTTTATTAATTGGTTCCTACGTTCTGCATTTTTTTGTGATTTTGACTTTTCCATTTTTCCGCGGATTTCAGCGTAATTCTTGCAATTTTCTTGAAGAACCCTTAAAATCTTTGCCAAATTCTTGCTTTAAGAAGGATTGAGTGGACATAGTTCAGATGAATTAGATAAATGGCGCTTAGCTAATCATATTATAGTTTTATTATCATGTTATTATATAAAACCTTCGATCGAAGTATTAAACTTACTACTGATTTTAATCGATTTTTTTTATTTTGATCCTAAAAATAATAAACATCCCATCACTAGTACCTACTAATCCGTAGGTGCCATTGGTGGAATACAATTTTAAATAATAAATTATTCCACTAATGGCACCTGCGAAAAATATCCATAGGTGCCGTATGTGGAATACCTCAGGTGCCATTCACTCAGGTGCCATTTAAACGGGTGCCTAATGTGGAATACGTCCGATACACACGTTCGCTTTGAAGTTTGAAATATATTTATATTGTAAACAAACCGCAGTTGTACGCTTGCGGCTACCGATCGAGTTATATCCTGCGTTGTTCACCATGAATAATTTACGATCGCATATAAAAATATCGGTTTACGTTGTCCAGGTGGCCGCATGCGTGCCGTGGAGATTGTAATTCAATGTCAGTATTGTCTATATGGCGCCTGTTTGAACCTGTTTGAACTAACCGGCAATTTTCCATTCTAGGTAACAAACATTTCAAGCCACTCTGTCAACCTGAGACTTAGGTACTAGTAGTCGCTTCAAAATTATGCAAAATTTTGTTGAGTACCTAAGTACCCTTCCCGTAAGATCCGGTGGACCAAATTTCCCGAACAAGCTTAACATAAATAAATCGTAATGCAAAGAGAATTTCAATTGTGTTATTATTCGGATTAGGATACTATTAGTCGAGTTTCCTATCCTACCATTTCGTGCAAAATACTTGATGTATTTGTGAGTGATTCTATTTTTGATAACTTCCTCCTAAAGTTCCCTCCTAAAGTTTCGTCGGGTTTTTCGGTCGTTTATTTCCTGTGAGTCCTGTGACGTTTTAGTAGACCATTTAGTTTAACTAGGTTCCTACCCTCTCATTTGATAGTTAAGGAGCCTAGATAAACGCTATCCGAATTCGAATAATGACACAATTTAATTGTGTTTGAATTACGATTTATTTTGGTATTACGTTTGTATAGGCAATTCATCGTTCATGATTCATCGGACCTCTAAGTTAGGTACTTTATTATTATGGAGGTATACCTGCATACTTACGAGTATCAATATCATAGTGATGTTGATCTTATGTAGGTACACATTAGAGGATTAAGCTATAGTTATTGCAAGACTCAATATTCAGTTGTGATCGTGTGACGTGGGCATAGATAAAATGATAATACTTTTATTAAAATTCTCTGCCATTTAGCTTTCACAAAACCGGCGCATAGCGGCAGGTTTTTAGCGATTTTAGAGAAATTAAAAATAGATAAAAAATGCTAATGTATTATCTTATCTTGTATAGGGCCGAGGCAGCAAGGCCTCAGTGCACTTCGACCCAATGGGATCTTTTGTGCTTCCCCTAGATAACTTATTCCTCATCCCCTCCCAGTTCTACAAACAGCTCTTCCATGAGCTTTATAATGAGGCCTGGGGGAATGAGTCTGTAGTCCTCTGGTCTTGGATAACCCTGACCCAAGAGGCGCATTCGCTTTCTAGCCTTTGCATCGCATGTACACAGAAGGTGTTCCATGCTCTCAATTTCCCTTTTACAGGCCCTGCAGGCTGATGTCTCCGCTAGACCCATCTTTTGTAGGAGAGCATTAGTCCCGAAGTGTCCGGTCAGCGCCCCCATCAAAAGACGGGCCTGCCGCCTGCTTGAGTTCCAAATGGCATTTTGCCATTTCAATGAGGAACCTATGAATTTCTTGGAGTGAGCAAGTCCCGTGAGGCTCAACCACTCATCCATGTGCCTCGCCCTTGCGTACTCCCGAAATGCCGTTTTGACTGTGCTTGGGGCCAGTCCTACAAATGGTTCCGGTCCAATTAGTGAGGTCCCAGAACCTTCCCTAGCCAGCTCGTCAGCATGCTCGTTGCCCACAATACCCCTGTGACCAGGGACCCAAACAAGCCTGACCCTGTTTCGCTTTCCGAGCTCATTAAGAGTTCGGGCAGCGTCCATGATCAGCCTTGAATCGATCCTGTAGGAGGTCAGGGCCATGAGTGCCGCTTGGCTGTCACTAAGAATGTAGATGGACCTTCCTGTGGTACCGCTACTTTCCATCTGTTGTGCACAGGCAAGCATAGCATATGTTTCCGCTTGGAAAACTGTAGCTAGTTTGCCCATGCTTTGACTGACCTTATGGTCCCTTGCATAAATGCCCGCCCCTGTACCCGACTCGGTTTTCGAACCGTCAGTGTACCATATCAGACTGCCCTCCTCTGGTGGGTCAAGTCCCTTCATCCATTCTTCCCTTGACGGTAGATGAACCTTGTAAGATCTCTTGAACCAAAACATGGGCTGCATTTTGTCGCAGTGCATGTTCGTTAGTTCGTCAAGGCCTTCCTGTATTTTAAGCTTTGTGTGTCTAGTTCTAGGCTTAGAACTATCCCACAGGCCATTTATTGCCAGTCTGTGTAGTGCAAGACGGGCCTCAGTCTCTATGACAATATGTAGCGGTGCAAGGTTGAGTACCTTCTCCATCGCCGCTGTTGGTGTGGTTTTGAACGCCCCTGTGATAGCTAGGCATGCCGTTCGCTGTAGTTTAGCGAGGGCTTCCCTGCATATCCCTAGTTGCGTCCTGGGCCACCAAACAATGCTGCCATATGTGATGATTGGTCTAACCATCATGGTGTACAGCCACTGCACAACCTTTGGTCTAAGTCCCCAGGTTTTGCCATACGCTGAGCGACACATACCCAAGACTCTTAGAGCCTTGGCTATGGTACTGTTCAGATGTGTTCGCCACGTCAGTTCTTTATCCAGGGTTACCCCTAAATATTTTACCTCTGAGGCCCAGTTTAGTTGCTTGCCATATGCTAATGTATTAAAGCGGCAGTATCACTTTCTCAAAATCTGTTGCTCTTCACGTTATACGTAATATTCGTCGATTTTGTATTCAGCTCATCAGTAAACTGCAAGATAAGGCACCTTCACTATTATATGTTTATTTATACCAACTTCTAGGCAGTAGTTATGGATTAGGTATGTATCAGAAGCATTCCATAAACCAAGGCCATTGTGCTCGTTATTACAAGTGGAACGTGATGTTCGTCGTGAATGAAAGTTCTTGTTAACAAACTTACCATCATCAGTACGACCTTAGTATGAAACGATAGTTGACTTTTTTCGATTCCTATATTGTTTGTAGCGTTTAAAAAGTAATAGGTACTTACACATAATAAAGATATGATTTTCAATTTGGTAACAAAAAATTTAATTAAAATTTCAAAAACGGCTAGAGCTAATTTATACAAACATGAAACTTTTTAGAAACCATATATTAACGTAAGCAGTTACTGATTGACCAAGACCACTTTTTGGCTAAATGACTATGACAACTTGGTACGATATGCTCCATTTCTCAACCTAGGGCTTGTATTCATTATTGTAAGGGAACCTCAATAAATAAAAATATCTGCAAAATATGGTTTAGGTTCCTACGTAGATAAATAATTGACATAAAAACTATTTTACAAACCATGTTACTGAAAAAAAGGCGAACTAGCTTAATTAGTCGACGTAAAACTTTGATAAAGGTCAGATTAATACTTATTGTAGAGGGGGTCGCTTTTTAGCTATTTATTGGGTCGTGACTCGTGACACTAGAACAACAGGTCGGCTAGCGAACAATTTTTTGTAGGTCTACGATTCTGCCGTGTCTCTACAATAATTCTGTGAGGCTACACATTATATGAATTGTTGTGTTATAGGTGCGTACATCTGTTATCCGACAGGTTGATTGTTTGCACACCTTGAATACACAACTCCCCTTTAGTAGCCATTGGCAGCCGGCCAGGGATTGTTCTATGATATAAATTATGGCTGTACTTCGATACTTTATCATCAGAACAATTAATGAGCGTGAGTCGCTAACTTTGTGTATCATCCGCATACAAATAGATGGGTATAATATTCTTTATTTCACACCAAAAACGAATACGAAGTGTAATTGAAAAAGTAGAAACAAGAATACCTAATAAACAAAAGATTAACTTATTTATTATCTAATGGCTGTTTGGTATAGAACACAAGGCACTGTAAGAAGTCGATTCATTTGTTTGATGTATGAACATTGTTACAACTGAATAAACAGCTGTGCAGTAAGTATATAAACTGTATTTTATTTACATATTGTAGATTTTTGTGTGGATAATTTGCGGTAAATTTTGAAAATTTGCCTGTGACTTAACACTTCTGTTTCCATATTGTTCAGACGGGCGAAGCGGACACAGAACAATGGTGGTGGCACTCGAGTTTTTTAAGGAATTAACAAGACGCCCTCGATTTAAGTAGCCTGCGGTACTTTGAAGCGATTTATGATGAGGTGGAAGGAGGTAAAGGATGAGTGGCGTGATGGCTGATGAAAGACGAACTGTCAAGTCATGTCGTTCATAGATTGGTCGCACCATGTAGATCACACCTTTAACCTCTTTACTTGGCTTCATCTTATCGTAAAGACCTAAGTTATAGTGACTGCAATTTTTTTTCAAGTTATGTTTCATTCGAAAACAGTATAATTTTAAGTAATAAATTGTACAACGAATAATACATAATTTATCTCGTAGCCATGGTATAGGTTTTGTTTCACTCGTTTCCGTTCCCGTTAAATTGATTTTACATCAGTAATTAATTATGCGTGCCGCGTAAATATTCATTTTCATGGAATTTAGTTGCATATTATGTTATCTACACAAAAATCTGACTTTGCATCACATATCCTGTAAGTAAGTACTTAGAATGAGTTATTGGTACAGTCTGGGATGTAGATACAGTTACCTGCTTACTGAATATTTAGTTATATAGGCTAGGTATTTCGTATAACGAGTTCATTTTCAGGTAAAAATATAAATAAAATCCTCGTAAAGATACCAACAGTCACCTAAGGGACGATGTTCGGACGGCAAGAAAGATTGGAAATGCCACAAAATCACACGAGCGATCAAACAAGATCCGCAAATTCATTGAAAGCCCCTTTTGTTATTCACTATTAGAGCATAATAGTGAGGGACGGAAAGGTCATGTTATACTGGCTGTTTGTGACCCAGGTAGCCTGCGAAAAAAAGCCATCTCATCCTACCCACAATAAAGACTAACGAAAGTAATCGATATAAATAATGGGATAGGTACCTACAACGAAAGCAAAACTGTAAAAACCAGACTAATTACTAAAAAGGAAAACACCTAAGTTGAAAATAAGGCATTTTTGGCTATTTATTTAGTAATGCCAGGTTACGTATCATGCTTCACTCGTTTGAGTATAAGTATATATACCTACTATATAGATTAAATACTTACATAGTCTTATGATTAATATGACAATACCATCACGGGCGGCATTCTTGCAGCTGCCTGGAATGTCACGCCCAAGCTACGTGGCATTCCGGACTACCTGCAGGAATTTAAACTACTGATCATAGAACGGTATATACCTAGCGATCATGGATTTTCATTAAAAATGACACAGGTACTTCTAACGTAACGGTGCAAGGAAATTGATTTCAGTACTATTATGTCATCTATCTATATATATAAAAGAAAGTCGTGTTAGTTACACTATTTATAACTTGAGAACGGCTGAACCGATTTGGCTGAAAATTGGTGAACTTTTTATCCCGTTCCCGTGGGATGTGATGACAGACCGAATTCCACGGGGGCGAAGCCGCGGGCAGAAGCTAGTTATCAAATAAGTATTCAATCATAAATTACTTAAAGTCAATGTATAATTGTGAGTCCCAATGAGTCCTTAGCGAAATGTATGATTCTTGCTGTTAACAATGATGTAGGTAATAGCTTATAGCACCTTCTTAGCGGACTATACAATATTTGTACATCTCTCGATTTGTTTCGAATAGGCACCTCTCGGGTCGTTTATGTACAGATGCGCATTCTCGATCACGGTAGAATGATTTCCGTATTTGCCACATTTCCTACGTTTCCCCGTTACGGAGCGTTCGATTTTGTAAAATGAGGCGGACTTTTGCATCGCTTGTACTGTAAGTAGGTACTAATGTACTTCTTTATAGTTTTGCTACCTATCTTTTGATATAGTTTTCTCTCTCTGTAATCTTTGCTTTGTGCTTCTTTTGGCTTCTTAGCGGGAATTCGAGAGTAGATAGAGACCTATTATTTAAACAATGCAATATGTTTATATAGATATAGATATAGATAACATCAGTTGGAACATACTGGGCATTTGGGGGCTGATGAAAGAAGAGTAAGGAAAACGTACCTACTTATAAAATGATCGTAAGTCTCATGACAACACATAGGTACGGAAAGACATGTCGATTTCATCGCCAGGATCACACTGAATTTATAATTGTGTAGGGTTTTTTAATTTATGTTAAAGAAACAAACAGCTTTTAGTACTCTTAAAAATAACTACATAGTTTACAATATTTCAAACTTAAGTCTATAGTGTCCGTCTATAAATACAAACAAAACACGAACAGTCTAATCAGAGATTGTGAATAAAATACCTATAGGTTAGTGTGACTATCCACACTAACCTATATTTTATTCACAATCTAGTACGGATTCACAGGCATACCTAGGACGGATTGAGAACTGAAGAACATAATCGATATAAGTCGTCGAAACTGATTGGCATTGGTTTGAAAGATGCCAATATGAAAGTCTCCAACACGATTTTTAAGATTTTTTACTGTCCAAATAAAAAAAAATGCATTGTAACGATCGTTTGTATCAACTGTTGAGAGGAAGCTTACGCATGTAAAGAGGAAGAATATGATGTCTTCTGCAGCGAGCAAAGACGGTGACGAAGCGTTGTGCAATGACGGTGTTTCCTATTTGTACTCTATTATGTTTTTCCCAAAGCGTGCAAATCTCCCAGTGTGCCACTAACTAACGGTACCTCATATCAGTAATCAACTGGCCATGGATTATCATATATATGCGTTTGTTCATTTGAATCCCTGATACGAGTAAATAATGCATTAGGAGTTTCCATTAGTGTGACCACTGACCACTACTTACTATAGGTAGGTACCTTTTTTTTTTTTTGTTTACGGGTGGATACCTTCAAAAGGCGACCGGTCTTCGGGGATTAAGACCGGGGAGTGTGGGATTTTTACCCACTAAAACCACCCCGATGGCCACCATCAGCACAAAACGGGGGGCACTGTGCCCTCTTAAAAGACCACCCCAGTACCCCCTGTGCAACGCCTGTTTGGGCACATCCCTACCTACATATTATAAGGTGCACATTAACTGACATGATGCAATAGGATACCGCACACCACGTTCAGCATTAGGTAAGTATAATAATAATTATGACGACCTCTGTGGTTTAGTGGTTCGAGTAGGTACCGGACTGCTGAACATGAGGTCGTGGGTTCGATTCCCACAGGATACAAAAATTTATGTGATGAATATAAGTGTTTGTGTTCGTCTGGGTGTTTCTTATGTATTACTAGCTTCTGCACGCGGCTTCGCTCACGCTATATCAGGAGTAAAAATGGAATACCAACATTGATGACCTCTTCTTTGTATTGGCCTCTATACATCAGGGAGGTCAAGCTGTATCTCAGGATTCATTTAATTAATTGAGATAAGAAGTTCACCAGTTTTTAAGTTGGAGCATATACTTTCTAACAGTGATAATAAAATTAAAATCTATTCAGTAGTTTTTGCTCCAACCCGTAACAAACAGACAAAAATTTTAAAAATTATAAACGTCACCGAATCCGAAAATGTGATTTTCGGATTCGGTGACGTTTATATACCATAACCCACGTGTTTTTTTTAAATATCTTCAATGTACAGACACAGCTTTTTTACAATTTTATAATAGTAGAGAGAAGAGAAGAGAGATAAGTATGTATTTACAAAAAAAAGTATATAAGTATTATATCCATTATCTAGTACTTACCCATAGTATAAGCTCTGCTTAGTTTGGGACAAGATGGTGCTGTGTAAAAATGTCCTAGAATATTTATTATTTTATTTATTAATTATTGTAGAAAAGCTAGCACGTTTTTTCGTTAAGTCTGTAACATCACTTCAGAATTTTATATTAGAGATTTAGACTGAACCTGAACTTAGGGTAGAATTCAAACCAATCTTTTAAGAAGGATTAATTATTATAATTCCGAAATGTATTAAAACGTTTTAAACATATTCGTTGATAAAAAGGATGCATATTGAATATCTTTGCTGATAAGTACACTGTATCATAAATCTAAAATATAATAGAAGTAAATGTACCTACAGAATTTTAAGGTATCTTAACAGCATGCGTTAAATGGTAACACCGGTAACATTATAATAAAAAATTAAGAACATAAATCCTTGAAATAAATTAAAATATGTCTGAAATAGCGGCGGTAGCCTAATGGCTAGGGCGCGCCGTACTTGCAATCATGTGGTTGCCGGTTCGAAAACCACCAATTACAATACGTAAACCCACTTGTAACACAAGCATTTAGCTTAGCACGAGGGGTTAACAAGAATACTAGCTTGGTATGTGCGATCCACATACCAAGCTAGTAAGTTTAAAAAAAATAAAGATTCAGTTTTTGTCCGTCACCAAACTCAAAAATTTTTTAAATTTGACAACTCAACAGCAGAAATATCGACGTCCGTATATAGGCAGATATAATGTGTAGGTATTGGTACACATATACATACTACTTAAATTGTGTAATAGCCTAATAGGTGACAGCAACGGAAGTAACATTCAGAAATCGCATTGAAATTGAATAACACTGAATAAGCCTTTGTGAATTTTATTGAATTACCGACGACGGTCGTCAGCTTTGAAGTTACAATCACGTTAGGGGCTCCTTTCTCGCTACATAAAACGTGAAACTAACCCAACTACCCAAGTCAGCACTTTACTGATAAACCTTTCAAAAATAATACTTATTATAACTTATATCACAGAAGCTAGTTTACGAACTTTGTAATAAAAATCGAATGGTCTTTTTTGCTTGAAAGAAATTTGGTGATGTGATCACAAACTAAGAAAAAAATGTCTATCGACTGAGTACCTAAACTAAAAATCATCGAGGTAAGTAATATTCTACTCGCCACTCAAAATGTTGAAAAAAAAGTAAAATCGCCTTCAAAAACATAATGTTTAACTTTTTGTTAATAACTAAGTAGTTATTTTTTGTCAGAATATGGAATAGAGAATAGCTTTAAGACGTAAGTTCAGAATGTAAAGGCAAATTTCGACATGGCAGGTGGGACTCGCGGTGGCTTAGTGGTCATAGCGTCTAGTGTATCAAACCAGAAGTGGCAGGTTCGAATCCTGCCTGCGAGTCGAATTTATTCTTCAATAAAATAACGTTCTTAGCATGAAAAATGCAAAAAAATCACAAAAAGATAGTTAATAGGTACGGTAGCATCGTACGACATAGACGTAAGGTAAGTCATGTCGGTTGAAAGGCAAAGTAACTTGAAGCGGCGGTAGCCTAATGGCTAGGGCGTCGGACTTGCGATCATGTGGTTGCCGGTTCGAACCCCACCCATTGCACTACCGACGTGAACCCACTCGTAACACAAGCATTTAGCTTAGCACGAGTGGTTAACAAGAATACTAGTAATTTGTGACCCAAATTGCTAGTAAGCTTTTAAAAAAAAAAAACTTGCTTGTCAATAGATGTTACTATGATAGCGTCTGGTGTATCAAACCAGAAGACGCAGGTTCGAATCCTTCCTGCGAGTCGATTTTTTCCTTCAATAAAATAGCTTTTATGTGTCTATTACATTTTATCAAGCACTCTTCGATAACCCCATAGACCCACACGGTTTAGATAACGCGTGAGAATCTAAATTATAAGAAGTTATAAATTGTTATTATAAGAAGTTAAAACTTGTTGTCTCCCTCATTAGTTTAAAGCTCATAGGTGCGAAGTCTACGTCTACGTTAAAGGTCCTAAATTCCTTTCCAGGTCAGTGATAACGGGTTTTTCTATGAAAATTTCAGTAGTTGCTCGTACTTTGGATTTGTGACTAATTAATAACAATAGGCTAACGCCTTGTTGCCCCCTTAACATACCGGCGAACTGAACTGCTGCCGAACCCTTCAGGAAATACAGGCGTGATGGATACCTATGTAAAGTTCTGTAACAATAAGATTTTCAAGTTTCTTTCTTTTTAGTAAAAGTGTTAGCAAAATCTGTGTGCTGTAGGTAGGTAATAAAACTTCGATATCGGGTGCCCCACAGCAAATCAGCATAATGTTATACACTGGCGACAAGCTTGTTTTGCACGTAACGTGTTTTTCCATTAGCTAAAGTACCACTTCTTTATTTATTCATGACCGTAAGCGTTGAAGTAAACCGAAGCTAAGCGTGAGAAGTTATTGTATCTATACCGAGTTATATCACGAAAATTTGTTTTCACTTGACTTGTTATAAATCGACACGAAGAAGTTAAAACATTAATGTAAGTTTAGATTTCTTGTCAGTTTGTCTGTTTCTTACTGGTTGGCGCAAAAACTACTGAATAGATTTTAATGTCGTTATCACTGTTAGTATATGCTCCAACATAAAAACTGGTGAACTTCTTATCTCAATTAATTGAACAGATCCTGAGATACAGCTTGACCTCTCTGATGTATACAGACCCATACAAAGAATCACTGTTGGTTCTGGATGAAATTATTTTTGGGATCCATTTTTAATCCTAGTATAGTGAGCGAAGCGTACAGTATAGGTATCCTCTGCTTAACCCTTTTGGGGAATACATGCGTAACCAATTATTTGATCAAGTTACCAATTATAAAAAAGAAGGGAAATCCCATCAAAACATTCTGTAAAAAACTAGCCAAGTTGATGGAGCTGCTTGTTTATTTTTTTATTATATTTTTTAGGTTTTTTTTAAAAAACGTTGCCCCACACTATGATTTTCTCCTGTATCGTGGGTGCGTTTACAAACACAAATTCTCACATACACAAACGCCCAGACCCGGAACAAGTACCTGTAGATCATACAAATATTTGCTCCGTGTGGGGATCGAACCCGTGAATCGAACACGTGTCGCAGAAGCCGATCGCTCAGCCGCTACGCCAAACGTGTCGTCTACCCACTAACGTATAAAGAATGTTCAAATTATATTCTCAACGAAAATTCATACTAAGTAACCCTCTGTATACAAATGTGTTGAACATTCACCTTTATACATGCATTTGAATTTACAACAAGGGTACAAGTCAACGGCCAAGTCACACAACATTAACTATAAATACTAAAGAAATCGCAGTAAGGAACCTTAGACTTGGCATGACTTTGTCTAGATTTCATTACTTTTTAGAGATAAACAAGCAGCTCCATCGAGACTTGGCTAGTTTTTTACAGAATATTTTTGATGGGATATGTTTTACCTAAACAGTAACTAAGGTAGAAAGTCACACTGAAGAACGTTATCGTTCAAATTAAAAACAGGCAGTCCTGCCTATTTCCAGTTTAGGAGCAAGTCATACCTAGGTAAAATCAATAAAGTCTAGACATCTTTCTTTGCTAAACCATAAAGTCGTGTGTACTCAACATGAAAGCAATTATTCCGACATTTGTACGAGTACATACGTAGAACGTTGATCAATTACGTATGCAGGGTTTAGTTTTTTTTGTTTTCAATTATGATTTCTAGTTAAAAAAAAATACGGAACGAACTATTTACTGAGTAGTTTTATTGTGTCGTTTAGGTTTAAATATGTTATCTTATATTATTAATGTCTTGAAGGATTTATAATGTTTCTGCGGACACAGTCGCGATGTTTGCGCAGCCCCTTTACAGAAATTGCTATATCGAGTGACACGTAAACGCTGTACGATTTACATGTCACTCAATAGAGCAATTTCTTGTATTTGGTATGTTCTAGGTACCTAGGACAAACTAGAAAGGTCTTTTTTTAAAGATTGATTTTATTTGTTTGACGACCTCTGTGGTTTAGTGGTTCGAGTCGGACTGCTGATCATGAGGTAGTGGGTTCGATTCCCACAGGACACAAAAATTTATGTGATGAATATAAGTGTTTGTGTTCGTCTGGGTGTTTCTTATGTATTATAAGTATGTATTTACAAAAAAAAGTATATAAGTATTATATCCATTGTCTAGTACCCAGGCTTGTACCCATAGTACAAGCTCTGCTTAGTTTGGGACTGGTGCTGTATAAAAATGTCCCAGAATATTTATTTATTTATATCCCAGACAGGCAGATTCTAAAGAGGGTTTGGACATCTTTTATTGTAAGCATAAGATTAGGTAATACGTGTTGGCCGTACGTAGATATTATAATTATGTAACACAGCCTTCATTCAATGCATAGTTTGATTCATGTGTTTTAGAAAAAACAACCATTTTATAAATGAAATAATTTTCCAGGGCTTGTGGTTAGCCAGGTGAAGGATGCGTGTGCGGTGGGCGGCGTGGGCGCTGGCGTGGTGCGCGTGCGCAGCGGCCGCGCCGGCCGAGCCGCACACACCGCTGCCCACCGCCACCGCCGCCGCCGCCACCATGCCGCCAGCTCCAGCACCAGCTACACCTGTTTGCGACCCCCTCCTGTTAAGGAACACACCGCCTATGCCATCAGTATGTACATATTTTAATCTTTTCTCAAAAGAATATTAATAATTAAAATAACTAAAAAACCCGACTGCATAAAAACACTTAAAAAAAACTAAAAAGACAAAAACAAGTCTAGTAGTCCAGACCTATGTAAAGTAATATTGAATAACTACACCATTTAAATGTTTTCATGATCTATTATTATATTAATTATTCAATATTACTTTACATAGGTCTGGACTACTAGACTTGTTTTTGTCTTTTTAGTTTTTTTTAAGTGTTTTTATGCAGTCGGGTTTTTTAGTTATTTTAATTACGTAACTTGTTTCCGGATTTTTAGTGCAAAACTACGAAAAATTATTTATATGAAAAAGTAGATGATTTCCTACAAGTCCCTTAACAATAAAGTAATGTAATGCTTTCGCTAATTGCTACCGAAAATTTGAGAATACATGATACGGAATGCTCAAAACATATTTTTCAGCCCACGCATTAAAGCGAATAACATCCGCCATTTTGGTTTTTTTTAAATTTCATGTACCCAGTGACACTCGTGCCATCAAGACAAATCTAATGAGGTATCATTTATCTAAATCGGTTGCACCGTTCAATAGTTACGAGCGGACATAGGAACGGACATACATACATACATACATACATACATACATACACGTCAAACACATAACCCTCCTCCTTCGGCAGTCGGGTAAAAAGATATTAGTTCCTCTAAAATACCTACCCTTCAATGTCATCTTCATAATATTTTGTATTAAAATTAAAGAACGCACGGGAGCACGAGGCGGCTGCGATGCATACGGCGCGTGCACTGGCAGAACTGGTGCAGCAGGGCGTGGCCGACGAGGACCGCGCCGCCGCGCTGGCCCGCGCCGCCACTCGGGCGCCGCTCGGACCGCCGCCCGCAGCTGTAGCGTTAGGAGCCCCTCAGCTACACCTCGGCGTCCTTTACATAGCACAACCACCTAAACTCATCGTTTTCCAACAAAATAATTCAATAACTTTGCGTCAGTTCTGGAGGACATTGGCATCAGCATGGAATGCTACTGCAGCGGTATGGTCGAACGCGTGGTTCTCCTGTGAGAAGGGCGGTGAGGGCTGGTGGGGCGGCGTTGCAGCAGCTCGCGGATCAGGACCGACGAGATCTGCTGCTGCTCTATTTCGACGCTGGCCTGCGTTGCCATGTGAGGAGGCTATGAACGACTGGCTTGGCGGACCTCCTTTATGTGACGCGGCTTCGACTGATTGCGAAGCCACACCAGCTTTTGGGCCTAGCGAACGCAGAATAGAGGTGATTGGTTGTCTTTATGAGGAAAATTATCCAAATACACTTTCAATGGTGTTTGACCATTTTAAATACCTGAATTTAATACTTGGCAGTATCGATGCAAGTGTCAGGCGGGCCATTGGAACTCAGGCGGCAGCGGTTGGTTGAGTGGCGCCACAATATCCGCAGACGACTCCGGTCCTTTGACCTGCACACCTTGCGGCATGGGGAGTGACTCTGCCGCGTGCCTGGCTGATGCTTACCGCGTCGCACTCCTAGCAGCCAACTTAGCCGGCATGTTACTCTGTCTCGTTATCGGGATCATCATTTTTAAGAAGAGAAAATGTAAAGTAAGTACAGATGCAATTCTACTACAAACGTTATAATAATCTATACATACCTACTATACTGGATTTATATCATGTTTTCAGGCAGTGGCGATGGGAATGTGGACTGTACTTGAGGTGGTACTTCTTGGCGCTTTGCTAATGTATGCTTCGGTAAGTATTGCAATTATTGATGGTCATCATGATGATGATGGCTAAATGAGATCACCTAGTGTACATATTATATAAGTATAAGTATAAAAATTCCCAGCCCTTAATATTGTATCGTAGAAATACCGTATCTATAGTAGAAACTTTTTAAATTATAATTTAAATGCTATTTATTGTTGAGTCTCGCGTAGACTATCATTATGTATCTTTTACAAGCTCTTAGTGGTGCTCAAGAATGTGAGTGTGCCTATGAAATGTATTCCAATATAAATTAACCAATAACAGACACGCAACTTTTGTTCGAATTCGTTTAGTGTCATTATTAAAACTTTTTTAAACGTTAGCCCCACACTAGGCTTTTTTAATGTATCGTGGGATCTTTTACAAATACAAATTATTAAATGCACAAATGCCCAGACCCGAAACTACTTTTAGATCACACGAATGTTTGCTCCATGGCTCAGAAGCCGGTCGCTCAGTCGCTACGACAAACGTGTCATCATTATACATAATTGTTATTATGTTGTTTGTATTTCTAGGCAGCATCCCAGTATATATCGGTGGCAATATGGCGGTGCATAGCGGGTGCGTGGCTCCGGGAGCTCGGTTTTGTGGCTTGCTATGGATCTGTAGTGCTTCGATTATGGGTATTGCTGGCTGAATTCCGCACCAGGAAAGCACATCGATGGACTCCTAGAGACTCCGAGGTAAATTAATTAAATAAATTACTGACGCTTTCGGTCTTTGCAGTTAGGTACCTGCTTTTTCTAACTGCCTCATTAGCCTAGTGGTCCCGGGTCCCATTCTCAGGTCGAGCAAAGTGATAATGGGTTTTTCTATGAAATTCCTAGTATCACCTCGGAGTTTGGAATTTGTGCCCTGAAACTGTAGGTGTACATTAGTACGCCTCTGCCTAACCCTTCGGAGAATACAGGCGTGATGGTATGAATTCTTTTTTTTAACAAAACGTGTAACTTTGTAAAGGTATAAGTACCTAAAATAATTTATTTTCTCCTTTTTCTCTACTATTATAAAATTGTAAAAAAGCTGCGTCTGTACGAGTACATTGAAGATAGTTTAAAAATAACAAGTGGGTTATGGTATATAAACTTCGCCGAACTCAAAAATGTGATTTTTAAAATTCTTGTCTGTTTGTCTGTTTGTTACGGGTTGGCGCAAAAACTACTGAATAGATTTAAGTTTTGTTATCACGGTTAGAAAGTAGGTATATTATGCTCCAATTTAAAAACTATTGAACTTCTTATCTCAATTAATTGAATGGATCCTGAGATACAGCTTGACTTCTCTGATGTAGTACTTATACAGAAACGAAACAAATAAGAGATTATCAATGTTGGTTTTTACATTTTTACTCCTAATAAAGTTTCATGTGATCGAAGCTGTGGGGAAAAACTAGTACTTAGCTAAATATTTATTGAATTTGTCATAATTTTCAGGTGTTGCGCATAGTTGGTGCGATGTTGTGCGGCGCTGCGTGCTACCTGGCGGCGTTCACGGCGACGGCGGCGTGCGAGGAGGACGCGGGCGCGGGCTGCGCGCGCGTGGCCTGGCACCACGTCACCGCAGCCGCCGAGCTGCTGCTGCTGGCCGCCGGCCTGCGCATCGCGTATGCTGCTAGAAATGCTAATGTGCCATTCCAAGTGAGACATTTTAGATACTTGGTTGGTTATCTATTAAATATCAGTCATCATTATTTACAATGTTTTTATGTCATGATTTATTAATCAAATTAACGCAAAGTAGAAAAGTGATTTATTCTCTCGTAACTAATCGGAGTAAATCGGATACCTTGCATAGGATTACCTATGCAAGGTATCCGATTTACTCCGATTAGTTTTCACAAGTTTGTTATAGTTCGTGATCCGATGTTTATGCAGGAAGCTTTACAAAACTATATTAGCTGTAAACGTCCGCACCGCAGTGGTAAGGAAGACTTTCGAGGCAAGTGTCGGTAGCGTCAGTAGCGAAATGTAGTGGCTGATATTAATGACCTCTTTGACCAGCGCGGCTGTTCGCAATGGCCAAGTTCAGACGCGCGCTGTTATTTCGGCGGCGGTTGTACTTTGACAATTATTATACCTACATGCGTTGGTATGGTGGTATGTGTGCAGGAGCGCGGGTGGTTGGCGGCGGCGCTGTGCTGCGAGGGCGTGTGCGGGCTGTGCTGGCGCGGCGCGGCGTGGGGCGCGGCGGCGGCGGCGCCGGAGCGCGCGCCCGTGGCGGCGGCGGCGCGCGCGCACCTGTCGGCCGGCGCCGCGCTCGCCTGCGTGCTGGCGCCGCGCCTCTGGCACGGCTACCGCGCCCGGTCTCTCGCGCAAGAGGTGCGTGCGCGTACCATACTCTATTTACTAGCATCACAGTTTACCTGCCGATGCCGTGGATCAACGATACAGCCCCATAACTAATTATCCCCTTAACGCTGGGAAGTTTAATGTAAAGAATATCCATGTACACACATATATTATTGTGTGACAAGATAGTAGGCGTGCCTTTACATTTGCATTTCTGTGGGTGAACAAACGTAAAATTTGTTTAGACATCCATTAATTTTATTCTGTGCTCTTGTTGATTGAATAATTTAATAGCATTATTCAACTTATTATGAGATAGAAATTTTTGAGGCCTCTTCTCTCTAAAATTTAATCAAACTTTCACTGATTCATATGCGCAAGCATATTCGCTATTAGATATACATATTTACATAAACCTACGCAATTGCAAGAAGATACACACATACAGAGAACCAAAATTCAGTGGCTTAGCTAGATAATTTGGCCCGGAAATATTCAAAATTTCAAGAATTATCAAACCAAATCAAAAGATCGGCTTTAATTATTTATAAGAAATATTTCACAATTCTTAAAAACATAAATAAGTAGGTATACAATATAACAAATAGCTTGCAATGTAAAGTGTTAAATATTTGCATAGTGGCCTATATACGTTTTGCTATATATTACGAAGCAAACATTCAATTGGATAGTTACAATTAAATAACTTTATGGTAGGAATTAATTAAAAAAAAATAGAAACATATATTTTGTGTGTTAGTTACGGCAATCCTATTTATCATGATGCTAAGGTGTCACGTCGTGGCCCCGCGGAGGGGTTCGGCGCGGAGGGGGAGGAGGAGCCCACCTCGGAGGAGGTGCGCGCCGAGCTCAAGCGCCTGTACGTGCAGCTGGAGATCCTGCGCAACAAGACGCTGCGCAGAGACAACCCGCACATCAGCAAGCGCCGCGGGGGCAGGAAACCGCCGCATAGACGATTCTCTTTACAGGTATACCTAGTGTACCCAGATCCAGTAACATTTTCCTTCACCATTAAGTTCCTACTAACAATCGGAATTTCGGAATAAGCTAATAAAGTGAAATTACACATCCTACATAACAGAGTCCATAACTTATTGTACATATTAACTTTCTGTTCTAAGTACTTATACACCGACATGTCTTTATATACATATAGTACTTTCGTACATCAACAGTGGGTATTACTCTTGAATACGTAATAATTAAATAAAGATATTCTCCCTGACCTTAACTTTACTTATATTTAGTTTGGTCCTGAGTCCTAACACTTCAAAATCATGTTTTAAAATTTGACACAAACGTACTACCTACAATACCCTATTTTTTGGTAATTTGAATATAGTAGGTATCTGTATTTAATACCTAATATTTAATGTTTTAGTAGACTCAGATTACCTATATCCAGCATCCCTAGATAGTGCTCTGATTGGGACCCAACATTTAGATTATAAAAACTAACCCAAAGTGTTAGTAATGTAACAAGTGTTTAGGTATCTTTAGCCCTCGTATTTCGGTGTCATTAATTGAATGTTTCATCTTCCATCCTACACCGACTTTAGAAAAAGGGCAGTCGTGAAAAGGTAAGATGGCGTAAAAGTACATACCTTCGTATATATATCGCATGCGCACTGACGTGGAGCACCCGCATGACCCCTGTGGATGTCAGCCTGTAGCGGTCCCGCGCCCCCGGCCCCGGCCCCCGCCCCGCCGGCCTGCGTCCCTGCACCCCTCAGCAACACTACCCGACTGTCGCATTGTTTCAAATACGCTTTCTCTGTGCTCCCGGTGCCGAGCTAAACAATTACCAATTGGCAGGGATACCACCATCTAAATTTGTCCCTAGCGGCACTCTAGCTCTTCAGCCCTCGATCTGACCCACTCAGGCTGAAGGAATTATGTGTGTTATATATTTGTTTGTCTGCTATATAAAATGTGCGGTTTCAATATCGATTGTATTTCGTTTATATTGAATAGCTATGCTAAGAATTTAAATAGGTTCATTTTATTTCATACCTATCAATTAAATCAATATTAAAAATATATGTGCAACATATCACAACACTACACAAATCACTAAGCATTTTCGACATACTTTCCTAAATATGTACATTGCAGTAATGCTCTCAATTACTAGACACAAAAATCAACTAATTTCATGACTCGTATGTCATGTATTAGCGTCAGAAAGTAGAATATGTTGTGTTGTGTGTAGGCGCTGCAAGCGCGGCGCGGCGGCAAGGGCAAGGCGGGCGGCAGCGCCAGCGCCGTGGAGCCCAGCGACGCCGCCGACGCCGGCGACGCGTCGCGCACGCCCGAGGACTCCGTGTGCTCGGCCGAGGGGCCCAGCCACTACACCGACGCCGACACGCAGGCGTGATCACACTCCTCTGCCTAACACCTACCGCGACTCAGCACCCCTTGCGATGTGTTACACACCGACAACCACAGTGTAGGAATCAAATGCTATTTAAGATCGACATACTTAGGCCAGGAATACGTCAGATTTTTCTATATGATAGTCTGGTCCGACTCTGGCGTTCTCGAAAAGATACGCCCTGCATTGAATAAATTATTTCATCATCATAAGTAATGTCAATGGTAACATTGGCCGTAGAATAGAAATATAAACAGTGCTGATAGCTCTGAAAGGACTACTTTACAAAAAGTCAGACAAAAAATCGCACATGTATCGACAGTCTGGATCACTGATCAGACAATCGGAGACCAAATCTGACGCGTATC
Source organism: Acronicta leporina (assembly GCA_947256265.1). Lineage (NCBI taxonomy): Eukaryota > Metazoa > Arthropoda > Insecta > Lepidoptera > Noctuidae > Acronicta > Acronicta leporina. Next base: position 14,427,106 of record OX366513.1, read on the forward strand.
CCGGCCTTAAATAAGAAACATTATGTTGGTTGGTATGTTTGGTATCCATTTCGTGGGTGCATCCATCTTCTAAGGTGTCGGTAAATATTGGTTGAATTTTAGTAGGACATTAGAGGGTTTGTTACGGATGTAAATTTGTATTTTTAATGTGAAGTCGGAAGTTTAGAAATAAATTATTATCCCGCCAATGTCTGCCCCACTATGGAATTACTTAATCGGAATCCTGAGCACAAATTCGTTATAAGTAATAGTGTAATATACCTACAGGATATGCAAATATTTTCTTCTTCTTAATTAGTGAAACTGCTGAGCAGTGGATGTAAGATGGTCCATTAACAAACATGTAGTTAATCAAATCTTTAGATCGAAAGTTGTTATTGGTATTGTAAGACGACATTAATTGGGTGTTGTGAAAATGAATATTTTTTACGGGAAGTTGTTTAAATATTTATTCAATTTTAATATAATTATGCATTGATATGCGTGCTACCAACCGGTTGTATACATATATACTCAAAATATAATTGAAAATAACAAAGTAGATGAAACTGATTAGTACAATACAAATACTAGTCAAGAATCCTGAAGTTATCTAGAGAGATAATAAAATCAGTTCTGCAATAATTGTATTATACTTTCTTCTATACAGGCGGTTTAGTTATTTTAAAAACGATGCAATATGAAATTAATTTGTATCAGATTGTTTGTTTTTTTATACGGCTTTAGAGTATAGTAGTCAGTCAGAAAAACCTCTAAGTTACATGGGCTAAATGATAACTGTACAAAAGTCGGGACTAGAGGAAAACATGCACCGCACAAAACATTATATAATGTATTGTTTATGTATACATGTATACGTCGAGAAAGTAGATTTTCGAAGCAAGCGTCAGTAGCTTCAGTGATGCAGTCAGTAGTGACAGGGCGGGAAATCTACGAGTACCAGCATGGGCAGTATCATACGCTATAATGTCGTTCCCTACCTTTACATAGTACCTACATAAATTCATCTGCCACCTTGTCGTGACGTCTCTTAAGCGGACCCACTGACGTTTCTGACGCGTGCCTCGAAAGCCTACCTTTACGCACAATCGCGAATTCGTTGACCGTTCACCTCGCTGATAACACGCTCACAAATTACTATAGTGTGTTACAGCCTTTCTAAGCAGGCTTTATTCTCTTCAACAAAGAGCCAGTATTTTTTTACTAAAACCACCAATATATTAAATTATGCTAGGATTAGATTTTCTACAGCAGGTTCAACCACAACAAATTTATGTAACACTTGACAGGCATCAATGAAACAATTATATATGTACTTATATATATTATGTATGTATTACTCGTTTAAGTGGTCCGGGTAAAGTGTGGGGTTTCATTCTTTCTGCTTGCATTACTCGTAAGATGTTAATAGTCATAGGAGTGATTTTATATATTTACTTACCTAGTATTTGTGTACTGTGTATCTATGACTGTCCCAGATCCCATGAATCGCTTTTCAAATAGCTTTATGTACCTTTTGTGACAGTTCGTGTGAGCTCCTCGTGTGTCGTATGACCCTTAACAAATGTCTATATGTTAATGCTCATCTCTATATGTCAGTACTGACAGTATTTGCAAATCTTCAGTATTTATGTAAAACTCTGTAAAAATACGTATAAAAATTATTTTGTTGAGTTTAGCAATAGGTAATTTATTGAAGGTTTGTATTTTTTATTAAATTAACTTTTCTTAAAATTGTATTTTGTAATGAAAACTGATCCTAAAATGATGAAAATTTTAGCTCAGCAATTTATTACGTTGTTTATTTCTCTACCAATGACATGATATAGGTAAATGTTAAACAGAGGATCTCTATTTATTATTTAGGTACAGAAACTAATAAGTTCGAAAAAAAAGAGAGACTATTACAAAAAAGGAATTGTTAAAAATATAGATTTCAATAATAAAATGACCTGAATTAATTGTTGTTGTAAATACAGATATATATAAACTTCTGTTTCGAGTATAATTATTAGGTACTTCTCTGTTTGACTTCCCCAATAACGCATGACCACCATATTTTTCATCCATGCTTACTTATACTAATCTTGATCTTACACATTGTTACCGGTTTTAGGGATCAATATTTTAGTTCATAAATACATACGTATAATTTGTATTAGCACGGGTACTAGTTTGTATGGATAATATAAAGATCACAAATTATATTTTAGATCATTTTTATGTGCAAATTAATGCATTGTTTTGGGTTGTTTATATTTTATGTGATTGTTATTTGTACATTTTTGATTGGAATGGAAGAAAAATTTGTAAATATTAATGCTAGAGATTTTATAGTGTCATACGCATTATTTGTTTCAGTATTTATTAAACGTTGAGCTTTGTTCAATGTTTGTGATGCGTGAGGCGTGTTAATGCCAAAAATAATATTATTAATATAACAACATATTATTTATTGAATAAATGACAATATTCATAATGCATTGTTTTATTTGACGAGCTTTGCAGGTGAGGCGAGCAGAGAACCGATCAAAATCGACCTGCTACGCCGTAGCGCTACGTCGTAGCAATGGTCAGAAAAATCATGTATTGCTGCGACGATATACAAAATTCAAACAGTAGTACTACTCACCACAGATAGGGAAAAGCTACACTATAATGGTACTAAATATAAATAATCTATATTTAACGGTTTTCACATTGTAAATTAACTATGGTCGGTGTATTTTTTATAATTATGAATATGAAATGCGAGAACCGATCATTATCAACATCTGAAGTAAACTAAAAACTACGCAAAACATTAGTACTAGCATTATTGTATATCGATTACTACGTACAGGCACATAATATTTAAATATTTGCAATTGCGTAGCGCTACGATCGTATCACTGCTACGAGACTGCGTAGTAGCCAAACAAGTAGTATTTATTTAGAATCTTCTTTCAGTCTCTTTCTCCTTTATGACTAAGACCTATATTTATTTTAGTTGAAATTTGAGTCTGAGGATTTTTACAATATCGAACCATTTAGTCATAACAAATAGACTATATTTTGTAAACATCCACACTAGAAACTTTTTCGTCAACTATTGGAAAAAGGGTTCGGCGGAGCTTGAATGGCCCACAAAAACAAAAACATAATACAAAAATAATTCGTAATCCAAATAATATTTTATCAAATTGTGTTATTATTCGGATTGAGATACCGTTTATCAAGGTACCTACTGTACCATTTCGTCTACTACAACTTCACTGGAGATAAACAACCGTAAAATCGTTCCAAACTTGGTAAAATTATCAGTAATTGCATTCACTTACAATTACGTCCATTGACGTATTTTGGACGAAAAGGTAGGGCAGGAACCCAGATAAATGGTATTCGAATCCCATTATATTGTGAAATTGTGATTGGATTACGATTAATTTTGGTATTACGTTTTTATGAGAAATTCGGTTCGCTGGAGCGGCCGGACTCTTACAAGTGCGGTGAGTTGTATCCATCAGTTTCCTATATAACCAAATGTGCGATTCCGAAAGTTAATAAAACTGTCTATAAAAACCTGTTTTCTTAGGTAATATATCTAGACCACTGACCTCGTAATAATAAAGAGTCTATAAAATATGGAGACATTTTTTTTACAGCTAGTAGGATATCTATCAATTTTTCTCATCACTGCTTAAAAATAACAGACGCTACCGTTGCCTAGCATCGGTAACCAGTACGCCAATATTACGCATTAGAGTAAAATAAATTTTATTTATTTTTATTATTATGAGGAGAATGTCGCATCGCGGCGTAGCGTGGCAACGTGCCTTGCCGCAGGACACAAAGGAAGCTAGGGTCCTGCCGTGACACACAATCATGTGAATAGATTAGGAATAAAGTGATGCAGCAGCGGGAGTGACCAGCCACCTTTATATAATTAAAGGAATGTCGTGATTGTGGAAAATGTCAGGTAAGATATTTAATTATTGCAATACCTTTGTCAAAAATGCATTTCTTATTTTTTATAGAGCATTTTTCTTTAAACAGTGAATGCTCTTTTTTACTTATGCCATGAATTGTAACATCCTACTGTATCCCTGCTATGATAACATACCTACTTATTAATTTAATCATGATTGAACGTGTAAAAGAGAATTAAATTGGAACTTGTTGTGATTCATTATTCCTAGAAAATATTGTACTTAGTCGTATAGTAATGTCACAGTGGCACACAAAGTCGTCATAATAAACCTCTAGTAAACTCATGTGATCACATGCATTCCGAATGAAAAAAAGAGCATGCTTCAAACAAAATAATAATTTATGTAATTTATAATTGCGTAGGTAGGTATATACGTAGATATAATTATATAATAACTAGCTTCTGCCCGCGGCTTCGCTCGCTTGAAGCTCAAAAACCAACAGTGATGATCTCTTCTTTGTATGGGTCTTTATACATTAGAGAGGTCAAGCTGTATATCAGGATTTGTTTAATTAATTGAGATAAGAAGTTCACCAATTTTTTAAGTTGGAACATATAATTTTTATCAGTGATAACAAAATGAAAATCTATTCAGTAGTTTTTGCTCCAACCCGTAACAAACAGACAAAGAGACAAGAATTTTAAAAATGTCATTTTTGTAATCGGAGACGTTTATATACCCTAACCCACTTGTTTTTTTTTTAATATCTTCAATGTACAGACACAGCTTTTTTACAATTTTATAATAGTAGAAATATCGAAACGCCCATATTCCCCTAAGGGTTAGGCAGAGGAGTACTGTGCACCCACAGTTTGCCGGTCTCATATAATAGGGGGCGAACCTCATTTGGTTGACCTGGGAATCCAACTTAGGACATCTAGCGTAGCAGTCGCGCTCAGGACCACTAGGCTGGTGAGGCAGTTTTATATAATTGTATGTCAAAACAAAGTCGGGTCAGTTTATAACTCAAGAACGGCTGGGCCGATTCTTATGATCATTTATTTGTTATATATTTGTCTCTATATATAAAAAAATTGTGGTGAAAATAGATATTGACAGAAACAAAAAAATACTAAAAATTATCATGGCGTTGTATCCTTTGAAATGTGGTTATTGAGTATTGCGTGAGTTAATTCTTTCGTGAGACTGCACATTTACAACACAATACTGAATGCGATTAAATTACCGTAATATAAAACCAAAAAGGATCATTATCGTAGTCCTGGCCTTTTACCAACTATATTGGGGTATAAGGGGTCAGTTTGGCTAAGACAGTATTAAGTATGTATTGTACATAATATAATAAAATGTCTAGTACACCCAGTACAATTCTGGAGACATCTTGTGTAAATCCCGAACATGCTACGCCGTAGCCTGCTACGCTTAATACGTAGCACTGAATATAACTTGGCACTTATGTAATTATTTTATAGCTAACTTGTCCGCAGCTTCACTTATATGAATAATTTAATCAAAAACCAATACTTGATGATCTCTTCCTTATATGGGTCTGTCTGTATACATCAGAAAGCCAAGCTGTATCTCGTGATCCGTTCAATTAATAACAAGTTCACCAGTTTTTAAGTTGGAGCATATACTTTTTAACAGTAATAACAAAATTAAAATCTATTCAGTAGTATTTGCACCAACCCGTAACAAACAAACAACAATTTTAAAAATCATATTTTTGGGTTTAGTGACGTTTATAATACCCTAACCCACATGTTCTTTTATGAATATTTTCAATGTACAGACAGCGTTTTTTTATTTTATTTTATAACTAGCTTCTGCCCGCAACTTCGTCCGCGTAGCGTGATGATATATAGCTTATAGCCTTCCTCAATAAATGGGCTATCTAACACTGAAAGAATTTTTCAAATCGGACCAGTAGTTCCCGATATTAGCGCGTTCAAGCAAACAAACAAACAAACTCTTCAGCTTTATATATAGCTAACCCCTCGTGTTATAAGTTTAACGTGTGTATCTGTTGCGACATCGTAGCTCGCAAACGAATGGACCGATATAGATTTTTTTATTCAGTTTTATTATTGTGAAAGGTGACTTGATGAAAAAAGGTGACTTTTTTTAATTTTTATGGTTTGTGTATATAAATGCATTTTGCTGGGTTTCATAATGTCTAACGCTAAATAACAAAATATCCGAAGATTTCACAAATAGGTACAAGATTTGTGATACTCGTAATATATGCAGGATTACTGAAAAGTTATGTAGGAAAGTGGAAACACAGTCTGTTTAGATGTGGTCTAAACAATAATTACCTTATTATGTAATACTTGGCAAACTAACAACGAATATGGAGCCAATGCTTTTGATGCTGATCCTTGTTTCGTTTGCGTTGTAGAATTTAAGCAAAACAGTACCAATCGATTAATGATTTAAGTATGCCAGCAAACATACTGTAATATGCTACGACTAATAATAAATACCTTGAATTAAAATTACGTTATCAGATGTAGCCTACATTTAGCAGTAGTATTACTACATTTAGTAGTAATAGATGTACATAGCTAAAGTATTAGCTATAGTATTTTACACGAAGCTTTTGGCCATTAGTCCTCCGCAGTCCTGAGCAGACGACCTTCTCCTTCGAATAACCCTTTTTAAATATATTTTAGTGAAGGAAAAATTCGACTCGCAGGCAGGATTCGAACCTGCGTCTTCTGATTTGATACACCAGATGACCAGACGCTATGACCACTAAGCCACCGCGAGTCCCACCTGCCAAGTCGAAATTTGCCTTCACATTCTGAACTTACGTCTTTTTTTTAAGGTTTTTAAACGATTATGACGGGTGTTCGTATGACAACTGGGTCCGACAGCTTTTCGTGTTAGAGGCATAAATAATGTAACCCATCAACAGCCTGACTGCGGCAAGCGTAGCTTAACCTATCAGATCGCTTGATCAACGTAATTACCACGAAAGTAAAGTCTATTAGGCGCACTCTACATTCGTCATACCTTAATAATCGTGTAACATAAATATTTTGTACGTATGTCGATCGATCGTATGATTAGGTAAATTCGGTGCCAATTTATAGCCCAATACATTTCATAATAAAATATTTTTCAGTGAGTATCTGCCAAGTTTGGAGCCGAATTAGTGTCGTCAAGTGGTACTTACTTACGGTATGACTTACTTATGAGTTCATTGTATCTCTCAGTAGGTATATTATAGTTTAAATATACTGTATTTGAAATAAGAGATTTTATCGCGGTATATTGATATTAAAATTAAAAATGATTTTAAAATCCGTAAAAATTAGTTTCATTGCAATGTCTAATATTCGCGTAAGTGTCATAAATCAGTATACGGTATTTTCAAATCTTCGGCAAGAATGAAGATGAAGAATACTTGATATGAAGGTTCAGTATTGGTATAATCCTGGATTAACATATTCCAAAACTGTAAAGTATTGGAATTATTATAGATTAAACAATTTTATAACTACTCCTAAATCGTTTGGATTCTGCAAACAATAACACCCAGCAAACAATGGGGAAATAGTTTAACATAAAAGCGTGATTTCAGATTTCAATCCCTATGGGAGACTTGTGTACCTACTGCCAAACGTCAATGCCTATGTGATTTAAAACTGAGGGGCCATGATTACAACGCGCTAGTAATACTACTGTTATTGCTAGTACTTAGAAAAAGCTTGCTGTCAAGATACCTCAACACCAGTTTATAGTCATAGCATATCAATATGTGGTAAAAACAATAGCAGTCATCTGAGGTAGATAATTATATCACCAGTCATTCTATATATTCTAAATCCTAACTTTTTTGCAGTAATGCTAGCTTTGCGAGCTTTTTACAAGCAAAAAGTAAAAATTTCAAAGTCATAAATAAGGATATAAAATAGAACTTATTCAGTTCAAGATAATAAAGCAAATATACCGGATTTTACTTTATTATCTTCCGCTAGTTTAGATAGTAAGTTTTATAAGAAATACCGACAGGTCGACATAAAATAGGTACAGGTAAAGTATTTATAGAAAGAATCGGGTTCCTATCGCTTGAGTTTCAACTAACTGAAGAAAAAAGCTTTCAATATACGGTTGGCGTGTCTCGCAAAACTGCTTTCCTTACACATTCGTGCACTTATCGCCTAGGCATTGCCGTCAATCTTGTAGCCAATCTGTTCACCTACATTGTTAAAGTTAGTTGAGTAAGGCGCTCTAGTAGGGAACCCTAGCAGTGTAGCGATGGCTGCGTACACTGACGCTCTGGATCACACTTCTATATACCTTCGCCCCGCTTGTGGTATTACAAAACAATATAGGAAATAATTAATAAGATCTTTACTGAATCCTTTATCAACTAAAGAGCTTAACTTTTTTGCTTTAAAATTAAGCAGATCAAAAGCTCGTAACGTGTGCGAATAGTCAAAGGTGTGCGTGTATGGAATCTATCACTCGATCATGTCAACCGTGATTGAACAGCATTATCACGTGTCGGTTAGACGAATTCAATTTGTGTATGTTAATCGGATGAGCATCATTCTATCCAATCGGCATTGTGAAGCCGTCGCATGTAGGCGGCAGGTGATATTGTGTTTAAAAGATTTTCATATGTTTCTGCCACAGTCATGATTTTAGAACTTTCTAGAGCGTGGTGTAGGTGTATTCGAAATATTTTTGTGCTCCGTGTGTTAAGAATTATTGAACCTAACACCTCGGCTGTGAGAAGATCATAAGTTAGTACTTATGATCTTCTATCTCTGATTGATAAACATTCTATTTAATATCTTGCAATTGCAGATAGTGAAGAAAGTGATGGAGAGGGAGGTTTGGGTAATTTGAGTCGGCTGATCGTGCGTCCTCCGGGGCAGAGTGGGAAGGCCAAGCGGGGGCAACTGTGTTTCGACGCGGCGTTCGAGTGTGGCAACCTTGGGCGAGCTGATCACATCACTGACCTGGAGTACGATCTGTACGTTAGACCTGACACCTGCCGACCGAGGGCTAGGTTCTGGTTTAATTTCACCATCGAAAATGTTAAGCAAGATCAGGTGAATGTTGAATTTTTGGTAGCTAAAAATCAATCAATTCATGTTCTTGATAACAACAACTTTAATAGGGCGATATTTGTTCCAGAGAGTAATACTGAATATTGTTAATTTGGGTAAAGAAACGACCTTGTTTGATGGACATATGACTCCTTTAGTCCGCTCCACGTCACGACCAAAATGGTTAGTTGTAAAACCAAATTTTCTTTAATTATAAACTAGATAGATTATATGTATTTTCTGTGTTAACGAAACGAAATTTTATATGTGTTAACGAAAAAGCAGATAAGATTTACTTGCTATCAAATGAAACGTCACAAATAACAAACAAAATGCATAGATAGATTAAACTGTTTCAAACTCCAGTTTTACTTACGCCAACGAAACTTCACGTTGCGATATGTTTTCTTACACATTCTTGGCAGGCAGAGAATTCCAAGGCGTTTGATATTTTACCATCGCTCTTTGGCTCACCGCGGGCGAAAGATTTTAAGCATCGCATTTGCTTTCGATCGAGAAGAGGATGTTTACCAGTTCTCGGCAGGGGCATCATATTCTTATTCTCGACTTCAGAAGCACCTAGCGTCGTGGGAAAAGAGAGCCCAGGCGTTTGCCACCAGGCAGTCTATTGCTCAGACTACTGTGAGTATAGTAAAGTTAAGTAGTGAATGGATTAACCCAATTTAGCTAAAGAACCAATGTTAAGCGACTTGCTGTAAATCTGTAATAGAGGCCATGTCTATCTACACTCAGATCTCAAACATACGCTGTCAAATAAGTTTTACACGAGAGTTTAAAACAAACGTCAAACCACCACATAATCAGTCCATATTTATTTAATAAAGTAAAATTAAATGATCTTACGGTTATACTTTACATTCTAGCAAAAACGTCGTATTGATCTGTTGACAATAGGAGATTATAATTTCAAAGAAAAAGAAGAAGTTAAAGAAGAACCTATTGTAACTAAAGTTAAGACGGCAGAACCAAAGAAACGGGTTGTTCTTATCATGGCGAGGACACATGGAGGGGAACCGCCCTCTTCATTTGTATGTCAAGGTAAATAGTAATTAGTGGAATCTATACTAATATATAAAGCTGAAGAGTTTGTTTGTTTGTTTGTTTGCTTGAACGCGCTAATCTCAGGAACTACTGATTAGAAAAATTATTTCAGTGTTAGATAGCCCATTTATTGAGGAAGGCTATAGGCTATATATCATCACGCTACGCGGACGAAGTCGCGGGCAGAAGCTAGTATTATCATAAAATGATGGCAACATTTAAGTACCTACCTACCATTATTCTGCATACACTTATACATAAGTAGATTTTTTTAATGGTCTTAATCATTCTTCAAAACGTGTCATTACTTTCCAACATAATATTATTCTCGCATAGGTCCTCCTTCAATAATTAGTGAACTTTGTTCCTAAAGTTGAAGTTAGGCTAGTTCTTAGGCCTTGGTTACGTATAACGAAACTGATTGTATTGAATATCTTTCATTTGATCAGGATTTCTGGATTATTTACTGGGAACATCAGAGAAGGCAGTTGCTTTAAGAAATAATATTGTATTAGAGGTAAGAAAAATTGTTTTTAGAATATAACGTCTACTTTTGAATAAGTAAAGATTGAGCGTGAGAGCTATTGTCTAAATAGTTTCTACGGGTCACGAGTTCTTTTTAAGTACGCAACAACTAGAAATATGTAAGGTAAACATAGCCTACAGGGCTATTTACACGATACAGAAGAATTCCAAGTGTAGGACAATTTGCTTACAAAAAATATCAGCTTCCAAAGTTCAACTCTATATTTTCTGGAATCCCTTTGTAAGTTACGAATAGGTACAAATACAGAGTCATTATATTATTAGGTAATACCGATGCTGAACCCAGACGGGGTGTTCTTGGGGAACCAGAGATCGGATTTGCTTGGCGGCGACCTCAACCGCAGTTGGAACCGAGCCACCAGCTACGCACACCCCGCACTAGTGGCCGTTAACGATCTTCTCAAAAAACTCGCCTCAGAAAAGGTATAAGTAAATTGAATAAAATCTAAAAAGAACAAAAAAATAGGCATTTAGGGGAAGGATTCCTAATAGTATTCTCATTTAGTTAGGTTATGAATGAATTACATATTTAGTTCGAATTCTCCTACATTCGTATTTTTTAAATAAGTTAATGACATGCATATAAGTTAACTTTATTGAAATCTGTTTGTGATTTAGGCGCGAAAATGATTTTTGAAACAGAAAAACTACTAGTACTACTTTTTGGCTCAAAAAGCCCTTTTAGGGGGGCAGTGAAACCGCGGGCACCAACGAAATTTGGCTTTGTTTTCATGAAACGTTTATAATGAAGTGATGTTCCTTACTTTATATAAATTAACACTTCTAGACAGTGCAGTTAGACTTTATCATCGACATTCATGCTGACATCAGCCACGAAGGTGTCTTTGTGCGAGGGAATTCATACGACGATGTGTACAGGTGAGTACATGAATTACATACCTAAGTATTACCGTCTCAACGTAAATTTCCATTAATTACTATTTAGAAATATCAATAGTGTGTCGTGAAATTTTGGTACTTAAGGCTACAGATCAAGCTATTCGTTTCCAGTGTTAGCTGACCTGGTATTGTATAGGTTTTCCAAATGTTGAGAGGCGAGTTTATATTGGATTTATATAGCTTGATGAGTAAGGTAGGGCTCCGCTTATGTTGTAAAATTTAATGTTATTTATGTGTACTTATGTTTTAAAATTTGGCTGTGTTCAGCTACTTTCGTTGCTGACGTAATTACTAGTACCTACTTATTAATTCAATAAACTTTCGGGAAGAAACCACGTCAATATAATTATGATATATGGAACTGGACTTTTTTATAATATAGTTATTCTATACCTAAGCTAGGCGACCAAACCGATTACGTAAGAAGTGAGTCAGTGTGGAAGTACATATTTCAGATTCAAATATCTCGTTCTCTTGAATAAAACATTATCTTATGGTCAAGCAACTTTAAATAGAAAGTTTAGTAAAAAGTCCGAAATGACGTACGATACATACGTCACAAGTATTTCGCAAGCTTTAATATATTTTGATACGTGAAAAATATTGTGCAATATATAGGAAGGTACTTGTAGGACCGACCTAACATAACATACCATCACGCCTGTGTTCCCCGAAGGGTTAGGCAGAGGCGTACTACTGTACACCCACAGTTCGCCGGTATGTTTAGGTCCCATGTACCTAATAGGGGGCGAGCCTATTGCCAAAAACACATAAAGGGCACAAATTCCTAACTCCGAGCTGCTACTGGGAATTTCATAGAAAAACCCAATAACACTTTGCTTGATCTGGGAATCGAACCCAGGACCTCTAGCGTAGTAGAGGCAGTTGGAGAAGAGCTGGAAAGAAACTCCATAGATACCTACTCTTTAAAAAAAAATATCAGCTTGGATTACAAATATTAAGCTTTACAGCTTTTGTTTTAAATAGTTTAATAACGCCTTTTCAATATTTTGAGCTTATGCACAGAAATATAAATTCTGCTAGCATATAGGTAGGTACCTAGGTAATAAACAGCAACACTGTTTAACTTTGTATCTTCTAGCTATATGTAATAATATCAGACTACTATAGTCTACACAACCCACTCAGATATAATGGGCAGAAAGGTCTTCGTAATCTTCGTAAGGTAACTACTGGTGTCGGGTGCAAGTTTAGAAAACTTACCGCTTCTATACCTAGCGGCTAGCACTTAGGATTCGTTGGAGAACATAGTACAGGATCAGCCACTTTACTATCACTATATTCTTGGCAACAGCCCACAGTAATTAAGTATTCATACACAGCACATATTTATGAGCATTCACGTTTTTGGAGCGACGCGCGACGGGAGCACGGTCTACGCACGTGCGTTCGTATTCGAGCTTTTTGCCTTCTATAATAAACTTCCCCGTTTAGGTACCTCCACCCTACTCGGTCACTCCTCTTTGGGTAGTCTTTTTGTTTCTTACGGAGAACCGTAAATCCGTTTTTATTATGTTTTCCCCAGGTTTGAGCGGCATGCAGTTCTTCCAAAGTTTCTGGGAGCTCGTATAGAAGCATGGCGGCCCGAAGCTTGCTTCTTCAATGCGGACTCTGTGCTGGCCGGCACAGCCCGCAGGGCTCTCCCCACGGGCACAGTAGACGCTTACACACTGCTGGTCTCTTTAGGCGGCAGAAGATTGTCTCCCAGAGGACCTTACATACATTATACAGAAGACGCATGTATCCTTTCAAATGTTTTTTCTCCGTCACATTTTACACATAGTATTATCCTAAGGTAACGTTACGAGGTTCACCCCCTAAATGTTCGCTAGTAGGTACCTATGCTTTAGGTCAGGCTAACTACAACCTATTGAAGTTTTATAGAAAATCCCAATGTTTGCTTCCTGGGAATAGAACCCTGCACTCTCAGCAGCCGCTATTTACGAGACCAATGAAGCAATATCAGTGGATATTGTCTAAAAAATTAAATGTCTTGTTAAGTACCTACGTTTGACACAGTTATAACAATGTAATAATTTTTTTTAATATTACTTTAACCCGAGACTCAGATTCCAAAATAGGTAGATCTCTAGCAAAATCTCTGTGCGACTACTATCGACATATCGGCGTTATTCCTCCACGAGTGGGGAGGACTAAGAAGAAAGATCAAAGGGGCAGACGGCGGCGTAGACGACCTGTCATTGAGCGAGACAGGTCAGACAGATTTGGCATACCTACCTATACGTATACCTATCTTACTAGTTAATTACCACTTTCTACCTATTTAGGTACTGTAACCTCTGAAACAAAAATTCGCAGCAAAGCGTATTTTATTCTAATTTGAAAATTACTAACTAAATAACTAGCTGGGTTATAAAAAATACTTATCTAAGCATTAGGCTTTTATAGAATAGGTACCTATACAAGAAAGTAGTACCTATACAACTTTTAAGCATTATAAGTACATAATATGTATTTTATGTTACCTACCTACGTTGTAATTTGCAAAATTTTCCATCCAGTGACAATAATGGGTAACAGAAAGCCGCACAAACACGAAAAAACTTTCTGAAATGGAAGCCACATAACGTTATGGAAATTTCTCCAACAATGGAAGGGTTGTCAAACTTTGAGCTGGGCACCTACATTAATTGTGTCGTAATTTTAATCAATACTTTTCCACCATGCTTTTATCTTGTGTAAAATAAAATATTTGTTTGATTGAAAGGTCACCAAGTTCGTCCCCTGAGCGGCGTGTGTTGGCCGGTCGTGTACTGTCACCACCCCTTCCTAAGGTATCACCACCGTCACTGCAGGCTTTACCAGCCAGGATGTCACGCCGCCCCATGCTGAAGTCTCGACCACGGACCGTACCTGATGTAGACCACATATTGCCTATAATTACTGGTAACACGCGTCTTAGAAAAAATGTGTCAATTGATAGTTATGGGTAGAACAGTAAATGAGACAGTAAAGTTTCTTCCTTCTGGGTGCCGAGTCTACTATTCAGTTGTGTCAGAATTGTGATTCAGTGACTTCTTATTGGTTGATTTTTGACAGTTTTCTCTACGAAATCTGTCATTTCTTATGTCATTTAGTGCCATTGGACGGTCATTCTGAGGCAATTGAAATAGCAGACTTGGGCCCCAGGGGCCCTAGTCTGCTATTTCAATTGACTGAAGTCACTGAATCACAATTCTGACACAGCTAAATAGTAGACTCGGCACCCTGGTTCAGTGTGCATCACGTGACTGGCCCTGCCGCTACTAGTTTCAGCAGGATATCGGATTTACTCAACATACATGTAATAAATGGTGATAGCCAGGCCCCTCTTTCTCACTGGGCACTATGGGCAAGTGCCCGGGGCCTCGCGACCCAATTTGAGTCTTGTTTTTTTTGCACTTGTTAATAAGAAAAAGTCCGTTGTCATAAGGGTCCCTTATTCTAGTGCCCATGGCCTCCAATAGGATAAAGACGGCCCAGGTGATAGCTGAGTATGAGAAAGTGCCAATCAGTGTTATTTGTACAGGGACAGCTGTCAAAACACCTCGGCTGGCTGTTGTGGACATGAGCGCATACATTCGGACACCAAAGGGATGTGTGAATCAGCCCTTGGAGAAGTCACGGTTAAGGCTTTCCAGACGTCCGCGCCCCTCACAACACAGGTTCACGAGTGACGAATATGATACCCACGAGTCCGATTCATAGACACTAGTGGTCCAAAAGAAACACGAAATCCCAGGTTGTTGTTAGGAACATATTTTTTATATATTAAATTTATAAAATAAAACAAACGAGATTTTTATTGAAATGTATAATGTCGAAGCTTCCATATTTACAATCACTAATCACTATCGTTCAGTCATCTCATTCTTAGAACAAATCTTAATCAACACTATTATCACTACAAATTCTACAATCATAACGGCAAATGAAAAACGAGACTGAGTATCGTTATCGAGATTTATTTTTGAACTTTTTTTTTATTTTATGACAATTTTGGTTTCAACGTAAACGATTCGACTTCATCTACGCATAATTAAAGAGGTCACAGGTCATCACAAAAACGATACAATCGTACATACGAAGGGTAAAGAAGCGCGGGCGCTCCGCAGAACGTTCAGCCGGACAGTCGGGCCGCGCGCAGGCCGGACCGGGCGCGAAGCACCTCCCCTAATAAATATCTTTGGCATGAACCGAACAGCTCGCCGACGAGTCACACGCGATCGCACTAACAACAACCGACAGTATTGCTTCGATGCCAATATAAAGTTCGTTTCGTTCCCGCACGGGGCGTCGCGTCGGGAGCTTCAGTGGGCGGCGGAGGCGCGCGCGGCGCCAGCGCGTCATTCCCAGGCGTCTTTGTCGTCGTCGGACAGCGTCACCAGGCGCATGGGGTCGTCGTCGGGCGGCGGCGCCGGCGGGGCTGCGCCGGCGCGGGCCGCGCGCTTCTGCCGCAGCAACTCCTCGTCCGCCGCCGTCAACGGCTTGCGGAACTCGTACACCAGAGGAAATATACGCTCCACCGCAGACTGCACGTCGCCCACGCTACGGGCTGTAAACAACAGTCTGTGTTCAGAATAACAATACACTTATCCAATATATCCTGTGTTGGTATCTGATGAACATAGAATATTTATCAAACTTAGATCTTATCGCACTAAGGTCACTGATGTTAAAATAAGATGACAAAACTCAAGTGGCGTTGAGGCATTATTACACGGCAGGCAAAGTGGAAAAACGGGTCAAGTGCGAGTCAGACTCGCGTACCGAGGGTGCAGCAGTCGCATCTAGTTTACCAATAAAGCAATTAATTATGTAATCACAAAAAAATGTGATGCAACTATAAATTTACTGTTTCGGGTTTTTCCTTTACTGGTGCTTTATGCCTCTTGCCAAATTTTGCCAAAAATTCTAGGTCAAGTATTCCGATTCCCTTGAAAATTCCCAAAATATGCGACATAAACGGAGCATCTTTATGATCCGTTTATACCGCAGCAGTGAAAAAAAAAACTTGTTCTTTACAAGTTTTTTTTCACTGCTCCAAGGGATTACAGATCTTAGTACCTATTCGATATTAATTTCAGCTTGATACCTCTATGCGTTCCTGCCAATAAATAAGGGTCTTGACGGACGGACAGACTTACAACAAAGTACTTTACTTTTTGTTTTGAGGTACAGATCTCTAAAAACGACATGAATGGATACAAAGAGGACTCCTCCCTTGTGCCTATTATAATGTGTATTTTGTACCTATAATGCTAAGTCGAGGTTATTTCAGATTGAATAAACTTTTACGAAGATTTTATTATTATTCAGACATATAAGTGCATCACGTTTTCAAGATAAATCTGTTACAAGTCCAGAATAGATCGAATAAATCTGTGAATTTACTTCAAATATTGTTTTGGGGTCTAATTTCTTTACATGGGGGTCTAAATGATTTACGATAACGACCCTTTTTGTTATGCTTGGAAGAAAAATAAAGTCCCAATAAATATTGGGTTAAAAAAAATAACACAATGACAGTTTTAACATTTACAACTTACAATCGAAACCACGACCATAGGCGCAGCAGAAGTAGCTAGAAAACCATTATAACAACTACACTAAAAGATGCAGTATTAATTTGACAAATTCGCCTCATTTTTAGGGTTCCGTAGCCAATGGCAAAAAACGGAACCCTTATGGATTCGTCATGTCTGTTTGTCCGTCCGTATGTCACAGCCACTTTGTTCCGAAACTATAAGAACTATACTGTTGAAACTTGGTAAGTAGATGTATTCTGTGAACAGCATTAAGATATTCACACAAAAATAGAAAAAAAAAACAATAAATTTTGGGGGTTAAATAGAACTGAAACTCAAAGGTTTTTTCCATCAAACCCATACATGTGGATCTATGGATAGGTCTTCAAAAATGATATTGAGGTTTCTAATATCCTTTTTTCCTAAATTGAATAGTTTGCGCGAGAGACATTTCCAAAGAAAATGTGTGTGTGCGTCCCCTGTAACTTCTAAAATAAGAGAATGATAAAACTAAGAAAATATATGATAGTACATTACCATGCAACCTTCCACCGAAAATTAGTTTGAACGAGATCTAGTAAGTAGTTTTTTTAATCTATTTAAATAAAAGAAAGTCGTGTTAGTTACACTATTTATAACTTGAGAACGGCTGAACCGATTTGGCTGAAAATTGGTGGAGAGGTAGCTTAGAACCAGGACACGGACATAGGATACTTTTTATCCCGTTCCCGTGGGCCGTGATGACAGACCGAATTCCACGGGGGCGGAGCCGCGGGCAGAAGCTAGTCTTATATATATAAAAGAAAGTCGTGTTAGTTACACTATTTATAACTAGAGAACGGCTGAACCGATATGGCTGAAAAGTGGTGGAGAGGTAGCTTAGAACCAGGAGACGGACATAGGATACTTTTTATCCCGTTCCCGTGGGCCGTGATGACAGACCGAATTCCACGGGGGCGGAGCCGCGGGCAGAAGCTAGTACTTCATAAATCGTAAACCGCAATATACCTTAAAACATCGATCAAAGTTACAACGAACTACAAGAACTTTTATATTATGTTACTTGCTGCTATGGAACCCTTCATGGGCTAGTCCGACTCGCACTTGGCCGCTTTTTTTTACGAATAAGCTGCGAAATTTGCACTGAAGTATCTACAGCAGCAGCGGCCGCTGTGGGCGTCATTGTTTGGGAATCGCTTCGCCAGTTTTCAGTGGCTTTAGATAACCAAAGTAATTTAAAAAATTACAAGTAGTTTGAGGTAAGATGACCACTGTAACTTAATTTAGTAGTAGTAGTACATAGGTGGCTCAGCAAACTGGCAGTTTAAAGGGACAAATTGCACCTTTTATTGCGAAAGTTTTGTAGTAAGCCCAATGGGTGGAAGTATAGGTACAGAAAATAATGATTAATGGAAAATAGATAAATAAATAACCTCCTTCATCATTCTGACTTTACCATTTGTTTATATCTTCTTTTGAATCGCCTCCTATGGTATGGTTCTGTTTCATATAGAATGACAATGGTTAGCTAACAAAAATGCAATGTACCTGTGATAGTTACACCTCCTGTGGAGAATATCTTTAATGTGGCTTTAGGATTATACAACTTGTAGGTGACGCCTGGATGAAGCTCTGGTTCATAACTGAAAGAAAGGTAAACCACATTTTAAAAGATCTTCATAATCACTTCTTCAGTCACATAATATTTATGTGTGGAATTGGCCAGTTGCAGTTTCAGTTATTATAAAAAAATTAAGTTATCTGTTCTTTTCTTGCAATTCAGCATGTTGTAGAATATATTATTACTTTTAGGAATGCTTTGTAATATTAACATCAATATGATAATATCAGATCAGGTTACATAACTTGTACTTGGAATACAATACACAAAATTTTTCAAGTTGGGACATGTGTAAATACTGAAACCTATTTTGAATAGATTTGATTACCAGTAATAGCCATTATCCCTAGGTACATCTCTCCAAGTTCTTGGGTAAGGTGATAATAATGATAAAAATTCACTTTACAGTCATTTTCTCCCTAACATTGATCCTTTGGTAGCACAAAGCAATTTTGCTTGAACAAAATTAAAATTAAACAAAGCCGAAGGATATAATATGTAAGGATAGTTTAACTTTTCTATCAGTACTTTTTTGTTTCAAAATATGTTCAGTTGTAGATTACCTGATGCTTTGCAGCAACTAACTTTGCCTTTACAGAATAAAACTTTAACAATATTTTTAGTATGTAGGTAATTGATTTATGATTTATGATGAATCAATTTATGATGAAATATCACTAAAACATCAAATGAGGCATTTTGAAATCTCTAGAAAGACCCCAAATCTCCCTTTACTGCCATTATTGAATAGGGATGTCAATGTTTAATAGTTAACCAATTAATTGCAAAATTACCTACTTCTTACTAATAATACAAAGACTTCAATAATGTGTTTGTGTTAAAATCGTTTATTTTTTACCAACTACCGTTTGTTTCTAATTGTCTCAAAGAATCAGAGTAAAATGTCATTGTATGGTTGCTTGTAAAGTCCTAACATACTTGAGACTGCTTCAAAAATGTCAACAAGAAACAAAGAAGTTTATCCATATTTCAGTGAAGATTTGAAAGGTGGTATTTGAAGATTTATATACCTAATAAGAGTGATTATAAAAACTAAACTTACTCTGCTTCTTTATATTTCTTGGAAAAAGATATGATCCTTATGCCAAAAGGCATTCGACAGGTGCCCAATACATTGACTACTCGGAAATTGCGGAAGCGCACTTGAAAGCCGAGTTTCTGGAGCGCGCGCGCATACCGCCTCGCTGCCACTTTGGCCTGATCCTCGCTGGTGGCGCCCGTGCACGTCACGCGCCCTGACGACCAAATCGACGCGGTAGTGTATGGACGCCGTAACTTCATTGTTACCATTCCGTTCTCGCGGCGAAACTCTACGTTAACACCGTTTAATGCTATCTGTCTAAGGTTCAGGTGGCACTTAACACTAAAACTGCACACGACATTGTTTATCATTATGTCTATTTCAGGTGTATCCTCCTCTTCCTCAACGGGGGCAGGAGGGGGTACTGCCTCTGATGAGTTGGCACACTGTAACTGAGGTGCACTGGTTGTGCCAGCTTCACAATACTCATGGTCGGGCACCATATGATTTGTAACACTATGTGTTGTTATGCCACGGTTCTGCACACCATGTGTGCCTTTGCTCAGCTCCTTAATACCATTCTCTTGAATGAGTGTAGCCATGACCACCACGGCTCACTGAAATAAAGATAAAAATTAATACTATCACTCAAAATACCACATAATATTGTAATTAAATACATAATTAATAAATGTTACCTCTAGCAAGGTATTATATTATACTATAATAATAGCAGCATAAGCGCGAAGTATCTATCAAATGTTACCTGAATGAATATGTGATACTGTGTACATTGCTATAAATAGTGTGCATGTATGAAATTGGATATTTGATCCTCTTTTCAATCAACCTCAGTGTTTTTTATAATAATTATAATGTAGGTAAGTAACATATTCATATTAAGATGCATGGATGTAATCCCAATACTTTAAAATCATAATTATTATTAAATATATTCTCTTAAAATGGACTTAAATTGAAATGCTATTCATTCATAATATTTTTTATTTCAGGATATGAATCAACAATTGTAATGAAACACTGATTAATTTTGTACATTGAGAGCAAGAAAAGTGTGATTATAGCTGTTATCGTCAGCATTCAGCGGTAACCCATAAAGAGGACTTTATTGAAAATTGTTGATTGCACAACAATGGTGAATGCCAAACATACATGAAACAATGAAAATATTTGCACAAAGCACACCTTTAGCTAAAATTATGCAAGATTTAATGATATTTAATTGTTTTCAGCAAACACCATTGAAATGAAATAATTCTGGAGCATAATTTATTTATAAAAAATAAGCTGTGTGCAGAAACCAAGAAATATACAAATAGGACTCTATATAAACCATGAATGTGAACATTAAAACAATGACTAAAATCATCACTCTTTATTATTTTTATATTTCACATTTAGTGATACCTATTGGAATCACAGTGCCAATAATGTTAGATTTCAACAGATAAAAACACCTACACATACCTATGAAGTATTTACTGACTTTAGTAGAAATTTAAAAGATTTACAGATAAAGTTTAGCACAAAGGAATTTTTTAAATTATTTTATCTGAATACACTCACTTCACTAGCTATAAATATAGATTGAAATATTCATACATTTTTTACATCTAAAAAATTTAGCTTAAAACAAAAACAGAATCAAATTTCAAGATTCAATGGAGGGGCTCAATTTAGGGCACTTCCCACGGATCGGTACGGCGCGACGCTACATGACACTTCGCACAGCTGACTGCCGAACGGGTCCCCGCCCCGCGCTACCCACGTCCCCCCCACCGTTCCTTGCGCCCTGTCTACGTCCTGCGCCCTGCGGCTAGTTTACAGTGCACATGCAATAAGACGAATAATACCTACATCGACCTACCCTGGATGGATTTCAATTGCGCACAAGGGCTTTTTGCTGTGTAAATTCTAAGTACATGAGCCTATTGATTGCTTGAATGAAATCTAAAATAACTTTAAAGCTTACATTACCCAACAATCATTAATTTACTAATATACTTAATTGACTACATGATGCGGTAATGAAAATAATTCGTAGTCAGCAGTTATTGACCCCTTAACGACCTGAACCACACGTGATGATGGACCACAAAGAAAAGTTATCTTCTTTCAAATATAGGTCTAAGACTATACTATCCACGACTTTTGTAGACTTGATCCATAATTACAATCGTAAGGTGTGTGATTATTGTAATATCACCTGAGGCATTTTAACAAAATGATGAACAAAATAACACGAGAATGAACTTGAACCAAAATGGGGCAGTCGTAACTTTTTATTATAATTTTGGAGTGATACTTAGGATTAGAGTATCCAGGTCATAAACGATTAAGTAAGATTCCAAGATAATTACATAAAACAACAATTTACCTGAGGTATTAATTTGTCACAATTATTTTTACACTACCAGCGAATAATAATTTTCATTGCAGAATTATGAAGTCCAGACAGGGGGTTGCGGGTACGATAAAGCTTTTGCACAATAACAATAAACACACGGAATATGTCAAGAATTACTTAGAAAGCTAACAGATAGAAGCGACTTGATATTAAATGCAAAAATCAAAAACTTATGCACATCCTGCCTAGCACCGCCATATTCCATTCGATGAACAAAATTGAAGAATGAACGTGAATTGTGAATTACTGAATTCTAAATTGTGAATGAAATGAAACTGAAAAGGAAATTGAATGACTGATAGTATCCTTTGCAAATTCATTACCTACATTGTCTATGATTATTGTTATTATTTTTACAGTTGGCTACTCCACATTTGGGATACTACTCCTCGAGTATGGTGTTTACAGAATACTTTCCTGCGATCTCCATGTGTGTTCAAAAGTGTCCCTTATAAGGCACTAGCTTCTGCCCGCGACTTCGTCCGCGTAGCGTAATGATATATAGCCTATAGCCTTCCTCAATACATAGGCTATCTAACACTGAAAGAATTTTTCAAATCGGACCAGTAGTTCCTGAGATTAGCGGGTTCAAGCAAACAAACAAACTCTTCAGCTTTATATATTAAGTATAGATAGTATAGATTAAATTGGTGGCGCTACTGACGCTACCGAAGCGATGAGGTAATAGTGCTACCAAATCCCTAAATCTCGTAAGATCGTCTTGGAAGAGTAGGCAATCTTGAATGTTTTTCCTTTTACACGATTTATAGATCTTAATGTCATCAGCGTACATCAAGAAGTGGGTGTTAACAAAGCACTTTTTTATGTCATTTATAAACAAGATAAACAGAAGAGGACCTAATATAAATGCCTGAGGAACTCCAGATACGGTTTCAGATTCAAAACCATCAGCGACGACTTTTTGAGTTCTGTTGAAAATATTAAAAATAAACTAACGTAGCAAATTGCCTCGGATTCCATTGAAGGCAAGCTTTTCCAAAAGAAGTGTGTCATCCACCTTGTCAAAAGCCTTTCGAAAATCGGTATACACGGCGTCCATCTGGACGCGTCGGTCCATATTTTCAAATAAAAAGTTGGTTTGTCGTTGTAGAACCGCGTTTAACAAATCCATGTTGTTCGGGTATAATTAAATGATGAATTTGAGGATACAGTGCACCGTGTCACTCAAAAAGGTTTGACAAGGTGGAGAGAATCGAGATGGGGCGATAATTTACATTGCTTTTATCACCACTTTTGTAGATTGGTGTTATAAATGCACGTTTCCATGTAGAAGGGAAAACACCCTCAAAAACGCATTTATTAAAAATTATGTACAAAGCTGTGTGGGTGCTATCAGCTATTCTGAAAGAAGTCAGTAGGTAGTCACGCAAATATTTTACTTTTTATCAGATGCTATAAATGCTATAATACTTACGAAATGCGGAAGATCGTGCAGTTGATGCGATGACTAACATCCGATGTGACCGGGATGGGTTGTTTATTGTTCTCTAGTCATTCGAGAACTATTAGAACCAGTTTTTTTTAATCTGCGGCAACTTCTTATAATTTGATTTTTGACCGAATATATCCGAAAATACCCGTATGTGCGTCGGTTTGTATGCGCTCAGAACTCGTCGCTTCCTTGTGTGCAGTTTGCACCGGTCACATTGTATATTATATAATCAACCAATTAATACGCACATGACTTCGAAAAGTCAGAGGTGCGTGCCTTGGATTCAAACTCGAGACCTTTGACTTGGCAGCAGTACGAGCAGTGGCAGCAGCAGCACGAGCAGTGATAGCCTAACGATGTGGGATATATACCCATAATTAAAAGGTATGAGAAACATTTATAATAAAATTGACGACGACTAAACCACTTGCAATACACAAGTGGTTTAGTCGTCGTGTACCGTCGCGTACCTATAACTTCTATGAGCCCCAGTTTCTATCTGTTTTTTTCAGAAATTCCAAAATGGCTCTAGCATAGGCTAAGGGTATGGTATATATACACTTGGCCTTTAATTATAGGTATGTTTAGTGATATTTATTGTTTATTGTTATAATTATACCTCAAAGTATTACTGTATTCAAATAGTTGAATATTATTGGGCAAAATAATAAGTTATCCAAGGGGGTGTCAATTTACCCTGTGGCTACTGTAGCGCCGACCTTATTTAACGCATTTTGAAAGACATTTCATGTCCGGATTCTGTTTTCCTTTCTTTTACCCTCCATGAATCCTAGGAAAAAGTGAGGAAATAATTTTCGTTATGAAAAAAATAAACATTTAATATATAGATTTGAGACGCATTCGAGTGCCCGAAAACCCGAAAACGGAAACACGGTACATCAGAAAATGTGTGTGTAGACTCACCATTTCAAACGCTCTTGGTCTTGTAAACTTCTCCTTAAGCACGTTAAGCACATATTATCAGCTAACTTCACTTTATTGTTCGATCATCCATCGTTCATCAATCTAGCGGTCGAATAATTCGTAATAATACTTAATTTTTTTTCGTTTTTGTGCTTAATATTACTTTAATTTGGTGTTCCTGATTCGTTCGAAGTCGGTGGATATTTATAAATGTAAATAATCATCCCGTTGTGTTTGCAAACGTGCATATGCTTTGTTGTGAGAACCACCTTTATCTGCTGTCATTCTGAGCTACGGCAACTGAATTTTTCGATAATGAAACATAAGTTATCATAATATCCTTTGAGTGGTAGGTCAACGACTGAAAAATAGTACGAAAATATCAAGTTAGTATCCAGTTGTTTATGTGTCGTGATGAGAGTGGTGTTCTTACACGGAGCAGTTGTCAGGAGAATGTGCGGTGGCGTTTAGCCTTAGTGGCAGAGGACGTCAGAAATAGGATCCAGCATGGAATCGGTGAAGGACGAAGAACGTATGCGGCGTCTACGCGCGCTGGAGGAGCGGCTGTATGACCCTCGCTCCACCGGCAACGTGGATTGCTTACTAGACACTGTCACGGCGCTTGTCTCCGACTGTGACCACCCGGCTATCCGACGCATGAAGAACGTCGAAGCCTATACCAGCAGATGTAAGTACATAATGCAAAGTGGTTTTTGGGATCATTGCCATGATTCTAATTCTGAAACTTTTCATATATTGTTTTATTTACAGTCTATTTATTTGAGATTTGAAGCCATTGGTCAGTGAGTTGTTGAGGGGTGTTTGTCTTCATAGCAACAGCGAAAAAAAACCTATATTACTTTTTGTACATTGTTTTAATATTTACACCATTACTCTTGGAATACTGTGAATGTTTATGAGTACCAATATATATACCTAGAACTTAGTAATAAAAATGCAATTGGATATAATTCAACAGTTTTTCAAGTTATCATTTTAATTTGTAATTTAGTTTTGTATGCAACTTAAACAACATGTTTTGATAATTCACTGAAGTCATCCGGTTGATTCCGAAGCATCACACAGCAGAGCAGATTAAGCAAGTCTCATTTTTTAAATAAAATATTTATTTTTATTTATTTATTTATAGAAAACCAACAGCTATACAAAAAAAACGAATTTAGGTTAGGAAACATTAAGCCAATTATAGGTTTTCACGGATAGTCAGAAAACACACTTATACCTATTCAGGCAATCTTAAATTTTTTTTAGATTTAACTAAGATATAATAGACTATAATGCTAAAATATGAAAAATATTATTATAATAATTATGTGGATTTAATATAACTAGCAAAACTAGTTATATTTAAAAAATATCAAGGTTTAGCTGTCTGCAAGCCACACGGCTCCTGGTATTAAATTTAAACAACACATTTAAATACTTTACAGAAAAATTCATATCTAGCACCTCTTATAATTTTCAATGTAAGATTTCTATTGTCTGAGATTATGTTGAGTGAAATGAGTTACATGACCCAGTTACAGTACCGTTATTTATTAATTACTGAATTTGGAAGGGAAGTGTTTCTATACTGTAATTTAGTTTTAAACAGTTTCTTGACAACAATATTCTTTTATTCCACTATTAGTTGGATATTTGGTTTATTTTTCCTGATTTGTTACATTCGGAGAAGAAATCATGCCTAAACTGACACACTGCTGGTTATAGACACCACCAGTGTGTCATTTATAGAAATATATGGCTAAACAAATATTTAAAGCAGTCATAATTTGATTTTAATGTAACTAACTGACTCTTTTGCTTTACTCTTTACTTAAAAGACAACATTAGACTTACATTATGTATCTATGACATAATTTTATCAATGTTTATATTATGATTAGTGCAGTAGTTATGAGTTTAACTTACAATGCTATCACTTATGTATTTCTAAAATTTACAAATAGGTTTATTGATTATAAATGATAGATTGGCAATTAATCACTAAATCAATTATCTAATTTAGTCCAGTATAGCTTTTATCATCTATTGGTTTTATCAAAAGTTGGATAGATTGTGTAAAAATCATATTAAATATGTACAGTTCTGGTTTTATTGTACTCTTTTATCCACTCCAATTCCAAACAATGCATTTTTAGTTTGTATGAGTACTTACCTATGTATTATGTGTATTACCTATGGAGATGATTCAGTTTTATAAATCTCAAGTCACTCCACCTCCACCTAACGAAATATTTACACATGATTGTCCTTACATACCAATTGCATAAAAGTTTTGTTTATCAACAACCCTTTTTTATCCAATTACTGCTTCTGCCCACGGCTTTGCCCCCGTAGAATTCGGTCTGTCATGACATCCCACGGGAACGGGATAAAAAGTATCCTATGTCCGTCTCCTGGTTCTAAGCTACCTCTCCAACGATTTTCAGCCAAATCGGTTCAGCCATTCTTAACTTATAAATAGTGTAACTAACACGACTTTCTTTTATATATATAGATATAGATGTGTTGTGAGAATGTATAGATGTTTGTTACTCTTTCATGCCAGAATGGCTGAACAGATCTGGATAAAATTTGGCATAGATATAGATATAGTCTGGATGTCCTGGAGTCTTTTATCCAGGTCAGACCCAATTCTGAAGTACACACAGATAAAGATGTGGGCAGAAGCTAGTTGGATAAAAAAACTATCCATAATATTTTGTGTTTGCCACTGATTTATTACAAAGCTTATGTAAGACTTCCTCTGAGTGGTGATGTTTCCAGATAAAGGTTAAATACCTACACTTTCCCCATAGTTTACTGTACCTAGTCAAGCATTTGTTGTTTTTAAAACAAGTTACCAAGTAAACAAGGAACAAACACAAAGTAAATTGAAAGCATTTAAGCACACATTAGGCTGTTTACATAGTTATATTTATGTGTGCATGTCCAGGATTTGGTTATAGACAATTAAACTATGTTATGTTTATAGGCATATAATGAAAGCAGTCTAGTTGTTATGTGTTTATATCTCATAATTACCAAGACATTTCTTTTGTTATAGATGAAACATTTGCTTCAGACATAGTAGACCTGCGTATGAAAGCAGCAGATTTTGATTTGATTAAGGTAATCGGCCGTGGAGCATTTGGTGAAGTGCAACTAGTCAGACACAAGTCTACACATCAAGTTTATGCCATGAAGCTACTTAGTAAGGTTGAAATGATTAAAAGATCTGACTCCACATTCTTCTGGGAGGAGCGGCATATAATGGCTCATGCTAACTCAGAGTGGATATTAAAACTACACTTTGCCTTTCAAGACCACAAGTATCTTTACATGGTCATGGACTACATGCCTGGTGGTGACCTTGTTAGTCTTATGTCAAACTATGACATCCCTGAGAAATGGGCAAAATTCTATACAATGGAAATTGTCCTCGCCTTAGATGTGATTCATGGCATGGGTTTTGTACACCGAGATGTTAAACCAGACAATATGTTAATTGACAAACATGGTCACCTCAAGCTGGCTGACTTTGGTACTTGCATGAGAATGGGGCATGATGGTCTTGTGCGTGCTAGCAATGCTGTGGGTACACCTGATTATATATCACCTGAAGTGTTACAGTCACAGAATGGAGAAGGAGTGTATGGTCGTGAATGTGACTGGTGGGCTGTGGGAATATTTTTGTATGAAATGCTCATTGGAGATCCTCCTTTTTATGCAGACAGTTTAGTAGGAACATATGGTAAAATAATGGACCATAGGAACTCACTTCAATTTCCTGATGATGTAGAAATTTCTAAGGATGCCAAATCTCTTATCAGAGGTCTCCTTACAGATCGCATCAAAAGATTAGGCAAGAATAGTGTTGATGAAATTAAGCAACATCCATTCTTTATCAATGATCAGTGGAGTTTTGAAAACTTAAGGGATTCCGTACCACCTGTTGTGCCTGAATTATCTAGTGATGATGATACAAGGAACTTTGACGACATGGAAAAATCTGATGCATTGGATGAATCTTTTCCTGTCCCCAAGGCTTTTGTTGGCAATCATTTACCATTTGTAGGTTTTACTTACAATGGCGATTATCAGTTATGTAGTAGAGGACTGAAGGCAGCCGATGTAGTAGATACTATATCTAATAATCATATTAATAATGTTGGATCTGAAGCAATATTGCAGCTAGAAAAACTTCTTGAAAGAGAAAGAGATGGAAGACGAAAAATGGAGGACACACAAGTTACATTATGTGCTCAGCTAGAAGAACTGTCTCAGAGAGAATCTAGAAATAAGAAAATAATTGCTGATACTGACAAGGAATTAGCGTTATTACGACACGATCTGAAAGAGTTACAAAGGAAAGCTGATATTGAAGCCGAGACAAGGAGAAAAGCCGAATTTAATTTTAATGAAGCAAAACGACGGCTTGATGAAGAGCAAAGCAAACGAGCAAAAGAAATAAACAATTTGCAAACTTATAATGACAAAATAAATGCTTTAGAAATGCAACTTACAGAGTTACGTGAAAAATTAAAACAAGAAGCTGAGGCTGCTGCTAAATCCAGAAAGCAAGCAGCAGAGCTAACAGCTGCTCAGGCCGCAGCAGCTGCCGTCAATGATGGCACCATGGCGAGCCTGCGTGCTCAGCGCGATAACCTGGAGCGGGAACGAAGCACACTCTCTGAAGAACTTGCTACTGTAAAGGCAGCTAAACAACGTTCGGATGCCGCGGTCACAGATGCCACCAGCAGATTGAATGCGGCCCATGCTGAGCTCGAACGGTCATCGGCCAGACTTAATCAAATTATGGCAGATAATAGGCAGCTTTCAGAGCGCGTTTCGTCATTAGAGAAAGAGTGCGCTTCGCTGTCCCACGAGCTTCGTGCCGCGCAGCACATGTACCAGCAGGAAGTACGTGCCCATCAGGACACTCAACGGTCACAGTTGCTCTCTAAACAAGAAGCCAATTTGGAGCTAGTCAAGGGTGAGTGTTAGTATACCAAGACAGTTATATTCCCCAACATCTAGTCCACGCTATAATCCTCTCATGTTCAACTGAGCTAAACTATATACCTAAGCTCCCAAAAATATATATCATACCTTCACTTTTTGCATGCCTCAGGAACATTGGAAACGATTTTTAAAGGTATTGTTCAGTTTGCTAATATATCTCCTTGTAGGACCAGTGTAGTTTCATTTTCTAAAGTAAACATAATAATTATTATGGCTTGGTACCTTTTACTACTTCATTTATTACTTTGACATCATGTCTAAAATGGAATTAAATTTTAATATTTCTTGAGAATTTGTAATAAAATTGTACAACATACCTAATTGTAAATTTATTAATTCTCTTGAATTTTTTTACGGCTTTTTATAATGTAACACATGATACAACAGCCCTGCAATCAAAACTGAACGAGGAGAAAACAGCAAGACAGCGGTCGGAGTCGATGTGCCAGGAGAAGGACCGACAGATGTCTATGCTCAGCGTCGACTACAGGCAGATGCAGCAGCGCCTGCAGAAGCTTGAGGGCGAACATCGTCAAGAAACAGAAAAGGTAAATTACACTCCAATCACATCTACAACAAGTAATTTTTCAAGTCAGTGTAATAAGTGATGATGGTATGGATTATATATACAACTAGCTTCTGCCCGTGGCTTCGCTCACTTGAAGCTATATCAGGAGTAAAAATGGAAAACCAACATTGATGACCTCTTTTTGTATGGGCCTCTATACATCAGGGAGGTCAAGCTGTATCTCAGAATTCATTTAATTAATTGAGATAAGAAGTACACCAGTTTTTAAGTTGGAGCATATACTTTGTAACAGTGATAATAAAATTAAAATCTATTCAGTAGTTTTTGCTGCAACCCGTAACAAACAGACAAGAATTTTAAAAATCACATTTTCGGATTCGTAGACGTTTATATACCATCCCACGTGTTTGTGGATGTACAGACACAGCTTTTTTACAATTTTATAATAGTAGAGATTTGTTTTGTTTTCTATATACAGTGCTCAATAGTTGGTGTCAGTGTTACTCGGCATTTGTACGCAACTCAGAGAAACATTGTCGTTTTGTGTAGGCAATGGGTCTGGCGGCCTCGTTGGAGCAGGAGCGGGCCGCGCGGCTGGCGGCCAGCGGCGAGGTGGCGGCGGCCGAGGCGGCGGCGCGCGCGGCCGCGGCCGAGCGGGACGCGCGCGCGCGGGACCTGCTGGCCGTGCGCGCCGCGCTGCACGACGCCTCCGAGAAGCTCGCCGCCGCCGCCGCCGAGCGCGACATGCACTGCGCCAGGGTTAGTGCTACTTGCTACTTACAATACAATAACTACGTCATCACTCTATATCAGCCCAACGCTGGACGTAGCCCTCCCTTGTGCGCCATTTTACCCTATCCTCAACTTCCGCTAGCAACCTTTCGCTAATCACCCCTCCATGTATAAATGTACATAAGTCAAAGTCAAAATGTTTTATTTCAATTAGACCATTATAAAAGGTACTTTTGAAAAGTCAAACTAGTTGCACGGTTCCAAAAAGTGGGTCATATGGAGAAGAGCCGGCAAGAAACTCCATAGATACTCTATTAAAAAAATATATCAACTTGGATTACAATATTAAGCTTTACAACTTTGTTATTAAATAGTTACTGAGAATGATGCAGTTTGATGAGCAAGATCCATTCATTACTTACATATATAAAAAAAGGAATTGCCACAGCAAGTAAGAGCTGACCAGCCATATGTATCTATTTTACCGAAATAACACAGGTTAAGTTCAAATGTTTTTATTTCAAATAAACTATTACAAGTGTCTATGAAACATTAGGTTGATCCTATGCAGAAGAATCCGGCAAGAAACTCCATGGACACGCTTAAACTATTATTGCATTAGCTTGCATGCAGTACCTAATTAATGGTAAATTACCCCACGTAACTATTTTTATACCTTGCAACCTTTTATGGGTAAATGTAGCCAGCTGTACTATTGTTACATATCACAAATTGTGAACTACTTGTTCTACTGTTACGAACTTTCTGGCGATACAGAAACGAACGTTAGTTAAGCATTATCTATTGATATGGACTAATTTTAAAAAGACACTTCCTGTACTGTGGATACGAACATACATGAACATACATGGGCCCTGACTCGAAACAAATTGGTATCTGTGTAACACAAATATTTGCTTCGGGAGAGAATGGAACCCACCATACCCGGCGCGACGGTAAAAGGGCGAGGTGATCATGTTAACCGCCAAACGTGTAGGTTGTCAAAATTAAACAACATCCTAGGGGTAGATGAGGTAAAGTAACATTATTTTGATATGTAGGTCGCTATTTTTAATTATGCTAATCTTAGTAACAATCATGACTGAATAAAATGTCAGTGGTTCAACTTAGCTCATATGTAGGCACTTGTATAAAGATCGACCAACTTAACAAGCTCTTGAGTGTTTCTCGTGCATTAATCATAATCTCATCGCGCCGAAATAGACTATCCTCCAGCATTACAACATAGTGACTCATTGTCGACGGCAAACATGCACACATACACAGGTTTTACCTTATATGACATGTAACAGCGCGTGCGCTCTTCTCCAAATAAATAAATACTTGATTACGCAGACAGCGGTTTTTCTACACTTGAATGCCTTACTCATTGATTATGATGTGATTTTCTCAATTAATAGAATATTTATTCATTAAAGTTCACGGAATGCGGACAATGTATATTAATAGTTGTGTCAATGAAAATAAATCATGGGAATTCAGTTCGGCTATTGTTGTTTAATTGGTTAACAAATTCGATGAGATTAATTAATTTCGCAGTAACTAGAGTGAGTGACCATTGAGCGCTAAATTAGAATTTTATCAAATGTTCAGCTCTCCTATCTATTCCAAACTATTTTCACATGTAGGCACATATTTTGGTAGATACATTTGTGCATTTCGAGATAGAATATATTTTATTACATACTCATACCGCTAGTCGCACGAATTACCCAAGTATGAAAAGTAGGTATTCTTCTTTGACCTTGATATTTATGACACAAACATTTAAGATTGGCTTCACAGATTAAAGCGTTGTATTATAAAGTGCGCGTTTTAATAACGCCTAACAAAGAGAGAAAACACACTTTCATTACATTTCACATTTCTTTCATAACATTCGAATGAATCTAAAATAAAATCCACAAGCATGTAGGTAGGCTTCATACTTTTTTAAGCCCATGGGCTTCTTGGAAATTAAATGTAAATGTTTCTAGTACGCGTTTGTGTTGGTACTTATTGTTTTTTAAATAAGAACAAGATTCTATATTCATAATTTTCCATTTTTATGAACTAAAATGTGTGATGTTTTTGACATTGGATAAAATTATAGACGCTAAATCTAGAAGGAAAACGGGTATATTACGCCAATCCAAATACATACATATTGTAAAGTGAAGACGAGGCTGAATCAGTGTGAAGTTATGAATTTGTCGAACACAAGTGCTGAATAAACAGAGCCTTGGCAATGAAGACATGCCTATAAAACACTTCCATTATGATGATGACACGCATTAATATACAGGAATGTGTTATTGTCGTGATAATTTCCTGGTCATCTTCAACTGGGACATGTGTCGTTGTACAATAAAATTGTAGTATCTACCTATTTCAATAATGTTTGCTTACTAACGTTCGGCTAACTACGTACTTTGTATGTAGATTCTTTATGATATTAAAACATCTTTGTATAAATAACTTGAAATACTTAAAACAAACTACTAATTAACATGATACAGTAAGTATTACGGGCAAAGTGTACATTATAGAAACGCTAGAATCTATTTGTCATGGCTCACCAGTAGTCACCAGTATGAATCCGTAGCTGGTCGAAATATACAATTAAAGATAACAAAAAAAAAAATACCAATCAGCAGTAAAGTCAAACTCAAATCTGAACTGAAACTGAAGCCATATTTACGGATTACGGCCAGACAGCACGTTTGGCGTATTGCCTGAGCTTCTGTGCTCGGGTTGTGGGTTCGATACCCGTATAGATGAATGTTTGCATGGTTGCTGGTCTGGATATTTGTGTATATGAACATTTTTATTTGTAAATTCACCTATGACACAGGCGAAAATCCTAGTGTGAGGCAACGTTGTTTTAAACAAATAGGTAGGAAATTTAATAGATGCGACAAATTCAAATATATGATTCTATATGTAATAAAAAAGAAATTACAACATCAATAATTGATTATACATATAAAATATAATTATTTTGTGTACAATTAAGATACTTAATTGAAATTAAGAATTGATTTTTATATGATTCAAGTTTAATAACTAACTATAAATCAATAAACAAGTAAAGGCTGATTATGATGATATAAAACAAAGTTAGTAACACCATTTATTACTCAAAAACGCTGGTCTGATTTTTATGATCGTTGATTTTTTGGATTTTTACCCCAAATAGCAGAATAACTAAAAATATCTCATACATTTTGTATCTGGAACGGATTGACTGATTTCACAGAAACAAAACACGGACAAAAACGAACAGCGGTTTTTTTTAAATTTTAAGTTTAATGGCAGAACGTGTGCTGAGCTAATTTTAAAATTGATAAGTAATCGTTACTGAACCTCCCATTTTGATTTGTCGCATATTTTTATAGTCAACTTGTATAAGTAGGTATGTATACTTATACTTACTGTATAGGCATGTATACTTAACTGAAAGTGAAAAGCAATAACATAGGCAATATTTATAGCAAGAAATTTGTATGTGTAGGTATATATACCAACTCTATTATTATGTCAGTCATACAATAAAAATAGTGACTCATATAGCGCAATCAACTCTACAGGGAACAAGATATGTTATACATATAATTTTATAAGTAACATATTGCGAAACATCTTACTTGTATAAAATAATAATCTTTTATTTATACATCTTTGCCATCTACATACACAATGGCTAGGTTTTTATCCTGATAGTCTCTGTGACATTTTCAAAGAATACTATAAAATCAACCATAAATAAAAATTGATATATTATCAGCTCCTAGGATTAGGCAGCTATGACATTAAAACAGCTTTAACTTTAACAGAAAAATAGTCTTTGAGCCGATTATATGTATTACAAGTTAATCTTCTACATCTTCCCAACAATTCCTTATAATCATATTCTATCATAACTTTTCATGGGATAATGGATGGATGGACCTGTATCCGTATCCGTAGTTTAAGTTTTTCATATAATGTTTATTTGTTTATTTCGGAATTATTATGACTGCAATGTTATTGGGCGAAAGTCTAAGCTGAATTGTCCTTGTTTACTAGAGCGAGGAGCTTCGCCAGCAATTGGAGACGGAGCAGCATTACTGCTTTGTGTACAAGACTCAATCGAATGACATGCGGCTGATGCTGGAGGAGAACACGCGGGCGGCGCGTGACTCGGAGCAGGAGCGCTCCAGCCTGCTGCACCAGCTGCAGCTTGCCATCGCACGCGCTGACTCTGAGGCCATCGCCAGGTCAGTGATAGCTTTAAATGGAATATGAAAGTAATTGAAGAAGTAATGCTGCTAAACATACCATCACGCCTGTAATTCACCGAAGGGTTAGGCAGAGGCGTACTAATGTACACCCACAGTTCGCCGGTATGTTTAGGTCTCATGTAATAGGGGGCGAGCCAATTGCTATTACCCGGGCACAAATTCCTAACTCCGAGCTGCTACTGGGAATTTCATAGAAAAACCCAATAACACTTTGCTCGACCTGGGAATTGAACCCAGGACCTCTAGCGTAGCAGTCGCGCTTAGGACCACTTGGCTAATGAGGCAGTTAAACATACATAGAATGTATATACTGTGGGAGACTGGTGCCTAAATTAGACACCTGTATTTCATGGATCTTCTTTTTTACCTGGTGGTAAAGAAGAAATAACGAAATGTTGCATGATCGCCTAGCTATTTCCCATGATTTTTTAATTATATCTAACTGAAACATTTATTTGAAAGAATCTCTGAAACACGACAATGTTTCATTATCATAAAGTAATCTTAAACATTAAACACTTCAATTAATTGTCCTTTTCCTTAGTCATAATTATCATTGATAGCGGTTCCAAGCAATAATGAGCTACATTTGCAGTCTGACTGCTATCAACTTCTCTTATGTTTAAAAAATGAGAACTGTGGAGAGGTCTTGAATTTGAATTTATTTGCCTAATAATATAAGTAAATGATTTGTTTATAAATAGTTAGAGATATCTAAATTAAAACAGTAATTTTAAGTGAGCAACTACAACATTATATTTTATTGAATAATTTCAATCATAATGACTATTGTAGAAATTACATCAGAATCGATTTAGAAGCTTTTACGATATTTTGTGAAATGTCAGGTCGATAGCTGAAGAGACGGTTGGTGAACTGGAAAAGGAGAAGACAATGAAAGAGTTAGAGATGCGCGACGCGATGTCACAGCATCGCAGCGAGCTGGCCGCGCGCGACGCGCTCGTGCAGGGCCTGCGCGACCGCGACCACGAGAACCGCGCCACCATCGACCTGCAGCGGAAGGTAACACATGTCGCATGGTACACTACGCTCGTGCAGGGCCTGCGCGACCGCGACCACGAGAACCGCGCCACCATCGACCTGCAGCGGAAGGTAACACATGTCGCATGGTACACTACGCTCGTGCAGGGCCTGCGCGACCGCGACCACGAGAACCGCGCCACCATCGACCTGCAGCGGAAGGTAACACATGTCGCATGGTACACTACGCTCGTGCAGGGCCTGCGCGACCGCGACCACGAGAACCGCGCCACCATCGACCTGCAGCGGAAGGTAACACATGTCGCATGGTACACTACGCTCGTGCAGGGCCTGCGCGACCGCGACCACGAGAACCGCGCCACCATCGACCTGCAGCGGAAGGTAACACATGTCGCATGGTACACTACGCTCGTGCAGGGCCTGCGCGACCGCGACCACGAGAACCGCGCCACCATCGACCTGCAGCGGAAGGTAACACATGTCGCATGGTACACTACGCTCGTGCAGGGCCTGCGCGACCGCGACCACGAGAACCGCGCCACCATCGACCTGCAGCGGAAGGTAACACATGTCGCATGGTACACTACGCTCGTGCAGGGCCTGCGCGACCGCGACCACGAGAACCGCGCCACCATCGACCTGCAGCGGAAGGTAACACATGTCGCATGGTACACTACGCTCGTGCAGGGCCTGCGCGACCGCGACCACGAGAACCGCGCCACCATCGACCTGCAGCGGAAGGTAACACATGTCGCATGGTACACTACGCTCGTGCAGGGCCTGCGCGACCGCGACCACGAGAACCGCGCCACCATCGACCTGCAGCGGAAGGTAACACATGTCGCATGGTACACTACGCTCGTGCAGGGCCTGCGCGACCGCGACCACGAGAACCGCGCCACCATCGACCTGCAGCGGAAGGTAACACATGTCGCATGGTACACTACGCTCGTGCAGGGCCTGCGCGACCGCGACCACGAGAACCGCGCCACCATCGACCTGCAGCGGAAGGTAACACATGTCGCATGGTACACTACGCTCGTGCAGGGCCTGCGCGACCGCGACCACGAGAACCGCGCCACCATCGACCTGCAGCGGAAGGTAACACATGTCGCATGGTACACTACGCTCGTGCAGGGCCTGCGCGACCGCGACCACGAGAACCGCGCCACCATCGACCTGCAGCGGAAGGTAACACATGTCGCATGGTACACTACGCTCGTGCAGGGCCTGCGCGACCGCGACCACGAGAACCGCGCCACCATCGACCTGCAGCGGAAGGTAACACATGTCGCATGGTACACTACGCTCGTGCAGGGCCTGCGCGACCGCGACCACGAGAACCGCGCCACCATCGACCTGCAGCGGAAGGTAACACATGTCGCATGGTACACTACGCTCGTGCTGAAATTGTGTATAAGAAAGACAACTAAACAAAAGCTCCACTTAAAGCTTTCCATACAATATTGATTAAAATGTGTTTGGTAATGAGATTTTTTTAAATATTTAAATACATATTAAACTAGCGGATCCGACAGGCGTTGTCCTGCATGATATACCAAGCGAGATACCGACTGCAGCGCAATCTTAGGCTTATTTGTGAATCTAAACCATCTTCGAATCCACTTGAACACACAAAAAAAAACATTCAAATCGGTCCAGCCGTTTAGTAGGAGGAGTTCACTGTCAACACACGTACAGAAGAATTATAAATATAAAGATTAGTACAGACAACAATTCCTGTTTACAACTCTATTGTCATTATGATAGTGTAATAAAACAATATTGTGTCTGTCAGGAGGTGGACGAGTTACGTCGCAGCGGCACGGCGCTAGCAGAGCGGGTGGCCTCGTTGCAGCGTGTTCAGGACGAAGTTGATCGACTCAACAAGAAGCTCAACTCCGAAAACATGCTCAAGCAACAAGCCGTGAACAAACTTGCTGAGATCATGAACAGGTTCCTACTTCAATTTATATAAACGGATTTTTTTGCAATAGCACACAAGTACAATATAGTAACTTTGGTTAACAGCCAGTGAGGAATTTTATATGTAGAAGTTTTCTACAGCAAATCTTGTCAAAATAATTGTTATAGATAGAAGCTTCTTTATGTAGTATGTATATTGATTTGTAATAATGTTATATTTATAGAAAGGATATGAATCCAGCGACGACGAAGAACAAGAGCAAGATGTCGGTTCGCAAAGACAAGGACTACCGCAAACTGCAGCAGGAATTGACGCGGGAGAAGGAGAAGTTCGACCAGCACATCTCCAAGCTGCAGCGCGACCTGCAAGACTGCCAGCAACAGCTGCTAGATGAACAGTCCACTAGGTTGCGCCTCGCCATGGAGGTAATTCACCGAAAGTTACTTCACACATAATCCCACCGCTCCCAATCCTTCAAGAACACCGCCAGTCTTCGCAGAGCCTTCGTACTAGGAAAATATAACGTTGATTGGGTTGAGTTAATAACTATAGACAGCAGCAGAAGTCTTCACGTCCCAAAACATTAAGGCGGGTCTACGCTAGACGAACCGAGCACGAGCGAAGCACAAGCGGAGCCGTTCTCAGCTTCGTCGTTCGCGGCGTCAAGTGTGGACGTACAACGAAATCCCTTTGTGTTCGTCAAAAAACCGACAACAGGCGGAACGCACCGATACGTTCGCGTTCGCCGAGCACGAACGAAATGCTCGCAGCGCGCTCGATCGAGGCTTGTAAGTTGGTCCACACTAAACGAATTGTGTTCGGCTCGTGCTCGGTTTGCCTAGCGTAGACCCATCTTTTAAGCATTAACAGTAAACATAATATCTATAGTATATTAATTTATTTATTATTGGTTTTGTCTTATAGACATGAGATGGAGTCCTAGTGGTGATATATAGCGCCGCATGATTCAAGGATCTTCTTTTAACACGCCAAAATTATTGATTACATCATTAAGAGTTATTTTGTTTTAGGTCGACAGTAAGGACGTAGAAATCGAGCAATTAAAAGAGAAGTTGGCAGCCTTAACAAGTGAGACAGCGTCGCAGTCGTCCGCAGACGCCGAGGACGGGGAGACCGAGCAGACGCTCGAGGGCTGGCTCTCTGTGCCCTTCAAGCAGAACATCCGCCGCCACGGCTGGAAGAAACAGTACGTCGTCGTCTCCTCTAAGAAGATCATCTTCTATAACACGGAGAACGATAAGCAGAACACTACAGATCCCGTCATGATTTTAGATTTGAGGTATGTGGTTTTGTATTTAAATTCAATGTTAAAAAAAAAGTCATTTATGAAATTAAATTTCAGTGCATTATAATAGAGTGATTATAGAAATAATAAATAGTCGTATTTATAGAATTTTCTCCCAGGTATCTCATATTGACACGAGATTTAGTAAAGTTATGTGATAATCTCAACTATGTATTATAAACTTGTAAAAAAGCTGTGTCTGTACATTGAAGATATTTAAGAAAAAACAAGTGGGTTAGAGTATATAAACGTTACCGAACCCCAAAAATGTGATTTTTAAAATTCTTGTATGTTTGTCTATTTGTTACGGGTTGGCGCAAAAACTACTGAATGGATTTAAATATTGTTATCACTGTTAGAACTGTATATGCTTCAACTTAAAAACTGGTGGACTTCTTATCTCAATTAATTGAACGGATCCTGAGATACAGCTTGACCTCTCATGATGTATATAAACCCATACAAAGAAGAGATCATCAATGTTGGTTTTTCCATTTTTACTCCTGATATAGCTTCATGTGAGCGAAACCGCGGACAGAAGCTAGTAATTTATAATATTTTAGTAATTCATTGTGAAACGCTTGTTTTTAGTAATGTTAACCAGAGCCAACCTGGATTAGGCTAGCGTGGTCCACCTATAGCCTAATGTTCCTCTTATTTTGAGAAAAGACTCGTGCCTATCACTGGGACAGTATAATCAGTTATGATTCATTCTCATCCACTATTTTGGGGTCGGATTTATTATACCCGGATGCCGCTGAAAATCAGTATTTATTATACACGAAGCGACTGCCATCAGACCTCCGCAACCGTATGGGCAGTACCGATATTCGGAGGATAGACTCTTAGATAGGTTTTTAAGCTTTTTTGGGCTACCACTAACAAATCTCATAGGCTTCACGTGCTCTCCGAGGCACGGAGGGGTCTCGATGTGTTAAGAATGGTCACCTATCTACACAATGACCGCAGCGAGCGCAGCTTAACCTTCTAGATCAGTTGATCAGCTTAATTGTGTAATGGGTTGATTATGATATGTAAACAGGTAGTGAACTTCCTACTACAGTTCATATTCTTCATAATTTGATACGCGTTTTTTTTTTTCAAAATCTATCACTAAATAATTATACTATATCTTGTTAGTTCTATTTTAAATATTATTTGATGACGAAAGGCCCATATCATTAGCATATCTATATAAGTATGTACTAGGGTTTCTGGGCGAGAATTCCCGAAGCGAGAATTCTCGGGAAATTTTGCCTTACTCGAGACGAGAAAAAATTGGTCGACAACTCGAGAAATCTGAAGAACATAAAAAACTAGTAATCCAACATCTGAAACTACTCGTGACCGTGGATGCTATAGCATATAACATATCGGAAACGTGGGGAACCAAATATGTAATATAAATATTTAACACGATAAAAGCCGTAAAACATAGATTTATTTCACTTGTAAACATGCTTAAAGAGTCTGTAGATTTTCTCGAGATCCCGGGAAATGGTCGAAAATTCTCGAGTCTAAAAAATTAAAAATAAGTCGATAAATTAGAAGCCCTAGTATGTACTTTGAAGCAATGTGTGATCGGAGTTGGTGTTGTTTGCAGCAAGGTGTTCCACGTGCGGTCGGTGACGCAAGGCGACGTGATTCGCGCCGACGCCAAGGACATCCCGCGCATCTTCCAGCTGCTGTACGCCGGCGAGGGCGAGGCGCGCCGCCCCGGCGACGCCGCCGACACCCCGCCCGACGCGCCCGACCACGCCGGTCTGACACACTCATACCCACATACACAAAATAAGACTTGACCTAAAGGTCTAAGTTACTAGGTCGTAAAATAACCAAAAAATACTTACTCTGTTGTGGCTACGAGTCCCTACTCTTTGTCAATACTAATTTGGACGACTATTTTTTTACCTACATGTAGAATTTCACATACCTACTGTATAAATGGACTGTTAATAATATATTTTGCCCTAGTATGAAAACTCAACCGATATGTATGGCGCCTGTCACTGGACGATCGAGCGGGCCATGTAGTGCCACGGATGTATTCAAGTGCCGGTAGAGTTGACAGTCCTGACAAAATTCTGGAACGTTACTGCAAACTTAGAGGCACTCGCACAACACACAATTTTTACGTGCTATTCAGACAACACAACATGTCAAGGTGTAGGGAAAAGCGCACAACATCCAGCTTTTCCAAACGTCAATCACATGCATGTGGTGCACTCAAATCGTGGTTAAGATAGCAGACAGATGTGAGCTTTATTTTTCTACATTTTATTATCAGCATAATATTCTAGCCTGGTGACGGACATACAGGTTTCACTATTGTGAGAGATTATTGAGACATATTGTTACAAGCTATACCACTTTTTAGAACATTCGACATTATGCCTTGTCTGTTGCAACTAAGGAATTTTAATTGTGAAACAAGTATCTAATCGAGTGTTTTATTCATTCAGGCAACACAGTGCAACATAAGGGTCACGACCTGGTGAGCATCACGTACCACATCCCCACTGCGTGCGAGGTATGCACGCGGCCGCTGTGGCACATGTTCCGTCCGCCGCAGGCCTACGAGTGTCGACGTGAGTATTTTATCGTATTATAAAAGGTTGGGGCTATAAAGCTTGAAATATTTAATAATAGGACCATAAATATTAATCATCTGGAAATGAAGTATCTGTAATATATATAATTATATTGTAATTTTGGCATCATAGTTTAAGT
Source organism: Acronicta leporina (assembly GCA_947256265.1). Classification (NCBI taxonomy): domain Eukaryota; kingdom Metazoa; phylum Arthropoda; class Insecta; order Lepidoptera; family Noctuidae; genus Acronicta; species Acronicta leporina. The sequence continues at coordinate 14,469,166 of OX366513.1, forward strand.
TGGTTACTTCGATTTCTTCGGGTTCTTCTAGTTTCGTGGGTTTAATTCTCATCTGACATTAATATTTTTGTGGGATCAACAGATTTTTGGTGAATCTGGGTGTACTTTGTATCTCTAAAAAGTAATGAAATCTAAATAACTACATGACCTATATGGCCAGGAACCAGGAACTAAATGACCTACAGACACGAAATTTTGGATTTTAGGTATGTGATTATAGCTTACTGGATGACGAAAATTTCTGCGTTCTGGTCTTATCCAGAGGTTCTCAAATAGGGGCCTGAAAATGCGGCGAAATGGTTCCAGTAAAGGATGGTACGGCAGTGTTTGCTTCGCGCTCGACTTGGCGGCAGATATTTTAGAGGCACTTTTACAAGTCAATATTTTAGATGTTTAGACTGCGGCATTTCAGCGACGTCTGACAAAGAAACGCCGAAATAAATTAAGAGAAGCGTGATCGCCTATAAGCTTCTTGTAGAAGCAAAGACTCATACAAATTATGAAAAAAGTGGGTCTTATGGAGAAGTGCTGGCAAAAAACTCCCATACAGACTCTACTTTAAAAAAAATAAGACATGGATTACATTATTAATATTGATAACTTTGTTGATTATGAGAATTATGCAATTTGATGTGTAAAGTATATTAAAAAAGCAAAAACTGCACGTAAGAGCTGACCAGTCCCGATAGACAGCACCCGTTCACGAGCATGATGAGTGTATCGGTGTGGTTAGACTAGAGTTTCTGATTTCTCGACTTATTTTTTTTTCGGATCTCGAGAATTCTCGACCACTATTTCCCGAGAATTCCCGGGAACTCAAGGAAAACTTCAAAGACATCAATCACCTTTACAATTGAAATAAAACTATTTTTTATGGACTAGCGTGTTATATTGATATTATTTAATTATATTAAATTATTATTAATATTCCCCACGTTAAGGATCTGTTATAGGCTATAGCATCTATACGAGGCTATAGGTCACGAGTAGATTCAGGTGTTGAATTACTAACAGCTAGCTTACACTTTTGTTAATTATTTGCGATCCGATTCAGCATGGGCGCATCCTATCCTCTGGTCTTGGATTTAGATTTAATGGGATTTATAATGGGGTTCCAAGTAGTTGCTTTTATTTAAGTAGCCTCGCGAGTCAGCTGGGTCAGGAATCGCCTTTTTTTGCAAGGACTTGCTGTTTATCAAATTTGAAGTAGTACTTGGTCTTGTCAGGGGTATGTTTACAAATCGTCTTCCTGGAAGGATGGTGTTTGACATCGGCGATGTGTTCTTTTAATATGAGACTTGACCGAACTGAACTGACTGATCTTCTTCATAGGCTTGAACTAAGCTTTGTTTGAAGCAAGCTAATATTTGCGCAAGTGTCAGAAACCTAATATTCTAGAGCAATCTAATATTTCATACTTTATTGGATTGTATGGACTGTGTGTAGGTTGCCGTATGAAGATCCACGCGGAGCACGTTTCGGAGGGGGAGGGCGGCGCCGGCGTGGCGGCCTGCAAGCTCCACGCGGACCGCGCGCGGGAGCTGCTGCTGCTGGCGCCCGCCGCGCAGGAGCAGCGCCGCTGGGTGGCGCGCCTCGCCCGCCGCGTGCAGCGCTACGGCTACCGCGCCGCGCACCACACCAACCACGACCACACCAAGCTCTCGCCCAGGTCACTGCCTCACCTCACTACATAGTTACTGCTGCTGCTGGCGCCCGCCGCGCAGGAGCAGCGCCGCTGGGTGGCGCGCCTCGCCCGCCGCGTGCAGCGCTACGGCTACCGCGCCGCGCACCACACCAACCACGACCACACCAAGCTCTCGCCCAGGTCACTGCCTCACCTCACTACATAGTTACTGCTGCTGCTGGCGCCCGCCGCGCAGGAGCAGCGCCGCTGGGTGGCGCGCCTCGCCCGCCGCGTGCAGCGCTACGGCTACCGCGCCGCGCACCACACCAACCACGACCACACCAAGCTCTCGCCCAGGTCACTGCCTCACCTCACTACATAGTTACTGCTGCTGCTGGCGCCCGCCGCGCAGGAGCAGCGCCGCTGGGTGGCGCGCCTCGCCCGCCGCGTGCAGCGCTACGGCTACCGCGCCGCGCACCACACCAACCACGACCACACCAAGCTCTCGCCCAGGTCACTGCCTCACCTCACTACATAGTTACTGCTGCTGCTGGCGCCCGCCGCGCAGGAGCAGCGCCGCTGGGTGGCGCGCCTCGCCCGCCGCGTGCAGCGCTACGGCTACCGCGCCGCGCACCACACCAACCACGACCACACCAAGCTCTCGCCCAGGTCACTGCCTCACCTCACTACATAGTTACTGCTGCTGCTGGCGCCCGCCGCGCAGGAGCAGCGCCGCTGGGTGGCGCGCCTCGCCCGCCGCGTGCAGCGCTACGGCTACCGCGCCGCGCACCACACCAACCACGACCACACCAAGCTCTCGCCCAGGTCACTGCCTCACCTCACTACATAGTTACTGCTGCTGCTGGCGCCCGCCGCGCAGGAGCAGCGCCGCTGGGTGGCGCGCCTCGCCCGCCGCGTGCAGCGCTACGGCTACCGCGCCGCGCACCACACCAACCACGACCACACCAAGCTCTCGCCCAGGTCACTGCCTCACCTCACTACATAGTTACTGCTGCTGCTGGCGCCCGCCGCGCAGGAGCAGCGCCGCTGGGTGGCGCGCCTCGCCCGCCGCGTGCAGCGCTACGGCTACCGCGCCGCGCACCACACCAACCACGACCACACCAAGCTCTCGCCCAGGTCACTGCCTCACCTCACTACATAGTTACTGCTGCTGCTGGCGCCCGCCGCGCAGGAGCAGCGCCGCTGGGTGGCGCGCCTCGCCCGCCGCGTGCAGCGCTACGGCTACCGCGCCGCGCACCACACCAACCACGACCACACCAAGCTCTCGCCCAGGTCACTGCCTCACCTCACTACATAGTTACTGCTGCTGCTGGCGCCCGCCGCGCAGGAGCAGCGCCGCTGGGTGGCGCGCCTCGCCCGCCGCGTGCAGCGCTACGGCTACCGCGCCGCGCACCACACCAACCACGACCACACCAAGCTCTCGCCCAGGTCACTGCCTCACCTCACTACATAGTTACTGCTGCTGCTGGCGCCCGCCGCGCAGGAGCAGCGCCGCTGGGTGGCGCGCCTCGCCCGCCGCGTGCAGCGCTACGGCTACCGCGCCGCGCACCACACCAACCACGACCACACCAAGCTCTCGCCCAGGTCACTGCCTCACCTCACTACATAGTTACTGCTGCTGCTGGCGCCCGCCGCGCAGGAGCAGCGCCGCTGGGTGGCGCGCCTCGCCCGCCGCGTGCAGCGCTACGGCTACCGCGCCGCGCACCACACCAACCACGACCACACCAAGCTCTCGCCCAGGTCACTGCCTCACCTCACTACATAGTTACTGCTGCTGCTGGCGCCCGCCGCGCAGGAGCAGCGCCGCTGGGTGGCGCGCCTCGCCCGCCGCGTGCAGCGCTACGGCTACCGCGCCGCGCACCACACCAACCACGACCACACCAAGCTCTCGCCCAGGTCACTGCCTCACCTCACTACATAGTTACTGCTGCTGCTGGCGCCCGCCGCGCAGGAGCAGCGCCGCTGGGTGGCGCGCCTCGCCCGCCGCGTGCAGCGCTACGGCTACCGCGCCGCGCACCACACCAACCACGACCACACCAAGCTCTCGCCCAGGTCACTGCCTCACCTCACTACATAGTTACTGCTGCTGCTGGCGCCCGCCGCGCAGGAGCAGCGCCGCTGGGTGGCGCGCCTCGCCCGCCGCGTGCAGCGCTACGGCTACCGCGCCGCGCACCACACCAACCACGACCACACCAAGCTCTCGCCCAGGTCACTGCCTCACCTCACTACATAGTTACTGCTGCTGCTGGCGCCCGCCGCGCAGGAGCAGCGCCGCTGGGTGGCGCGCCTCGCCCGCCGCGTGCAGCGCTACGGCTACCGCGCCGCGCACCACACCAACCACGACCACACCAAGCTCTCGCCCAGGTCACTGCCTCACCTCACTACATAGTTACTGCTGCTGCTGGCGCCCGCCGCGCAGGAGCAGCGCCGCTGGCTTGTTGTTTATTTAATTAGGGTTTTTTATTCAGGAAGGACCATCCTTAGAATTGATGTGTATTCTTGTAGAATGTCAGTAATTGACTTCTGGTTGACGTTCGCAGGGACTCAATGCGGTCGAACCTAAAGTCTGCGTACATGAACGCGTCACAGCGCAGCTCCACGTTGCCGGCCAACGCATCGCTGCCGCGCCAGTGAGCGGCCCGCTGGCCCCGCCCCCACGGTATTTCACACTTTCATTGACACAAAGAATGGGCGCCTATTATTAAATACATACTTGTCATTTCGCGTGTACTTGGTTTTAAAGGTTATAGTAGCTTCTTCACCGCGCGTTGGTTTTTTACTAACAATTTTTCGAACATTTTATTCTACGGGATCTAGAATATAATCTGTTTATTTTAAAACACTACTTGAATTTATGTTATCTTAATATCTATCGATCGAGATACTTTTGAATAAGTACTCTGGATATCTTGAAAGTCGTTCATCGAGTATTGTCAAGAACTGAAGTGGGAGACCCGCGACGCGTGGCTTGCTCGCTAGTATTTGATCTGACATATGACAATATTTATAGATAAATATTTCAGGTTTTTTTTCTATCCAAATTCTATAAAATCTGTAAATTAACTAGTCTTAAATAAGTTTTAAGTATTTTGTCCAAATTTTTATAAGATTTCGGCATGATTGCTGTGATAGATATTGAAAATATTAATATTTTGTACTTATCAAAATTTTACCGACACCAAGTAGTTTTTCTTCAAATTAATATTATTATTTTTGATTGTCATGGCGAAATCTCACAGATGGATGCAATGGTGCTATGCTTGTGCATCAGTTGCAAGTTATTTACGTGTTATATGACATCAGCTCTATAAGCATGTGCTGTATGAAACTAATATTTTCTTGATCCATTACATTTGGGTCATTTAAATAATAGTAACCGTGTTGATATTATTGTTTTTTGTATACTTACTTATATTGCGGTTTCGGTACGGTTATTGTGTAGTACTTGAGAACTGATCGGTGTGACACAAGCTTGTAAAGCTTTTCGTCATGTAAAATAATGAAATACAAAAGATAATTAACATAATCGTTCATAACATTGTCAACGCTAAGTAGTTCATATATCATTGAGTTTACAAGTGAAAAATTAAACTGGTTATTTTTCAATAATATTTTTGTACAATTTATTTAACCAGTAGAGCATTTTTTATTATAATGTATTTTGTTACGTTTTTATTTTAACAGCACATGATGTTTATTCTATCAGTATGTTGTATATCGTATACTATTGTTGTATATAGATAATTATCATTCGAGAAGCTGTTACTGGATCGGTATACACAGAAATTTGATCTATCCTGATAAAGTTAACAGTAAGGAGTGTCTCAGTCACAACGATCACATTTATTCAGTATGGTTGCACTGTTACTAAAACATTTAGTTATAAAAAGAATGGGAATTGATCCTAACAGGAATTGACTTACCAATGTATATGTATTGTTAAACAGTCTAGTTAAACTTATATCATGTTGCTTGAAATGTAGAAAATTATACTAACTGATTCAGGGACCCTTAATGTTAGATTAAGTACACAAATAAGACAATTAAAAACGCGTTAGCGTTAAAAATTAACGAAGTAACCGTGCCATAGGTGTTTTTGTTTTTAGTGAATCGTCTCATTATTATATTTGCTCAAGTGAACCTACATACCTAGTTCTTCTAACAAAATTTCGCAACGTTACTTAATTATGTAAGACTCAATGGGCTTCCTTGAATCACAAGATCTATTGTGTAGTGAGCTGCTGAGCTTATTATAAAATAATTAGATAAAGCAATGAATTTTACAAGCGTTTCTAAACATTTTCTGTATATTTGCATCACTGATTGCAGTAAGTTTTTTTTTTGCAATTTTAAAGCAATAATTCACCGTGTCTTAAATATTCGTTATGGTACGACTCGTTAAATAGTGCCAAACTTTCTCATCTGTCGAAACATTGGGTCGGCTCATGAATATAAAGCCTTCTATTTAACTTTTGTATCTTTTACAATAATATATTGTTAGGCTTACATTTATTATAAGATGTATGTTAAAAATTTAAACACCAATTTTTAATGGGCCTTGTATAATCTCATGTACAATAAATCTCGATTAGTTGTGATTATAAAGTACAAATGTAGTTGAAACTGTTCACAACTATTAATGTTTCGATGTCAAACTCTGCTCTATAAAACAAACGAGTTTTTGAAAACCGTTACCCTCATTGTGCTCGTACGAGGTCATATAAAAAATGCCCTGAGAATATTTACTATTTGACAATAACAGTAACTTTGAATGCAGCTTTTTAACTGATATAAGTGGGTTTGGCGATCTATGTTTCTGAAACAATAAGGGATTAGTGACAAAAGTGAAAGGTGACCGGTTCGTGTAATGTAAAGGCTTTGGACAGCTGTGATAAATAGTCGTGTCTATGTTTGTAGTCCAGTCAAATTAAGGGACGTTCCCACACGCTCTCGGTTATAGATTGAACGTCTTTCAATACAGGGGATAAAAGACATTTTGCGATTATCGTAATTATATTTATACTATAAAAGGTTGTATTTAATATATTCATTACATAATATTAACGGCACTATTCGAGACCAGCAATCGGAGCTATTTTCAGAATTTAACTGGACTATCAACACTCGTGGTGCTAGAGGGAAACAGGCCTCCGATGCATTGTTGTTACTATTAGTTCTTGTTAAATATTATAAAATACCCTGTTTAATATTGCTCTACACATTGTTTACATTCCTGCAACGAAAACTATGTTGAGTTTTGTTTTCTCTAGTTTTATATTGACTCAAGTTCTCTGTTCTGTCGCATATCCAGTTATTGCTTAGTTTTTCTTTTAGATGTAAGTTTGGAACAATCTCCTCATTCATGTTGACATGCGAATTAAAAAAAATTACGTAAGTACTTAAAAAAAAATATTGCATATTTGTCGTAGTGTTACGCTTATTTTTGAGAAGCATTTTATTATTATTATGGCAGCTTATGCATTACATATATTGTTTGTGCACTTCATTCCATATTTTTTCATGAGATGTATTTTATATTTCAAGTGTTCGGTTTTATTACCAAAGAAGTTTAAAAAATAATAAAAAAAACTGTTTTGGATTCAAAGCCTGCGTTCGTTCCATGTCTCGTCATTAATATTAATTCCATGTAATAATAATAATATTGTTTTTACTATGCATAATTCTGATAACCTGATTTTACTATTCTAGACGACATTTTTAGGGAGTATTTTTCTCGACACCTACAGCCATATAAATCGGATGTGGTCATAGAAATACTCCCAAATTGTCTTATATAACAATAACTGATAACATGTAAAATCATTATGTAAATTATTTATTATCGAATTAAATCATTTATTGTAATGTTTTATTTATCTACTAAAATTGTAAGTTCCTAACTAGCTTTTCATATTTTGTAAAGTTTTTTTTTTCAAGTAGCTTTTGCTGATAGATAACATTTCGTATAATTCATCGTATATTTTATAATATTATTATGATATTGAATTGATTATAATATTTGGAATATGTATTGAATAATTGCTGTAATGTAGTATGAGCATAGTGTGTGAACACGTTCACAATTGGGCTCACTATGGCGACACGCAATACTATTACAACGTGCCTTAGCTACGGCTCACCCCATATCATGTAGGCTTATATTATACCCGTCATTATATTAGTGTAAATACGCTTTCAATTCAACCGATATTTTATGGATTTTGAAACACTTGTAAATTGTAAAGATTATTAATTTAAGGTAATTAATGCCCAATAGTTAATAAGTACTATTTTTAAAATAAAAATAACATTTTAAATCTTATTGTTTTATTTTTATTTAACACAAATTAACTGCATTAATTGATTATTGATAAGGAAGGACACTATTTTCGTTAATAACGATTTGTAGTGTGGTGACACAAAATAATAAAGAATTATTATTCTATGTAGGCCCTAGCATGGATCAGGAATGTCAGGGACGACATGTAAAGATATAGGACAATGATCTAATGCTAGTGAATCCATAGTATTTTAGTTATTATGTGTCTACACTATAGATTTCTTATAATATTATAACAAGTAAGAATACGACAACTGTAATGTCAATTACTTATTATATTTCTTTAGCCTCATAATATAAAATCAACAATTATAACAGGATATCGGTTTCATAAAACTTTATGTACTTTAACATTGTTTAATTAAAAGTAACTAATTTTACCATTTCAATACATAACGTATTTAAATAATTATGTTATACATTGAAATGGTAAAACCAAAAATGGACATCTAAAAGAATTATAACATTAACTGTGCCTTAAAAAATAATAAGTAAAACATATAACAAAATTAAATTATTTTTATAAATTCATACAATGTGATAATTCGCTTGAAATTATGCAGTTTCTGCTAAATTCCTGCAGTCTATACGTTAGAATAATCCGACCGTCTTTTTGAGATCTTTTTGCTTCCAACCAGGCAGCGACCGGAACTCGCTGTAAGGCATGCTGAACGTGGCTACGAAGTCGTCGTGTGTCAAATATAGCTGAAAATATTACAAATTTGGTTAAAACACGAACACTAGGTACAGTCACGAGCATCAATATGTATACACTTACTAAAATTCGAAAGCGTTTTTTTAATGAAATGACGATTGGAAACTTTGAGATAATAACAATATCATTAAGGTATTGGTTCTAAAACACTGTTCATAACATCATAATTTCAATTAATACATTTAGAGAAAATCGCTTTTGAAATTTGCCAAGTGTATACATATCTGTGCTCGTGACTGTATATTACGATCCTTATTGTGAGACTAAACTAAACCCTGACTACTAAAAAAGGCGTTTAAGGCCTGAGACCCCACCACAACGATTTATTGCGATCGACAGGGATGCTGTTCTACTCATTAAATAGCGCCATCCCTTTCTCACACCCTAAAATGATGGTGTTATAATGTGATACGGGCTCAGGGTTTCTCTTACCATCTTTTGTGATAGGCTGTAATTTTTTATCTCTTACAAACAAAACAAAATATTGGGAAAATACTCGCCAGAATAACAGATTTTTCTATCGTATAATTAGGCATTGTTATAAAAATACTTTTTACTCTACATTTCTATCGCTTATCTGATATAATCGGACCCTTTACAGCAACTGTGAGAATAAATTGGTTTCTAAACAACAGATTCAGAATCTTTTTAATGACGTTCCATTAAATCCACATAGGTAAACTATTTACCTCCTTAGTGAGGGGATCAACATCAGGTGGAAGATGCTCCTTAGGTCCCGTCAAGACTGATAAAGGATATTTCTCGTACTGATCAAAGCGGTTAGCGCTGTTGCCGCTCTGCAACGCGCTATTGCCACTTTGAACTATTGCTTTGCCTTCTAGAGCGCTGATGATCGCACTGAACGTCTTGTGACCCTGCGGAAAAAATAATTTGTTGCACTAGGACCTATGTAGAAATTTACTTTGAGTCTAATGATATGTGTTATGTAATAATATGTGTTACATAAGTATATAGTTATTCAAAAGTATACCTTCCACATGGACTGCTTCCAATGAGGGAAGAAGCCGGTGAAATGTGGCGGTTCACGACCCTGACTTAGTGCCAGAATAGGAGTCTCGGTATCTCGCGCTGCGGGATCTAAGCAAAGAATAACAAAGTCAAACTAACGTTAGGGAAAATGAATGCAGAAGAGAAACACTTCTGTTAAAACGCTATATTGTATTACATTTTATTATTAACTGAGGGCATATCATTCCTTCAAATCTTGATTTATGTTTTAGTCAACAGTATGAAATGAATAGGTAAATATCTCTATTACCTTGCTCAAGGTAGGCTCTTGCTATAGCGCGGGGGTCGTCCTTGGCGCGTGGACAGCAGTGCTGGCCCAGCCACACGAACACCGCCGCGTGCGCATCCACCACGCCCACCATCTCCGGCGCCAGCTCGTACTGACTGAATGATACTATCTCCTCAACTGTCCAGTATACAATAACAAACCGTTTAAAAACTACTGTATCTGCTTAATTTTTGTCAATTAAATGTTTATTCTGCGGTGAATTTTAAATGTTGGCTAAAACTTACATGAGTAGTGTGAAGGCACCCCGAGAGACACGTAGAAGAGACGCGGTGGTAGAGGTCGTTGCACCTCCTTTAGCGGAGATGGTACCAGCAGGTGACGACGATTGCCCAGTGCTGCCCAGAAGTCCGGCTTCTCTTTACCTATATTTTAGGTAATATAGGTATGTAGGATGGAGGACATGACATGAAGGTGGAAGGTACTTCATTTAAGATTAATCTTTGTTTCTGTGGTCTCGGTGAAGCTGTAATGTTAACGCGTGGTTACCTTGCATCACAAGCGCATGTTCGGTGGCGGCCATGTTCTTGGCGACCTCGCGCTCGTCGCCCGTGGCGCAGGCGGCGCACCACACCCAAGTGCGCGTCGCGTCGCGCAAGACGTAGCATGCCCCCGCCCCCGCCCCCGCCCCTGCGGCCGCCCCCGCCCCCGCTGCTGCAGTGGCCCCCGCCGCCGTCTCTGCCTCCGCTCCATCTCGCACCTCGACGCCACGCGCTTCTCGCGCATATTGCCCCGACACACGGATGAGCACGCGTGAAGGGGCCAACACACGACGACCAGTGGCTAAAAAGGCATCGTTATTTATCAGACATTGAAATTATTGTGTAAGATAGCAATTTATTGATTCTATAATGGATTAGATTCGATAGAAGAGTAGAATAATAATAAACAAAACCAACTTCTTGGATTTCGCCTTACTTTCAATAGGTACCTATCATACATGATAGGACTGAGATACATCTCAGTATATCTGATTACTTACGATCATAATCAGTCGCGCTGCCGACATAGGTAATCATTCGCCCCTTGAAAATTTGAAGGAAATGCGCTGGTTCCTTTCCTTGGTATACCCACGCCTGAAAATGAATTACTATTAGATTCTAGACCTGCATAAAGTACTACTGATTTGTAGTAAATTAATACGTACCTGTACTGGAGAACGCCCCAATTTAGTATAGAGATCCTTGGCTTCTTTGGCACCCAAATTCCTCAGATCATTGGGCGAAGAGCCACCCTGTATCATCAAACATCATTAATGTCTATGAACTACCTTTTTCAAAATGACTTTAATTTAAGTATAGTGTTTCAAAAGTTTTGTAATGCAGTTTGTAATAACAATATTCACCATCCAGTAGTAGAGCAAGGTTTGGTCGCCAGTGGGCGCATGATACGTGTAGAGCACAATGTAGCAGTCTCTGTCGTAGAAGACCGCGGCTTGTGGGCGCTCCACCTCCGCCAGCGCCTCCTTGTTGGGGTCCTCCGCGTCCACGCCGCGCCGCCGCACGCGCCACACGCGCAGTGCGCCCGAACCATCGTCCGGCAGTTGAGCCTGATGGAATTAGATTCTTGTGTCAGACTTCAGACCTGAGACAGGCTGCTTTATCAGTAGATCAAACAGGGCTAAACAACCTTTTTACCTTGGCTTGGGTAGCTAGTCCAGTACAACGTAAATGTTTAGGTGTATCAAACTTAGTCTCAGACTAAGTATGATACACTTAAACGTTTATAAGGATGTGATATAAGGAGCTAGCTACATTAAAGTTTTGGCACAAATCACAGTACCTAGGTATTAGAATAATAGCTTACCTCAGCGGCAAGCCACGAATTTGTTGCTAAATTGACAGCATCGAGTTTGGTAGTAGCTGAGCGAGCGGCTCGGAGTCGTCCGTCGCGGCGCGCGTCGCACCAGCGCCAGTTGTGGAACAGCGCCGCGAACTCCAGCGGCTCGCGGCCCGCCGGCGCCAGCGCCACCGCGGCCGCCGCGCGCCGCGCCCGCGCCAGCCCGCGCGCCGCCGCCAGCGCGCCGCGCGCCGCCGCGCCCCCGGCCCCGGGGCCCACCCACGCCCACACGCCACGGCTGCCGCTGTCTACTATGTAAACACCCTGAAAAATTAAAACAACGAGTCCTTTCGTTCTGAAGGCTTTCTGCCCTTGCTGCCTTGTCCTAAATTATTTATATGTGATGCTTACTGAACCTAGCTTATTATGTAATTGTATCGATTCAAACCTTTGAATATTGACAGCTGCGGTATGATTTGATCGTAAACATATTACCTATACTTATATCAAAAACTTGAGGTTTGTACATAGATCAGACATCAGGTTTACTCACGTCATCAGCCAAGTCTTCCCTACAGAGCGGCGCTCGCTTGATCTCCTCGAGCCTGGCGGCGGGGCGCTGCGAGGGCAGGGCGGGCGGCCCGTGGGGCGCGGGGCGCGGCGGCTGCGTGGCGCGGTAGAGGCGCGCGGGGCGCGGCGGGTCGGCGGGGGGCGCGGCGGGGCGCAGCGCGCGCGCACGCAGCTGCAGCAGCGCGTCCAGCAGCGCGCGGTCTCCGGCCGGCAGCGTCTGCTCGTACCCGTCGTGAGCGATCGCGATACGACGCGCCATCATGCCCTTGTCCGCACCACGAGCCATCCGGTATGCGATCTATATTGAAATTTTCATTAGGAATTTTCCCATTATTAAAGGCGTGATGACAATAAATAAAATTCTTCATACCATGTTCCTCGTTCAACAATGTCCATCGACCGTTACCGTAACATACAATATGGGGGCGAGCATGTAAGTATAGATATTACAAACCTTAGCTCCAAATATCTTCTCAACGAGATTGGCGGTCCGTCCCAGCCACAACACGAGTAGCGACGACGTGTCGAGCACGAACACACCATCGGTAGCGAGCTGCGCCCACGATACTGGCTCAAGCTGAATCAGCACCGGCCGGCGCCCGCGCACACGGTACAAACGCGCGCTGCCGTTCAAGTTGTTAGAACCGCTTCGGAGGATCCTGATATTAGGAATGTAAACGTATGTGTCTGTGTCACATTCTTTAACTTTGTGGAAGCCGGATATATCACGTGCAGCATAAGAAAATACCTATTTTGTACAGGTATATCAATATTTATATTAAGTTTCCCCAGAGATGTAGTCTAACAACTGCTGAACAAAAGCAGAAAAAGGTATCAGGTCCCAATACATAAAACGTGGCCTACCTTATCCCATCTCTGAAGTAGGAGAGTAGCCTGGGAGTCTCCTTGGTGGCGGCTTCCCGGTGCAGGACGGTGGGCGCGGCGAGGTAGGCCGCCAGCTGTACGCTGCGGCGCAGGGCCAGCCCCGCCAGCGCGCCGCTGCGCTCGCCGCCCCACGAGTGGATGTGACGTTCCAAGACCTCCCCATTGCCGTTTTCTTTTAATTCTCGACGCTGGACAAACAAATTGAGTACATTTTGCGCCAAGTCAAAAGTCTAATTTCTCTAAATCAATGGGTTGATGAATGGTTTGTTGTTAATAAATATATCAGTGATAAAATTTGTGCTGGCATAATTCGAACCAGGGCCAGACATGGCCTGCGTCCTCCAATTCGGTACAAGGACGTTGAATTCAATCAATTTAAAGTTTCCCTTCCACATTTTTTTTTATATTGGCGATTTTGCCGATGACGACAATTCAGCCACATACGAAGTGAGATGGAAAAACGTGTGTGTGTCTAAACATTTCCGTCAACGCTCGACGTCTTGACAATGACAATTTAAAAAAAAATACAATTTTTTTGTCAAACATTGAGAGGGATAGGGCAGGATAGGGCTTGTAGTCTACATAAGTTAAGCAAATTGAGGTTGGTACACTTTCCAAGAATTTTATGGAAATCTCTTAGATTTGTAAGTTTTATCCGCTCAAGTCCGCACATTGATTTCCAGCTCGGACCAACGGAAAGGCTCTAACCATTGAGCTATTAAACCTACAGCTTGACCCAAGGCTGTACTCTTCTTGACAAGCATGTAATTACAGTCATAAAAAATACATTGTTAAGGAACATTGGCAGTCGAGTTCATATATTTTATCAGGCACCAATCACAGCGTCTATTATACAACTCACAATAACATCAGGTCCGGCCGGCTGCCCCGGCAGCGAGCAAGAGTAGACCAGGTAAGCCTCAGCATCGTAGAACGTGCCGTAATGTGTGCGAGGCAACAGTTCAGTGTTCGATTCCTGTAAACAAATTCATCAAACTCAGTGATTATACTGAGGGTGTTGTGATTATCTATGATAAGTAGCTACATACTATATAACTGCCTCATTAGTCTAGTGGTCTTAAGCGCCACTGCTACACTAGAAGTCCTGGTTTAGATTCTCAGGTCGAGCAGCGTTATTAGATTTTTGCTATGAAATTCTCAGGTAGCAGCTCGGAGTTTGGATTTGTGCCCGGTTAATTGCAATAGGCTCACCCCCTATTGCATGAGCCCTAAACATTCCAGTAAACGGTGGATGAACATGAGTACCTACACCTCTACTTAACGCTTCAAGCGTGATGGCATGATAAGTTTATTTATCTATGACATTCCAATTTTAATGATAAAGTGCGAATACTTAGGTCGGTTAATTAAAGCTTAAAAGTCAATCATCTCTACTTGGCGCCACCGACGATTGCTTACAAAATAAATGCAAAAACAGTATCTACAATAAGTTCTGCCTATTAATCTCGATCCAAATAGCCGACTGCCGACTGTCTGCGCGGGCGCATCGACCGTTAGACCAGAAAAAATAAACAATGGAAGATTGCCAGCTTCAATTCGTTACTGTTATTATTTATCAAATGCTTTAATTTAATCGCGTAGTAAATATATGTTAGGAATTTAGGAATAATTGTCTAGTTTAAATTATTTATAAGTATGCAGAATTAAATAAGTAGACGAATCCGTGCTTGAATGTCATAATTAAAATGTGTCACGCTGTATGAAGCGAAGTATAATAATTCGAATTGTGCTGATTACTGTTTTAAGTTGAAAAAAATATTGCACTCGATGGCTGCCATCGTGGATGAATGGAACGTCGATGCCCATTCGTGCATAGTGATGTACAATTACGGCGGCATGCGCATGCACCTCTCGAAGTGAGTGACGTTATATCACGATACCAAACACTGGATAATCCACGTGTTTTAATTACACGCGATATATTTTTTGTGAATAGCTTTCGAGCAGTTATCTGTGTATAATGGTTATTAAAGTTATGCATATGGATATGATGATTTTATTGATACGGAATTGCGCGAAAATCAGTTTAGTCGAGCAAGCGTGCTACAATTCCTACTGCACCTTGTATTTAAGTTTTCGACCTTAATCCTAGTAGACTTTTTTGTCGAAAAAGCTTACTAGCTATGTGGGTATTCTTGTGCTAAGCTAAATGTCCGACTCCCTATCCATTAAGCTACCACCGCTAGATTAGAGGCGTAGGTGTTCTACATATTTCTTCCGATATTTTATTTTATTTTTGCGAAGGTAAGATTTTTCATTAATTTACTTACATGCTACCTACATACTACATAGGTAGTAACCTATGTACAATGTAGGTAGCATGTAAGTAATTAGTAAAGTACCTACTGTTGTAGAGTCCACTTGACCACCCATTCCACAGACTGCCTCAAATTTTGCACAAAGTACCTGGGTGCCTAGTTAATAGTTATATACTACAAAGTTGTAGTGCTAACTGAGTTTCAACAGATACGGGTATAACAAAATGTATGCTGTTGTATATTGTTATTTAGCTCCTTTCATAGACTTCAAATACTTATGATATAAAACACCAGACTAGTCTTAAAACCTACTGCTTTTGTATTTTTTACTATTGGTATTTACAATATTGTAGCGACCTACCTTCTACCTAGGTAATAGTTATTTAATGCTAACAATTTCCGTGACTGATAGCCATCTTTGTTTGTATTGTAATGTTAAGTTGAAAATCGTTCAGTCATGGGCTGGTGGGCCCAGTTCCTCGGACCACGTAGCGGGACTGAGATGTGGTGGCCTGTGAGTCTGTGACTCATCGGTGCCAGTGATACAATCCAGGGCTGCCACAAATTTTACTTGATTGTATAAAATTTGTGAAATAAAAGCTCATCTTCATCACAATACATTGTTATCGACTTTATGATAATAATTTATAGAATTTATACTTTACAGGTATAAGCTATAGGTACGTAAGTAGGTACCTGACACATTATTTTTTTAACAAGTTCAATCGTATAATGACGTAGCAAGACAATAATGTCTTGCTACGTTGTCTGCTTCACATAAGTGAAGCGTTCCGTCTTCGATTGAACTTAGGGATTTAGGAGCTTTTAACCTTCGTGTACATGTATATGTTTTTGTTAGCATTCTAGCAAGCGTTTTGAACATTAGGTATGCTTCAACTCTTTCTCGTAATAAACAGGACTTCTCAGTTGTTTTAAGCCGTGACCAAAAATAGAAAGCTTTCATTAGTTTTACCGTTTGCATAGCTACACTAGCTATGTACACAAGGTTAGCAATTCATTGAACTGCTTGCTGGAGTCACATATTTATGACCATTGGAAAATGTTGAGTATATTCTATGCGACACATAATACCTATTAAAACATATAAAGTAGAATAGAGAAATTAAAAGAAAATATAAGTATTATATTGTTCAGGCATTAGCTGGCTAACCCTGTCGGACAACAATATCTGTGTCGACAGTCTTCCGTTACAATGCAAGTCTCGTTCTCGGCCATCATTTATCTTTATAGAGCTATCTAGCTAATTAATTTATTGGAGAAATTGTATGAAATTGTTAACACGAAAGGTGCATCTGAAAACGAACAAATTAATTGCGTCCGTCCTGTTTGTAAAGGATTTATTTGACAGCGCGAGAAATGTTTGGAATCTTATCATATGATTATTACGAGTGTTTTAGGTGGTTATTAATCTCTAAGTTTATTTATGTGGCTGGCATACGAAGAAATCATTTTTCTTCTAAACGTACTTAATTGATTGAGATAGGTACCAATTTAGTATGAGAAATTACTTCGTATGTTTTTATTCCGTGAATCGATTAATTGTACCTACTGGTAATTGATTGCTTGATTTCTACGATTTAAGAAATTATGTGACTTGACATTACAATGAACACTTAACTTTTTTTTAAAGAAATCAATACAATTTGAGTTACGGGGAAACAGACCGCATCGAACCTTATGTTTTTTTTTTTATAGGATAGGGGGGCATACGAGCAAACGGATCACCTGATGGTAAGTGATAACCGCCGCCCATGGACACCCGCAACACCAGAGGAGTCGCAAGTGCGTTGCCCGCCTTTAAAAGGGTTTGGGCCTCCGGTAACCTCAACTCACTCGGCGAAACACAACGCAAGCGTTGTTTCACGCCGGTTTTCTGTGAGGCCGTGGTATCACGTTATGTATAACGGTTATGTATAAACTTGTCTAAATAAATAAATTATTAAAAAAAAAAAAATTACTTTATTCATCCAACTGTAGAAAGTCCCATCATGTAATCAAAACGGCAATTGTAGGTCGTCTGTGGTTAGTGTCAGATTACCTACTAGAAACTAAATTTTAATAAACTTGGATGATATGTTCCACAGAAAACGGATGATGACAGTAGCAATAAGTACATTATATATGTAAATATAGTGGTATATGTAAATTACAGCTTTGTAAATGTTTGCTTGCCTCAGTGCGTCCGCGCAGTTCACGCCGCCTAACATGCATCTCGCTGCAATTAATAGCTTCTGTGAAATTGTACATACGTCTGTAGTTAAACTTTCTCTCGACACTTTGTACTTAATAACATTTTATTTTACGCCTAGGATAAGTTTAAAAAAAATAAGAGATATAATTATAGGACGTATTAAAGACATACTTAATGATTATGTTGTGGTTCCTGCCTAGTTTCTCAATTAATTTATTTTTAATAGAGTATCTACGTAAATGTATGTACGGTTGAAACATTAAAATGTTTAAACCATACAGGGCAGGCTAAAGAAATGCAAAATTTCATTTAGGTAATAGGACTCGTTTAAGAGTAAAACCGAAAACGGTGACTTGATATCGCTGGTATACGGAAACGTGTTTGGGGTTAAGAGTTTGTTCACATGAAATCTTCGTAAATCTCAATTTCATCATGTACTTAGGTACATTGTACATTTCCTGCAATTCATTGTATGCGTCTGGTGAGAAAACACAGTTTACCGTGTTGACCTTTCACACGCTCTACTAAAAAGGAAATATTACAGAAATTATTAAAATAAACACAGCAAAAATTCGTCGTTTTGTGATGTGCTGATTCGGAAAAAAATAAATAATGCTTTCAAACATTCTAATTGGGCAAGTAGGTAGATAGATTTTTTTATTTAGTAACAACTATTTTTTTTTATTTACTGATGTACGCAAATATTATACGCAGTAACGTATAACTATTGTTATTATATAGAGTAATATTTGAAATTTAAGTTAGACTAGCTGTGGCGTAGCTGTACAGACTTCGCGGATAAAACTTAATTTTAGGGAATCCTGCTCTATTTAATATCATAGTACTAGGTTACAGATTGGTGTGCATTGGATTGCATAAACAATTTGTAGAAACAAGGTACCTATCTAAAGTTATTTTAGTGAAGGAAAAATTCGACTCGCAGGCAGGATTCGAACTTGCGTCTTCCGGCTAGATACGCCAGACACTATGACCTCTCAGCCACCGCGAGTCGCACCTGCCATGTCGAAATTTGCCTTCACATTCTGAACTTACGTCTTAAAGGTGAAGTGCAGGTCCCATCTGACGGCACGCATGCATCAGTAATTGTTTAAGTGCGACCATAATCTAGGGAGAAAATCAAGCCGTCGCACGACGATACCAGATCAGTAGAACATTTTCGTAAGCCACATAAAAACTCACAAAGCCAACAGCCAGACCACGGTAATAGGTATATTACCGTGGCCAGACCGTGCCTTAAAGCTGTGTATGCACCTATCTTTAATTCTCTGTCTATATACCGGCTAGCTTATAAATAAAGCGAGACACCGAGAGTAACTTTTGTCCACCAAATTATTTTATTTAGCAAGCATTATATCAGCACACGCTAGAATATCAACCAACAATTTTAATTTGTCTAACATTTCGCATCAGAGCATTGTTGTGATGTTTACAGTGACAGCGTCCTCACATACAGCACGAGATATGATATTACTCCAGTCTCAACTTTTGTCTTCAACAGTGAAAGCGAAATTTGTTATGTATGAGCAAAAACTGTAGCGTGTAGTTATGTATTTATGTTTCTAACAAATGTAATTTAACATGCGGGTTCCGCGTGATAGGTCAATTTAAGTTCATTGTTGCTTGGAGAGAAAAACGTGACAAACTCAATTCGTGATTTTCGAATTTGATGAAGGACAACTTTATTAGATAGGTGAAGTTAAAAATTTGTTATGGTTAATCCATATCCAAGCAAGACTATCAAATTGTGGGTGTGGTTGTAGCCCATAAGACCAGAAAAGGATCACGGGTAATTCATAGATATGGTTAGGGAGGCATTTTCTGACAGTTAGGTTTTTTTTATTGAGTAACTTAGTATGTCGGCAGAGCCACCTGATGGTACCAAAGTAGTCATTAGCGCCCATGGACAACTCCAACACCAGAGGAGATGCTGATGCGTTGCCAACCCAAAAAAGTCAAAAGTCTCAAGGTAAGGGCACAGATAATAGAATACTGGTAAGGGTTAGCACCACCGAACAAGTCAGATATTATTTCGTCTCTTACGAAATGCTTATATGAATAGCAGTGAGGAACTGTAGTCTAACCATGCACGGGGTACCTACTTTAAGTACTTAAAGTTCTTACCGTAATCCTCCAAATGAGGAAGGTAGTGTGGTCCCGCGGTACGGTGCGAAAAGCTGCCTCAGCTGCGCGTGCGCTGCCGCTCTCGTCTCCATCCTATTTGCAAAAAACAATATTAACACAAATTACACAGGTAGGTAACAGGTACTTACATTGCATCTGTATTCCCCGAAAAGTTAGGCAGAGGTGTGGGTAGTCTAGTTGGTAAAACGGTACAATCACAGTTCGTCGACATGTCCAGATCCCATGTAATAGGGAGCGAGCCTATCCCCATTGACCAGGCAAATCAAAACTCCGGGCTTTTATAGGAGAACCAAATTGCACTGCTCGACCTGGGAATCGAACCTAAGACCCCTAGCGTAGTCATTGTGCCTACGATCACTAGTCAACGAGACTTTATATGGATTGATGTTGCAAATAACTTGAATATGCAGTATATGGATATTATTAATTTACCACATCATTGCCATTATAATGTCATGTCAAAGTTGCACTAAGTTGGCCAGAGTTCACAACTGTCTGAGATCTAAGTCTCCATTGTTTTTCTTAGTTAGATTTAGGTTCAAAATCGAGACTCTATAACCTATATAGTCTAGTGTATTGTTTAGCAATGAACAGGCGTGACCGACTGAAATTGCAGAACCCCTTTTATTTTGATAGGCAATAATAGCAAGGGTTGGGCACATTACGAAGTAGGAGCGTCTCAAGGACAGCTCCGGACATTGTCGGACAAATGACTGAACATTAGCTGATTGTAGGTCGCCCAACAATAGGTCTCTGGGCGTGGCCGCTGAATGTTACATTAAATCGGGTTTTTGGTACCATTCATAGAGACGTAAGTAAGGCATATTTTCCATCATAAAGCCTTTTTTAAGCCTTAATCCTCAAATTATAAATAGGTTTTAACGGCAATACTAAGTACCTACTTATCTATAATCTATACTTTAATATATAAAGATGAAGAGTTTGTTTGTTTGTTTGCTTGAACGCGCTAATCTCAGGAACTACTGGTCCCATTTGAAAAATTCTTTCAGTTTGAGATAGCCCATTTATCGAGGAAGGTTATAGGCTATATATCATGACGCTAAGACCAATAGGAGCGGAGTACCAATGAAGAATGTTTCAAAATCGGGGTTTTGTTTCCTTTAGAGAGCCTCCGCTGCGTGCGCTGCGTAAATGGTTAAAGTTTCGCAAAAATCATGTATGACAGAATTGTTCCCCTTTAAAAGTTCTAAATAAAGTCCGCTAGCCCAAAGTAACTAGGTATTACATGCGGACGAAGTCGCAGGCAGAAGCCAAAAGCTAGTTGGTGATATGCAGTCAGTTTGAATGATGTTTGTGCGAGAGATTTCAGTTTGTAAACGACGTCTACTTAGTAGAAGAAATTATTGGCGAATTAAAACCAAACAGGAGATTGAAATAATAATTTTACCAAGTTTTACTTATAGTAAACAAAGCGAATCCCAACGAAGCTACTGTTAGAAGCTAGCTTTACCCGTCAACCAGCCTTCTAACAGTAGGTAGGTACCTACCTACCTGCCACATTGATATTGTATGTTGTTCAGGTTGTTCTGCTCTCTCCACAGGAGAAATAGACCGTAAAGATATACTCGTATAAAGCACTTAATTACAAACGTGCCGAGTGTGTTATGATTATGGCGAAATGATATTTTTTATCTGATAAAATTACATATTAACTTAATAAGTATTTATCTTGGCGTGTGGGTAAAATTAGAATCGTATGTAGGAACAAATGAGCAAATACTGCGGTTAACGTATAAAATATTCAACAAATACAAATTTTTTATAATTTATAATGTAGATTGACCTTGTTATACAATTGTCCATTTCGTAAAATAAATACAGGGAGGTAGATGTTGTGCAAAGGAATTTATTTGTAAGTTATTATCTTCTAATTAACGTTCGTTAGTAAATGTATCAATTTGATATGTTATGATTTTTTGTTTTTTAGGTAAGTACTATTTTGCATTCGCATAGGTCAATACACTCGAGACACTTTCAGTTTCCTTCACTGTTTGTATATTTAATCATCACAGGGCTTATTAGGTTTATTACTTGGTCAGCACCAATCTCCAGGATGTGCATTTTCCCGTAGTTGTTCAAGGGTCGACTGGTTCCATAACAACACTGGCGTCCACAACTAGCACCCGCGTGTCGGCACTACAGCAATACCAATAAGACACGGTTAGACGACCGCGACGTCCATGCACTCCTCACAGACTAACAACTAACCGCTCTCGGACGACGGTCGAGCGAACCACAAAAAGAAAATTGTTTCACACTTCTTGCACTTACATATTTTAATAAAACTTGGAGAGGAATGAATTAATTCCCGCGAAAGTCTGGGCGGCAACCTGTTTAGATTGATATGTGGCGTGGAGGAGACTATCGTGTTTTCATCGCTAGTTATCGGCAGCTCATAACAACTCAATTAGAACATAGACAAATTGACACAGCGGAACCGGCGTTGTTGTTAAACATAATTTACCGGCAGAACATTCAATAAATTCTACTCACGATAGAGGTAGGTATTAATGAGCAAATTTTACCCAATCGAATCATCGATTTATTTTGACCAAATAGGTACACTTAAAAGTTAAAAACTGATTAATCATAACTTAACTATATGTCGGATTAGAGTAAGTACTACCTACCTAAGTAGAATTAAATTATGAAACGAATGAATGACAACAATGAGTTAACTATTACATTTATAAATTACGCATACAAAAAATAATAGCAAATTAATCATGTTAGAGGAACCTAAATAAGTATAATATTAATTATCATAAATTAAAATATAGATAATACATACCTACGTATTTTCTTGAACATACCTACATAATTTTGTAGTTTTTTACATATTATGAATGTTCAATAAGATTTTTATGTCAATGTGGGATAAACTAAAAAATCTAAGTAGATATCTACAGAAGTAATAATATCTAGTTGCAGATTGATGTAGGTAGTCTGTACATCACCTGCCTTTTGTAGGTACGGCACCTACAGGTAATGTATTTTAAATCTATTATGATCCTACCTACCTAGTTTGAAAGTTAGGTAACGAATTACCGACAATGAATTAAAAATAAACCATGCAAGGATTTCAAATGCACCACCTGGTATTCGTCCATTAACGGTATAATTACGCAAGCGCAGTATCTCACTTTCTCATATAAAACGACTAAGTATGGAACGGTTGGATCACTATCAAATATATCGCCCGCCAGTCAAGCCATATCGAAGAGAAGACACGTACTGACTGACCACATTAGTTTCACACACATGGTAGCATAATTCGCCATTGAAGCTGTAGCTGCAGTATTCTGCCATACTATGGCACACCGGACAGGATCCATGCTTGGACGCGCACTTTGTTTGACTGTTTGTTTTGACATTAATTCCGCATTCACTTTGTATGGTATTATTTGTTACTTTGCTCAATAATCCCTTGTTTGTAAGCATAGTTACAAATAATTATTAGTTATACTTACAGTAGAAAAGCGGGTAGCTCCAGCGAAGTTATCCTGAACCGCTTCGTCACCAGATTCAGACCAGAAAATGCAAGACAGGTAGGACAGGAGGTACGTTGTTAGGAAAACCTGCTCCTCAAGTTCCTTTTTTTTTCAGATTTAATTATAAACCATCTGTAACATAAGATTTTTAGCAGTTGTGCTGCTTCTAATTACCTATCTCATTACCCTTATCATCATAAGTATAGGATATAAGTAATTTATAAGATCATCTAGTGTTGAAGGATACCTATACCTAGGCAGATTGTGTGATAAGTACTTAAATATTTTGAAAGGTTTCTGGAGAATTTATGCGAGTGTAGGTATCGTCTGTTAGAGTTTGACGTTTCTCCTTCCCATGTTGGCGAGAAACTAATTTGATTGGGGGTAGGTCAATTAAATTGGTAGATAGGGGGTAGGTAGCTAAATTAGGGGTACTGTTTCTTTCTTTGTGTTCAACATATTCATCTCGCCCACACAAAGCAATACTTTTTATAAAGATTTGTACTTACCTACAAATCTATATTGACATCTAAATATTAATTATATTTAGATGAATGAATAGCCGGATACAGGCTACTATCAGTTGTCTCAACTGTCTGCCTGTTAATAAATAATAATAATAATAATAATAATATTTTTTGCAGCAGTGGAATCAGCCGTCCCAGTTTCACAAACCGTTATTTCTGTGTAGACCTGCAACTCTGTGCCTGCAGTAGATAATATGAATGGTAGGTACCTACGTACATGATTCAATCATAAATTGATTCGATATGGTCGAATAGATATAAACTGACCTATTGTTATTTATTTCGGTACCTACATACACATAAACAAAAAGGATTGTGTCAAACTATTTTAAAGCTGAAGAGTCTGTTTGTTTGCTTGAACGCGATAATCTCAGCAAGTTGTTCTTCTTCTTCGAAAAATTCTTTCAGTGTTATTCTTTTCTTTTCTTTTCTTAGCGTACATTAATGACCTTCCCTATATGATGTCTGAGATATCGAACATAGTATTATTTGCTGACGATACCACACTTATATTTTAAATCGATCGAAATGATAGCAATCTCTATAATGTAAATGAGAGTCTAAAATCCTTATCCAAATGGTTTGCTGCTAATAACTTACTACTTAATGCTAGCAAAACTAAATGTCTTAAATTTTCGCTACCAAATGTACCACAAATTGAACCTAATCTAATTCTTAAAGGCAGCAAACTTGACCTAGTTAATGGAACTGTTTTCTTAGGTATTACGGTTGATTGTAAGTTGCAGTGGGGTGCGCACATATCGGCCCTGTCTAGCAGGTTAAGTTCCGCTGCATATGCTGTGAGAAAAATTAAGCAGATCACTGATGTAGCTACAGCCAGGCTCGTGTACTTTGCCTACTTTCACAGCATTATGTCGTACCTACGGTATTCTGCTATGGGGATCAGCTGCAGACGTAGACTCCATATTTATCTTACAGAAAAGGGCCATCCGCGCAATCTACGATATGGGCCCTCGCGATTCCCTAAGAGAAATGTTTAAGAACATCAATATACTTACGATGCCATCACTCTACATCCTTGAAAACATAATGTATGTGCGCAAAAACCTGCAGAAGTTCAGTGTCAATAGTGACTTTCACAACCTTAATACTAGGAATAAACATAAAATAGTGTTACCTAAATTTAGACTAACTAAAACAAATAAATCATTTCTAGGAAATTGTGTGCGTTTCTACAATAAACTCCCAAAATGTGTTACCGATCTCACTGGCAAGAAATTTAAAATGCACGTCAAATCTGTTCTTCTTAAGAAAGCCTATTATAAAACCAAGGACTACGTTGACGATAAGAATGTGTGGTCGTTAAGTACGGATGCACTTGTGGCCTCCCTGGCAAAATGAAACTGTTGATTATTAGAGACTAATTTAAGCTTATTAATTTTCATGTTGGTCAGTTACTAGTAGCTATAGTAGGAACCTTGTAAGTAGATGGACATAGCTTTGACAGATTCCATATTATTTACATATCGAGATGTCTTCATATGTTTAGTATTGTTTACCACAACAGAAACTGTATTATGTGTGTACGTTGTAGCCTGTCTAAGTAGACACCTAGTTTCATTTGTCGCTTGATGGTGTGCGTTTTTACCACATAGTTTATTTATTATCTAGAAATGACATCGGGTTCTCAAATAACGTGAATCTTCGTTTAATATAGTCGACCTCGGTCAAACTTGGACATCCTTCAACGTCCTCACATCTTTTTATCGCAATATTGTAACAGTGAAGTTTGTAATTTATTTATTTTAAAAGAGTGTCCATGGAGTTTCTTGCCGGATTCTTCTCCATAGGATCGACCTTTTGGAACCGTGCAACTAGAATCATAACGTTTCAAAAACGCTTGTAAAAGCTTATTTGAAATAAAAACATTTGAACTTTGAACTTTGATATAGCCTATTTATTGAGGAAGGCTATTATAAGCTGGCTAATCATCACACTAAGACAAAATAACTATTCCACGCGGACGACGTCGCGGGCAGAAGCTAGTAGTAGATAAAGTAAAATAATAATATAAAAATAATAACAAAACAAAAATGTTGCTGCTCTCCAAATTTCAGAAGTTATGTTTTCATTTCCCAAAGAGTCCCAAGCAGTTTGAAATCAATGGTTATGGAACTCCATGGTTGGATTGGACGTATACATTATGATCTTTGATCAACGTATCCGATCATTTTTTTTAGAGGCGGGAAACAAACGAGAACGACGGCAGCTGTCATTTTAAATTCGTAAAAACGTAAATTACAACAATCATGTACACAGATGATAATTCTGATAAAGAGAGCGAGTTCGAAGACAGAAGCCCGGAAGACAGTCCAAATATTACAAAAAAATCATTGTCCACTGTAGGTTTTAGAAATAATCCTGAAAACCAAAATGCAAGGCCTCTCGCGCTACGAGCCACGCAGTCATTCACCGGCGCCGTCGAGGAGCTCAGGTTGTGTGGAAATTTTCAAAGAATCAATTTATGTAACAGAATGAATGTTATGTCGGCACCGAAGATCGCAACGGTTTGTCCATGTGGATGCCTGTTGCGACCAGCCACCACGGGCCCCTTCAGAACGAGAGAACAGAGCACACTGGCGCTACATGTCGTCTCTCCAGAAGTACTGAGCTACCATGGCTACTGTTTCGAACCTTGCCAAATTGCTATGTTTTGGAAAAAAGACTGTAGAATGTTCCTGTGGAAAGGAAAGGCCAAAATGAAGAATGTTATCCATGCTGATTCATATAGAAAATGATATTATTTTCTTATTTGATGATATTTTTGTAGTGATAAAACTTTACTATAACCATGTTTTTTGTACTTTAATACATAAAATTTAAAGAGTAAATAATATTTAAGCTTTTATTTCTTAACAATACAAGATAAATATACAAACCCTAAGGATTTTAGTTAGGTATCACATAAAAACTTGAAATCATAAAATAACTACTTTAGACTGTGCTTTTGAATAGCCCATTGTTTTCACTGTAAGGTTTGAACCGTCTCTAATGGTTGCTTTTCTACACCAGGCATATTTGCTTCAACAACTTCTCCACATGAAAATCTTATATAATCAATTATCTCAACTTTATGCTGTGCCAACACTTCTTCAACTGTATAAGAGGGGTCCAATAAGTACTCTTGGAAAATTAGACATGTTTCATCATCAGCATCTTTGGCAGGGTGATCTTTCTCTTTGTCACCAATCTTCTTAGGTGCCATGCCAACAATGTGTTGGCAAAGTTGTCTACCAATATCTTCTGTATCATTTGCTTGTTTATAAGCCAGTAGGGCACCATATTTTCCTGCAGAATATTCAGACGGCGATGCTGGTGCAGGGTGAGTATAGCCAGCAATCTTAACATCATTATTGTTGGCTTTCCAACATTCAGCTCTCCTCAAAACAGCATTTTCACCAACAGACCCAATGAACAAGGCTAATATTTCTGATAATTTCTTTCCACTTTCTGTGGACAGATTAGTTAATTGTTCACTGTCTAATTCCATCTGGAAAATAATAACATTAAATTCACTCAGATAGCAGCCATGAGATGTAGATATAACTATATATATATGTTACAACATATTATAACTAAATATTAAATTCTCTCTTCAGAAATACCAAAGTACTGGAACTTTTGTTATATCATAACAGATAGGCTGTGTTATAAGTATTCAATCTCATTTTTTATACAATTGTTGTTAATTTTTCATATTACAACTATTACAGTGTGTATAGATCTTTAGGTGTTGTTAATGAAATAAGAAGTAATCAAGATTGGATTTGAATTATAAGAAGTGTAACATACCTTTGTAACCGGCCCTTTAGCTTGCATATGAGTATGGGCAAATTTGAAACATGCAAGAGTGGCATCTTCTATCATTTTATGGAACTTTTCATTTTTGGCAACAAAGTCTGTTTCACAGTTGAGCTCTACTAGAGCACCATGATTTTTATCAAATTTCACTGCAATAAGACCCTGCAGGGCTGTACGGCCAGCCAGCTTGGTGGCCTTGGCCCATCCCATAGCTTGGGCCTGTTCATTTAACCATGATTCCGCCTGAAACAAAAACAATAATAATTATAAATTTCTTACTCAACACAAAGAAATTGTAGTCATATGTGTACCTATAGAGACAAACATGATAGTTAATTGTTATTGTACCTTATCAGCATCATTGTTGTGCATTTCTAAAGCTTTCTTGCAGTTAGCAATGGTATAGCCTGTTTTTTTCCTGAGCTTTGCAAGTAGGGAAGATTCAGCTGCCCGGCAGACAGGACCTGCGTGGAAACTCCGCACCAACTGGAATATCATCTGTAATTAATAGTTATACATAAACTTTCTAACTGTTATTAAACACTATCAAATGTAAAGATAATCATAAAATGGCACAAAGAAAAGTAGCATGCAATCCGAAAATGTATTGGCATACACTTTGAAGTAAGCTGTAACATTGTTAAGAGTAATAGAAGCTCATTATCCAAACACTTCAATACTTGCAAAACCAAAATTTCACTCACACAAAATCAAATAAAGGCCCAGTAGATGAACTGAATTAAAAAATACAACATTAATATTTAACTTCTTCTCAACATGTATCACATTGAGATCTGTTCATCATATTGTACAGGAACTTATATGGGTAGCTATGTAATGACATCATGTGGTTGAGTGAGACAGATGCAGTGTTTATCCAACCATTTGAAGGTCAGATGTTGTATATTCATATTGCTACAGTCATCCATACTAATATATAAAGCTGAAGAGTTTGTTTGTTTGTTTGTTTGTTTGTTTGTTTGTTTGTTTGTTTGTTTGTTTGCTTGAACGCGCTAATCTCAGGAACTACTGGTTCGATTTGAAAAATTCTTTCAGTGTTAGATAGCTCATTTATCGAGGAAGGCTATAGGCTATATATCATCACGCTAAGACCAATAGGAGCGGAGCACCAATGAAAAATGTTTCAAAATCGGGGTGTTTTTTCCTTTTGAGAGCTTCCGATGCATGCGCTGCGTAAATGATTAAAGTTTCGCAAAAATCATATATGACAGAATTGTTCCTCTTTAAAAGTTCTAAAAAAAAGTCCGCGACAGCATATGTCTATCTTTTAAGGTTAGCCCACTATAACCTTTTTTATGCTAACTTTGTTCTAAAATTCCAAATGCATTATTTGCGAAGGTGTTTTTATAAACATGATATTAATCCTTATCCAAATAAATACGTTATTCATCAGGAGTATTTAATTTAAAACAAAAGTGCCCTTTACATCATTGGATTTCAATGAATATCTTAGGAGATATCGCAGTTTTAAAATAACATCGCAGCAAAATAATGATCAAGTACCGCGCGCGCATTTATTGATTTTAATGTCAAAATTCTGAGATCAAATCATCGGATCGGATTTGAATGGGATCACCTACCAACAATAATTTACCAAATCTAAATATATAAAACTCAAAGGTGACTAACTGACATAGTGATCTATCAACGCACAGCCCAAACCACTGGAGGGATCGGGCTGAAATTTGGCATTCAGGTAGATGTTATGACGTAGGCATCTGCTAAGAAAGGATTTAGATAAATTCTACCCCCAAGGGGATAAACATACAAACTTTCATCCCCTATGGATGAGTTTGTATGAAACTTTACAAAAATTATTTTGATTTGAAATGGCCAGTACTGCAGAACGGCAATTTCATAGGTAAAGACCTATTATATAAAGCTGAAGAGTTTGTTTGTTTGTTTGCTTGAACGCGCTAATCTCAGGAACTACTGGTCCGATTTGAAAACATATTTCAGTGTTAGATAGCCCATTTATTGAGGAAGGCTATAAGGTATATATCATCACGCTAACACTAAGTAACTATTCCACGCGGACGAAGTCGCGGGCGGAAGCTAGTACTTAATATAGTAGCTAAGGTGATTGTTTGGATTAAATGCAACACGAAAGCGCGCTTTACCTTTGAATATGCTTGGACTTTTAGCTTCATTCTGAATGTATATAACCTATAAACATTCATTAGGTTGACAATATATTTTTCTACTGAAGTAATTAAAAAATATTGAAATCTACCTATATAAAACCTACTTGTTTGAGCCGGCAGTTACTAAGTACTGGCCATAAAATAAACTTTATAAACAAATGAAGATAGTCTGTTGCCATGGAGAAATCAATACTCTGACAATAACAAGTTTCATGATAACTGAGTTAGGACTAGAAATGTGATTTTATTTTTAATTTAGTTAGTTTCATTCGTTTGTAAGACTACAAAAGTGTTAAATAATTTAAAATTTTGAAGATAATTATAACCAAAAAGTGCTCACCTTTTCGGTGCTCACTGATAAAAGGTACTTATACAATTTTAATAAAATTATGCTTCGTATTTTTGGTTTAATACGAAAACTGGACAGATGTGTTTTTATAATTCTGTAAATTAACAATAGATTATAAAATTTACAATAGATTATAAAATTTCATGAAATTCAGTTTGACACTTGGCACGGCACGGGCCTCTTGTCAAAAATGACAAATCACAAAATGCGTTTGGTTATTGCTTGCTTGAATATTTATCTTTTATTCTTTAATGTAATATTTGAACTATGTATACCTCTTTAAGGCACCATTAAATTATTTACTTTACAATAAAAATAACAACATATGAAAACTATAACCAACAAGAAATAAATTTAGAAAATCACAATCTTCAAAAGCTGACGAAACTTTAGTAGCTAGTGTAGTGTAGGTACCTACTACATCGACCTACTTTGTAAAGCCGCGCACAAACATTGCGATTACCACGAATGCTCACAATGATGTCACAATGGCTTCATCGCCGGCCACACAAGCTTAAGAGCCTGACTCACCAGAGCCATGCGTAGCAAATGGGTTTTTGAAGTTGGTAGGTAGGTACTTCATTGGATGGAAAAACGCCATAACATGATTTAATTAACCCCATTAGAAAAAGAAATCGAGGCCTGGACAGCTGGTAAAATTCACTCTAATTTAAAATTATTCTTAGGCCTGCAAGCAAGTGATTAGTTCACAAGTTATCTATTGAGAACAATGAGTTCAAAAAGTTAGGACGTACCTATTAAGCTTAGGATTTAAGCTCATATTCCACAAGACTGACTGACTGCCTGACTTACTAGACCAGTTACTACGCTATCATGGCATTATTGCTTCTTCTTTGAAGCTTGCGATTAAACGTTGACAGACCAAAATGGATTTATTTAAGTACATTGGATTGGATTTGGATTTATGATTTCAGTATCCTAAAATGAAGAACAACAGGCCGACACGAAAGAAAAACCAGCCCTCTCCTTCGACATCTGATGTAAAACTGCCCAAAATACCAAAGATTTCAATGCCTGAGGATTTTAAAGTTCGGACACGGCCATTATTTTCCTTACCAGAAGAAGTTTTGAAATTACCTGCTCCGGCAACTAAAGCTGCGAAAATACAGGCTGCAAAGCTTGCGCCTAGGAAGAAATCCAGTGGTATGCAATACTTAACATATCATAGTTTTCTTGTATGGGATAGGGGAAAACGAGCAGACGGATCACCTGATGGTAAGCGATTGCCGCCGCTCATGGACACCTGCAACACCAGAGGAGTCGCAAGTGCGTTGCCTACCTTTTAAATGGATGAAACACAACGTAGGGAAGTGTTGTTTCACGCTGGTTTTCTGTAGGTTCATCATTCTATTATTTTAATTTATTTTTAAAACGGCTCGCATAGTGACATCTATGGTTTCTGCATTAAACAAAAAGGCAGGTATGTACCTACCACTGCGAGTAAGTTCGCTGGCAAAGGTGGCGGCAGAACGAAAGAGAGTCGAATCTATCTCATCCGTAGTAAACGCACCGGGCGCTGGAGGGCGCTAACAGACTTCCCACCTCCATGAGCTGTGCCCTGAGGGCGGCTGACTTGGACTGGATTGCGACGACTGACCAGATGATGACACCATGAGGTGGCACGCGTATTTGAATAAATAACCATTAATTAACATGCTAAGAAGAAATAGTCTTGGTGAACTGTTTGCAATCGCATTTTCACTAAGAGTCATTTGCATATTTTGCGACTAAGAAGGCAATATAACATTTATGGATTACCCAAAACTAAAAAGGCATTATGTTTAGAAACTATAATGCATTTTAATAAACACAAACATTCTGTATAACTATAATTTGTTACGAATACATTATTTATTAAATTTTAAAATAATTAATTTATATTAATTACTAAAATTTAAGTAATAAACTGATCAGCGGGTAAAACGGAATTCTTAATGTAATCCATAGAAAAACGCAATAACACTTTTCGATGCGGTGTAACTGCAGCGATAATGTTGTGAAACGATGATGAAATATACCAAATTCTTAAGTCTATAATATTTATCTTTCATCAGTAATGCAAAGCTTCACGGAAATGAGGAAAGCTCGAGAAGAATTTAGACTAAAGCTAGTGAACTTGATTTGTCAGTCCGATCAACAAGATGGTCGGGCTCCGCAGGGTTCAATGACAATGCCAGCGGGTGAGGAACAAAACATGCTTCGGTACTACTATTATCTACGGTATGGTATCGACACCATACATGTGGCTCCTCTCGATAATAAAATAATTTTAAGGTAAGGAGACGTAGACAGTGTTGATATAAAGAATTGAGCGTATTCTCAACTAACTAGGACGTCAAAAGTGATAGGGCTGTAATTAAAGTAATTTTCAATCAAGAATGGAACAGGGTCACTGCTATGAAGTAGAACTATGTTTAAATGAATATAATCTTATTTATAATAATCAATATTTGTATTAATTGATGGGCTACAGTAGGTATTAAACAAACTTAACGTTGAATGATAATAAATTTTTTAGTACATAATTATTATAGTTTTACAAGTTCTATGAAGGTCACGTAATCGTTATCTGTATGTAGGAATAGATACCTTCTTTTTGTTTTAATTAAAGAAATTAGTCTGCTGTTTACCTTGAACTCCTGTGAAAATTTTGCACATGTTTCACAGAGTTCACAATCTCATATCTTCTAAATTGAAGAAATGGAAGGAAACACTATTCACTTGCACGGATGAGATGCGCGAAGATTTCATGATGAGCATGAAGAAAGCTATTGTGGATTTCGTACTGAAAGATCCCAATACGGTACCTATCCATATTTTTTTCTAAAGATTGTCTGTACCCACAGCATGTCGGAGACATTGTGAATCTTATCATGAATTCACGAGTTTCATGGTTCCGAACAACGGGCTGTAATTGCAGCAAAGGTTGGTGCAGTTTTTAGACAGTAAAATGATTCCTGATGACTCCCATGGCGGCGGACGATCCATGAGGATTTTTCACACTAGGCTTTATAATCCCAATATCTACCGAGATGTATTATGGCGCCGTAGTCTACTTCTACGCTGTGACTATTACAATGTTATCCTGTCTTTATAGTAATCCATTCTTGTGGCATTCTATATTAGGTACGGTAGTTAATCAGATTGACTTAAGTCAATTAAAATCACACATTCATATTATAATACATATTGTTTTTAAATTCGTAGTATTGACAAGTTCTTGTCTGTAAGTACCTAATTTACTATAGACTAATACCTACATAATATATCAGGTAAATAATGATAATGAGAATATAAAAAAACCCGTAGGAAGAGTCATTGGAAGAGGAGGACACACCTCTAAAGCAAGAGTTGGCCATGAAGGACGATGCTTGGAGGAATCGCTACGTCGTAGCACATAAACATCTAACTAAAAATCTTCACTGCGTCAACCCTTGCATTGCACAAGTGCTACAAATCTGGTGGAAACAGTTCAAGTATGTTTAAAGTAAACTTACGTAAATACACTACGTCTAATGTTTGTATTCAAGTAGATCATACGAGATATTTTTAAATCCTTGGATAAATATAAGAAGAAACTACTTAACAAAACAGTAATTACAATCTATCCTCTTAGCAATTTAAATATTTGTAACATTATCGGAACCTTTCAACCATTTTAGTGACTTGAGACTGATCAGTATGAAAGATATAATGACGACAAATGAAGCATATGAGTTGCAAGACTTCTGTTTTGTGTGCAAGAGGCACATAGAAGCGGCTGGCAATGTGCTCACACACCAATGGATACCTACTATTCAGGCTGTTTTTCTTCAGGTAAATCCATAATCAGGGCTTAGGATGAAATTTTGATAATTGTCTTGCATGATTCGGTTAATGCTGGAAACGCAGTTATAATTATTAGATCATTCTTTCAAAAATTTCAGGGCAGTAAAAAGAAATTAATACCAGAACCAAAACAAGCACTTAAAATGAAGCATTTTTACAACTGTTTGGCGTGTATCATGACTTACAATCTTCAATCATTGTGTTTGAAATCAATGAAAGAGTTTACAGACTATGTTATGGATGTTGGCGTAAGTAACTCGATAAGTACACTTTCAAAGCAATACAAAATAATATATATCTTAAATGCGAAAGTAACCGTCGACACGTTTGGCGTAGCGGCTGAGCGATCGGCTTTTGCGACACCTGTAGTGTGTTCGATCCCCACACGGAAAAAACTTTTCTATGATCTACTGGTAGTTGTTCCGGGGTTTTTCTGTGAGATTTTTTTTTTGTAAACGCACCCACGGTCCAGGAGCAAATACTAGTGTATGTTTTTTTAAAAAAGCTGTGTTTGGGATTCTTGGTCCACTGAACACCGTACGGTCATTATATCAGTCACTTGTGGAAGTTGAAATATAATTTAGTATATTACCTATTAGGTGCTATGATCTGAAATTATAACGAGCTGATTTTGTGTTAAAATTAGGTACCTATTATATTTCAAGAGAAAATAATCATCATTGCAGGGAACCAATCAAGGCTTTATAATTAACTTGGGATTTCAAAATGAAACCATAGAATTTGATCCCACCTTTCGGCAGTTCAAAGATCAGTTGTGTCAGTTATATGAATTTCTGATCGACGCATGTAGACAGTCACCACGTTTGGAAACTCTACTTTACCAAGATTACTCGTCTGCTACAAGAGCTACACTGAAGGTGAGTTAGAAAATACCTTCATTAAGTCATTTACTTATCGACTTGTTTTATTTAATGGGACGTATTTTTTCTAGCCTATCATTGACTGCGATCTGGTGGATGATTATAAGGATCAAATTGCAGATTTGATTGCGGAACAAAGGATAGGCCCCGAATTAAGAGTTCAAGATTTTGATGATTATATTTGTTTACTCAACGGAAAGGTAGTGAATTTTTGGTTTCAAATTAGATTTTTTTAAGTAATACCTTTTCAAGTACAGTTTTGCACACATTTTTTTCCTTTAATTTACTAGTCTCTCGCTGAAGTTGAGGGTTTCCTTGACGCACGTCCGGAGAAGACGTTTGAAGAATATTGTGCGGAGTCAGTGAAATATGTTGAGCTGGCTCGGGAGATCCCTTCTCAACTTGAAGGGATAATTGTGATCGGCATGTTTCAAATGCAGAGAGGAGAACTGATCAACTCGTTGCGTGCGGCTGCGACAAGGCTGGCGAACACATTGTTGAGGAGGATGACGGACGATTATCAGTTGATGATCAAAGCGTAAGTTTTCTCTAGTTATTTTCTTTTCTTTCATATTCAAAAACTTAAATTAAAAAGAAAAATAAAAAAGCAGCATTTTTTTATATTGCGACTGATCTTTGCAGAATTTATGACGAATACGCATTAATAGCGAACACATTACTGACTCCACCAGGGGATACTGCGGCTCTCATGGATCTAATGGCGTACGTCAAAAAAGTCGAAGACGTACTTCTCGCCGAAATGGAGGACAAGCTGCGCAACGTCATGAGATACATAATCTTTTTGGGAGACTACACCACCTTTTCGCCTCTAGAGCTAAAATCTAACAACCAGACATATCACTGGTAAGACCATTAAAAATAAGTTTTTCAATAATTAAGGCACGAAGTTGTTTTTCAGATGCGACGATTTTGATATCTTTGTGATTTTGGATTGCTGTTTATTTTTACTTTGTTAGATTAAAATTCAGTTTGGAGTTGAAACAACTAATTCCACGGGCTGAGCAATTTTCGTTAAGCTTCTTTTAATTTCATTGTAGTAACTTAAGATTTATTACAAATATATTTTTAGTTTAAGAATTATTTATTTATCTATAATTAAATATATAGAAGGTTTTGGTCAAGACAGTTGACCTCTCTTTTATTTCCTCGTAATTCTGTAATTTAATATTATTCCACCGGATAATTCAGTGAACAGCACTTCCAAATTTTTTTCAGGTATGCTCGTATGCCTGGCATAATAGAAGAAGCGAAAGCTATTTGTGATCAGAAAAAGTTAGAATACCAAGAACTATTGAAGGTATAGTAATGAAAACACTTAATTACTTCATAGGAGAATTAATTATATTCACGTGACAAGCTCTTAAGAACGTCTTTATTAATTTTAGTCTAAAATACTTTTTTAATAACTATTTTATGCTATAATTTTAAATGTGTGTCTAAGTACTTCCATGGATGTTAACATTTTACTAGAAATAACATAACATATCATCACGCTTCCCTTTCCCTGAAGGATTAGGCAGAGGCGTACTAATGTACACCCACAGTTCGCCGGTATGTTTAGGTCCCATGTGATAAGGGGCGAGCCTGTTGCCATTAACCGGGCACCAACTCTCCGAGCTGCTACAGGGGATTTCATAGAATATCCCAATAATACTTTACTCGACCTGGGAATCGAACCCAAGACTTCTAGCATTGCAATCGCGCTCAGGAGTTCAGGACCACTAGGCTATGTAGGCATTTGACTAGAACATTTTAACTGTTGTTAGGTTCGGATTGCCAAGTTCATAGATGATCTAGAAATTTATGAAGCGCAAGTCAATGAAGTACAATATTGGGGAGAAATCAACGAATTACCGAAATATGTCAGTCGGGCCAGACATTTGGATGAGAAGTTAGAAACTTTATTAATAGTATTATTTTTTTCCATATATTTGTTCTAAGTGTACATTTTGTATTTGTTACATTTATCTTGGTGTGCAGGTTATCAAATGCTTTGACAA
Source organism: Acronicta leporina (assembly GCA_947256265.1). Taxonomy (NCBI): domain Eukaryota; kingdom Metazoa; phylum Arthropoda; class Insecta; order Lepidoptera; family Noctuidae; genus Acronicta; species Acronicta leporina. The sequence continues at coordinate 14,506,195 of OX366513.1, forward strand.
AGATTGATCAGTTCAACGAAGAGGAGTCGTCGTTCGGATGGGATTTATCTCAGTACCCCAAAAGAAAAGTTGTGTTTGATAGATTAGTACCATATAAGAGATTGTTCGATGCAGGGTATGATTTCCTTCAGAAGCATAACACCTGGATGTCTTCAAAGGTATGTTTTTTATCATTAAACAGAGTAGGCACTTGCATTTTGTTATTAAACAGGAAACTATCTACTGAATTCGTTTTAGGTGGGCAGTTTTGACCCTGAAGATATTGAAGGTGACGTTAGCTATTATTATAAGATTGTTTACAAGTTGGAGAAAACATTTGCAGAAGTCCCGGAAACTCATCGCCTTGCCACGTCTGTAAGGTAAACAGTGATGATGTTAACTATGCTGAACCTACTTACAATTACAACTATCAGTAGTTGTCTTCAAGACGACAAACTGAAATAACTCGATCCCAAAATTGATGTAGTAGGAAATATAGATAAGCGACAATAAGATAAAAAAGTCTTCCTTTTTTAGAGAAAAAATGGACGAGTTTAAGTCCCACCTGCCAATCATACAGACTTTAGGAAACCCAGGCATGAAGCTGCGTCATTGGGATAAAATCTCAGAAATTGTTGGTTTCCCCATTGTGGTCGACGAAGAGTTGTCATTAGAGAAAGTGATCGATTTCAATCTAGGCGATTATATTGAGAAATTTGAGGGTATATCAGAAGCCGCCACTAAGGAGAACAACCTTGAGAGGGCTTTAGATAAGATGATGAAGGAATGGGCTGATCTCAAATTCGATATTCTTGTCTACAAGTAAGTCTTGCAGTCATTTTATCTCTACTATTATAAAATTGTAAAAAAGCTGTGTCTGTACATTGAAGATAAGTATTAAAAAAAAAAACAAGTGGGTTAGGGTATAAACGTCTCCGAACCCAAAAAATGTGATTTATAGAATTCTTGTCTGTTTGTCTGTTTGTTACGGGTTGGTGCAAAAACTACTGAATAGATTTTAATTTTTTTATCACTGTTAGAAAATATGTGCTTCAAATTAAAAACTGGTATACTTCTTATCTCAAACAATTAAACCTGAGATACGGCTTGACCTCTCTAATGTATAGAGACCCATACAAAGAAGAGATCATCACTGTTGGTTTTTGAGCTTCAAGTGAGCAAAGCCGCGGGCATAGGCTCGTATTTACATAAAAATAAAATCTTTTGAACAACATTCGTGGAAACATTAATGTATTATTGTCATTTAAATGTTACGTTTTTCAGGGATACTGGAACCAATATACTATCGAGTGTTGACGAAATTCAATTGCTTTTGGATGATCACATCGTCAAGACCCAAACTATGAAGAATTCACCGTATATCAAACCATTTGAGGACATTATATAGTATGTTTTAAAATTTCAATTTCAATGCTATAGTACCTCAAAAATTTCAATGCTATAGTACCTCCTTACATGTCGTTTTTAAATTTATAACAAATTTTAATTATATATCATTGAAATTCAGTGACTGGGAAGGCAAGCTGGTTCTCCTGCAAGAGATCTTAGATGAATGGTTAAAAGTACAAGCTACTTGGATGTACCTGGAACCAATATTTTCATCTCCTGATATTCAACAACAAATCCCTGAGGAGGGCCGACGATTCAGTGCTGTGGATAAGGTGGGGAACTTATGTCTAAACTTATTATAAGTATGTTGGCATCTTTATGCACTTTGTCATACCTACGTAATCGTTGTGGAACATTGTAGACCGTTAAGTAGCATCGTGATAATATAGAATAAGATAATTAAAAAGAAAACTAACTACCCCACAGATGTGGCGTGAGATAATGAAGGCTGCTTACTCTGAGCCTCGGGTGCTTGACGTAATCATGATAGAGAAAATGTTGGACCGGCTGAAGAAGTCCAATAATCTGCTTGAGATGGTTCAACGCGGCCTGAATGCATACCTAGAGAAGAAACGATTATATTTCCCTCGGTTCTTCTTTCTGTCCAACGACGAACTGCTTGAAATTTTGTCCGAAACGAAGGATCCTACACGGTAGGTACCTACACAGCAGTTGTAACTCAATATTTGCTCTTGTTGTTTGCGTATATCGCTCTGAGTGCTTTAGAACTACTTTAACGCTAAAAGAAAAGTAAGTAAAAGTGGAATCTACAGCAACTCTGTTTTTTTCAGTATTTTGCTTTACCGCTGTACCTATAAAACACAATTTGTTACTCTATGACACTGATCATATTTCTTATTTTGTTCTTGCTTCAACAGTGTACAACCTCATCTCAAGAAATGTTTCGAAGGAATTGCGAAGTTGACTTTCACGGACGAAATGGTGGTAACTCACATGAGATCCTCGGAAGGAGAGATTGTGTTGCTCACTATGACAATAAACACTGTAGCTGCAAGAGGACAGGTAAACAAATAATTATTTATTTTTCACCGATTGACGAAGTACTCAAACTGAAAAAAACAGTTACGGTATTTCGTTGCACAGTTCATCCGTGTTTGTCATTTTCACCATTCAGATTAACTAAAAGCGGCTGAATCATATTTTTTTTGAAATTTTCCTTAAATCTTAAACAGCAATGAAAAGCTTTGGGCACTTTAATCCTTTAAAGATTAAAGAGGTGTACTCACGTAAAGAATAATAGCTAATTTTTCACACTTATAGGTAGAAAAATGGCTGCTAGAATTGGAAAAGGCAATGAAAGCTTCGGTCCATAATGTTGTTGGTCAATCGTACAATGACTACCTGCAGCGAGCGCGAGACGAATGGGTGCTCGTTTGGCCTGGACAAACCGTAAGTAACTTTAAGTTACCTAAGAGTGTTGTTGCTGATCTATCGGCTTTATACGGTTTTCCGCATCGATTGGGTATCGTATGCCTTCAGAAAAAAGGTGTAGTGGGACAACGTTTTTATAAAAATAGTTTCTTATTAGCCTTAGATAAAATAGTTTCCTTGTATTAAAAACAGTGACTAAAATTACTAGTGATAGAAGAAGTGTGACAATGGATACCTACAATAATGATTATTAAGTAATAATGTAGAGTTCTCTAATTTCTGCACACTCTCGACGAAGAAATCTTGATTTTGTTTAGCACCTGAATATTATTTGTTGAAATAATTAAATTTATGTATGAAGGTACAATGCATCGCGATGACTTTCTGGACATTGGAAGTAACAGAAGCAATCCACATTAGTATTCCAGCAATGAGAACATATTGGGAGAAGTGTAATTTCCAAATATCAAAGATTGTCGACTTGGTGCGCGGCTACTTAAATTTGCAGAACAGAGTAACACTCGGTAAGTATGCCGTAGGTTTCTGACACTTACGCGAATATTAGACATTGAAATGAAACTACTTTTTACGGATTTTATCGCGGTATATTGATATTATTTAGTTCCCGACGTTTCGGATCCTTTACAGCATCCATGGTCACGGGCAGACTGAGGTGTTGGACGTCTTGATGTTAAAATTACTAACAGCTACCTTACATTTTTGTTAATTATTAGCGATCCGATTCACGCCGAACGAGCTCACCGTATCCTTTGGTCTTGCAGTCTTAGGCTCGGATTTAGATTTTATAGATTCTATAATGGGATTCCAAGCAGCTGGTAAGACCCAACCCTCTTCTCTATTGAAATTTGGGTGTTTTTTGATTTCAATAGCCTCACGAATCATCCTGGGTAGGAATCGGTTTTCTTTTGCGAGGACTTGTGGTTTATCAAATCTGATATAGTGCTGGGTCTTGTCTAGGGTATGTTCACAAACTGCTGACTTTCTGGAACGGCGGTGTTTGACATTGGCAATGTGTTCTTTTACGCGGGTCCCTATGCTTCTTTTAGTTTGGCCTATATATGAGAGTCCGCAATCACAATCAAGCTTGTATACTCCTGCATCTTGAAGAGGGATGTGGCACTTGACAGGTGGTAAGAACTGACTAATCTTCTTCAGCGGCTTGAAGTATGTTTTGATTGAAGCTCGCTTCAAGATATAGCCAATCTTGTCTGTGACTCCTCTAACATATGGCAATACAGCAGGTAGACGCTCAACTGTGGCACGTTTCACGCGGTTTCTGTGACGAGGGCGCGGTATTCGGAGCGCGGTATTGTTGTCCTGCAGCACTTGCTTGACATGATGAAGCTCTGCAGCCAGGTGTTGCTCATCACAGATCCCACGCGCTCTCTGAAACAAAGATTTACCGACGGTAGATAACTGTGTTGGGTGGTGGTGCGATTCTAAATAATATTAATATACCGCGATAAAATCCGTAAGAAGTAGTTTCATTTCAATATGCCGTAGGTACTAATTATCCATAACTATTAACTAGGCATTAGACTAATATTGAGTTCATTAATATTTCGAAAAAGTCACTTCCTTAATAGAAACCACACGGCAAGTCTATCAAAAAACCTGTTCTAGAGGGATTTGCCGTGTAGTTTCCAACAAGAGATGTGTCATAAAGTGGTACGGTCATTGATTAATAAATATCATTCCTGATACACGTAAAATATGCCACATAAATACCTAGCCCAATCTTTTAACAACTACAAACAAATATATTATTTGGTAAAATTACAGGAGCACTGGTTGTGTTAGACGTCCATGCGAGAGATGTGCTAATGCTGCTCATAGAATTCAACGTCCAACAGGATAATGATTTCAACTGGCTCTCTCAGATACGATATTATTGGGAGGTAATACTGTTACGCCGAGGAGCTATTAGAATGACGTAGATGGGTTACGAAGGTTCTAGATAAATCGTAGAAGCATGTCGAATATTCGAAAGAAAGTACTCGAATGCGTACTCACGTAATAACAATAGTTCAAGGTCGGGTTCAAAGGTCAATGCCCGTATACAATAGACGATCAAGTACCTACTCGCATTTTGTAGGCTTTTCGCGATTGTTCGATACTAGAATCTTCGTGACTGATATTAAATAGCCGTCGTGAGTGTAGGCTAGGGCAGTTTAGTTTTGGACAAGGTGAAGTGAACATCAAAGTGAAGACAAGTGATTCTCAGTGTGACAGTACAGTGCGACAAGTAATAGTGTAGTGATTTTATTTGTGATTTCTGTTGTGTGTTGTCAAGTTTATTAAAGTATTTGTTTGTTTCGGTAAAATTAGCGTTAATTAATTTATCCCGAACCCCAGCTCGTAACAATACTAACTAATATTAGTGTAATGTAATTTTGAAGGAACTCCTCTATATAATCCAAAATGTTGCTGTTACATTTCAGGAGCAAGAAGATAAAATCTGGCATTGTTTGACTCGCATGATCAACTCACAGCTGATGTACGGGTACGAATACCTCGGCAACACTGGCCGGTTGGTCGTCACGCCACTCACCGATCGTTGCTTCAGAACTCTGTTCGGCGCTTTGCATCTGAACTTGGGTATATTTATAACCCTAGCTATGTGTCCAAGTTTGTCTTTCATATCTTTTTTAAATGAAACGGATTTTTCATATAAAGTACGTTATTTGGACAGGTGGCGCCCCCGAAGGTCCTGCTGGGACAGGCAAGACGGAAACGGTTAAAGATTTGGCTAAAGCTGTGGCTAAACAGTGTGTCGTGTTTAATTGTTCTGATGGCTTGGACTACATCGCCCTCGGTAAATTCTTTAAGGTAAAATCTCAATTATTTATGTATTCACTGTTGTGAATAGTGATACATGTGTATACAATTAAACATACAGCTGATTAGCGATGTAACTAACAATGCTTAAACAAAAGACTTTCTATTGTACATACACAAGTAATATATGACAAATATAAAAATATGCTTGTAAGATGTTTTTAATTCAAAAGTTCCGATTTTTTTAACAGTCTGATGTTTTGACGTAAATATACTGTAACTAAATATCCCCTTTGTTGTGATGCAGGGCTTAGCTTCATGCGGCGCATGGTCATGCTTTGACGAGTTTAACCGAATCGATCTAGAGGTGTTGTCAGTGGTCGCGCAACAAATCCTGTCCATCCAGCGCGGCATTAACTCAGGATCCCCGGAACTGCTGTTTGAAGGCACGCTTCTGCAACTCGACAAGACTTGTGCTACATTCATCACTATGAACCCTGGTTACGCTGGCCGATCTGAACTTCCTGATAATTTGAAGGTACTAATCGACCAAATAGCAATCGATCATTTAATTCGATTCGGCAACCGCTGGAGTAGATCTGTTCTTGAATGGAGACCGCAACGCGCCAAATGTAGCGTAGGACGTCCTCCGGCAAGATGGAGTGATGATTTGTGAAAGGTGGCTGGCGGAAGCCGAGCCGAGGACAGAGCGAAGTGGCGCACATTGGGGGAGGCCTACGTCCAGCAGTGGACTAGTAGGTATAGGCTGATGATGATGATGATTAAATTCGGTACTAACAGCAGATGACGGTATAATGTTATTGTATATTGACACTAGTCAGTGCATTTGTATTTTACGGATTGATACCTACCCCTGAAATAAAAATAGGTGATTCATAGTAAGAAAAGTTAATATTTTTCTACTTTTCTTGGATTACGTCTCCTTCTCTTTTCTGAGATCTTGATCTACCAAGCAAATTTACAGCGGTCCAATAGCTTGACTTATTGATATTAGCTTGGTCATCTAACTCGTAGGCATTGTTCCGTTCTGTGGCCATGATGGTGCCGGACTACGTGCTCATCTCCGAGATAGAGTTGTACGCGTTCGGCTACCTGAACGCGAAACCCCTCGCCGTGAAGATCGTCGCCACTTACAAGCTGTGTTCGGAACAACTCTCTTCGCAGTGCCACTACGATTATGGTAACATGATTTATTATAGTGAATAAACAGAACATAAGTTCGAGGTAACAAAAAGGCAGTACCTATAGCATTCAATCTGTAACCTTGTTAAAGTGACAAAACCACTATTGACAATTTTAAGTAAATACAGAGGTATTTACTTAAAATTGTTAATAGTGATACTATTTTAAGGAATGCGTGCGGTAAAGTCAGTGCTGCGCGCAGCGGGTGCACTCAAGCTGCGTTATCCTGACGAAGTAGAAGACTTGATTCTGTTGCGCTCCATCAAAGACGTTAACTTGCCCAAGTTTCTTGAACATGATGTACCCCTGTTTATGGTTAGTAAAAACCATAAATTGTGAAATATTTTTTAATGACTAGAATATTGAGCTGTTTGTTTAGTTATAGTTAAACCTACTTAATTAATACCAGGTATTCTAGTATTCCAACAGTAATAAAACCAGTTTATCCAAGAAAACAAGTTCATCTAAACATTATTAATTTCTGCCGAAAAGAGTTTAGCACTGTCCCGAAATTTTATTTCACTAGTATATTTATTTTACATTATAATAAAAGAGAGTGGAGTGTATGTAATTTTGTGGATGGCTAATGAAAATTGACGCCCGTGGCGAGAGTTTTTTGCAGCATGTCTGCGACTGAATGTTCAATTTTGTATTTTTTTAAATCTATGTACAAAGCTCCCTCTGTTTTTGACGCCTGGGGCGGTGTCCATCCTAACGAACTTCATCCCAGCTAGGGTTGCTGCTCGATGTTTTATTCCTAGCCACATTGTACGTATGCATACTGATGTATTTGAGGGAGCGAAACACCCTGATTGTTTACGGACCATGCAACTTAAATATAATTACCATTATTATCTTTTTCGATCCTGCTATTGGTCGTAATAGTTTTAGTAACTAGGTATTTATCTTTTAGGGTATCATTGGAGACTTGTTCCCTGGCTTGCCACTTCCTTTAGCCGGTTTACCACATTTAGTGTCAAGTCTGAAGGAAGTCTGTGTGACACTGAACCTGCAATGTAATGAATTCTTTATTGAAAAGGTAATGTTGATTTTTAGGTAATTTCTTCTATGGTGTACCAAAGCCAGCTAAGTACATAAATAATTATTTACATTATATTGGTCAAACTTATAGGTGCTGCAACTATATGAGATGATTCTTGTGCGACACGGATTGATGATGGTTGGTCTTCCATTCGCCGGGAAAACTAAGTCATATCACGCACTTGGACATGCATTGAAACACGTCTCCGAGAAAGTACGTGCACGTGCAGTCATACGTTTGTTCAAAGAGCCACCATGATATTATGTAATCCAATTCAGTACTATAGAGAATTAAGTCATAATTGTATTTTGCCATCCAGTTTATTTCATTGCTAATCTACTTTAGACACGCTTAGTAAAAATTGGAAAGTTCAAGCAGGTATTTCAAATGTCCTTCCTGTAATTCTTCGAATTTACTAAACTATTATCTTTCTGTAAGTTTTTTCCTGGGTTTAGATTATAAAGATATTTTAGTAAAGAAAAATTCGGGCAGGATTCGAACCTGCGTCTTCTGGTTTAATACACCTGAAGCAGACAGACACAGAAGGCAAATTTTGACCTGGCGGGTGAGACTCGCAGTGGTTTAGTGGTCATAGCAATTGGTGTATTTAACCAGAAGCCGCAGGTTGAATTTTTCCTTCACTAAAATAACTATTTCCCATATAATTAAATTATGATCAAAACAACAATTTAAAGGGTCTCATGGAAGAGAACGCCGTGGAGTGGATAGTAATAAATCCGAAGTCCATCACGATGGGCCAGCTGTACGGGCAGTTTGACCCCGTGTCACACGAGTGGTCGGACGGCATCCTCGCCGTCAGCTACAGAGCTTTTGCTGTGTCTCCTAATAATAATAGGTAAGTTTAACTACGTTAGGTACAGACTGATTTGTGCAATTGCGTCTTTAACCGTTGATCAAGACTTAATTACTCAGTTAAACAAAATGTCCCATATCATCAATGTGTACACTTTTTTCAAGTAAACTAAACTTAGACATAGTTTCCCACGATTCTTGGCGGTATCGATCTTGCGAATAATATAATATCTCGATCATCTATACTACGTAGTTTTAGGTAGAAGTTTGATCTATTCACACACAAGGGTTGCTTCTAAATGTAAGTAATAATTAACCAAATAATATAACTCCAATTATAGAAAATGGCTAGTGTTCGATGGCCCAGTGGACGCGATCTGGATTGAGAACTTGAACACGGTGCTTGACGACAATAAGAAGCTTTGCTTGATGAGCGGTGAAATTATACAGTTAGCACCTACTACTAACTTGATGTTTGAACCTATGGACTTGGAAGCCGCTTCGCCGGCTACGGTAAGCATACTTTCAATTTATAACAATTTTTTTACTATGCTGAGACAGTGATGATCTAAAAAGCGGTTTAAACATATGTACGTTTCATGAAACCATCATTGTAGTACTTAGAATAACTTATGTCATTTGTCAGGTGTCCCGATGCGGCATGATCTACCTGGAGCCCAAAGGTCTCGGTTGGAAGGCTCTACTGGAATCTTGGCTCAACAAGCTGCCTCCCACCCTTCACACTGTCAACCGCAATCTAATACGTAATCTATTCAACCGGTTCATGTCACCATTGCTTTGGCTCGTCGAATATTCTGGATTGGTTAAGGTTGGAAGAGATTAAGTTTTTTCTAACATAGGAGCTCAATTCTCATAAACTCACTCTTATCAAAAAATGTTAACAAAATTTACATCCTGCAGATTGTATAGTTTTTGTAGCTGCTATGTTTGTTGTAGCAAATGTATATCACGTCCCGAACTAACATCGTGCAGTCGTGCATGAATTTATTCGACTGTTTTATGGATGACTTTTACGACGAAAAGTATCTTGAACAAATATCTGATTTGGATATAAGAGCTCAGCTTGAGGTGAGTCCTTTAAAATATACAAATATCAACAGTGATAACATGATACGAAACTTGAACCGATCTATTGCTATCCCTTCGTGATAAAGGGATGGAGTTTTAATTTTTTTAATTAACTTATTTTACTCTATGACTTTTACTTTCAGTTGGTTTTTTACACCAGATTGTATTTTATGTCCCAGGGTGTTTTCTTCTTCTCCTGTATTTGGTCTATTGGAGCAACACTGGAGGGTGACTGCCGTCCTAAATTTGACTACCTTTTCCGAGGCCTACTTGAAAAGGAATTTCCTGAAAAGGTAAAATAAACTCCAACTGAAATTCCCTCAAGTTATGATACGGTTTCCCGATAACATCCGTCAGTAATTTGCTAAGTAACATTGGTTTTTTGTCAAAATTCTATCTTTTTTAAGCAGATCTACTGACTGATTTGTTGTTAGGACGGTCGTTACAAAATAATTGAGGTTTTTTGTAGACATTATAAAATCCTTGTTTTAGGTCAGAGAAACGCTGGGAATGCCTAAAGAAGTAGCCAAACCAGAGAAACAATACATATTTATTATTCCAAGAGACGGTTTGGTATATGATTACAGGTTTATTAAGGAAGTGAGTAGTAATTATTTTAAAACATTAACTATTATATCCAGCAGTAACTTTTAGTCTATTTGTTAGGTGTAGTATCTAAATCTATAACAGCCGGCCGAAGATATCTAGTTAGGTTATGACTTCTATCTTGGTAATAATTAAGCCTCAAAGCACACAAATTCTAGCTGTAATAGAGGAAAACCTTTATGGTGCTTTTTTGGCTTCAATAAAGGTAATGGCAGTGAAATTGTATAGTACAACTAATGTATACGGAGAGAATGCAGCGCTGATTGTACTAATTGTTATGCAGTGCATGATCTTCACACTAATGTCGGCTTTAATATTCAGGAGGGTGAAGTTGGAATTTAGCCTATACCACGCAACATATTTTTATTAGATCTACTTATATGTATAAATATTATTAAAAACAACTATTGCTATGAAAAATGCTGTCATTTGTCATCTGTCTATAGTTAATAGTTGGCATGTACTTGTATTACCTGAGAATAAGTACATAATGACTTTTGCAACGATTTTGACGACTTCAACGCATTTAGAAATACTCAGATTTCTCCTCGATATTTATAGGGTAAAGGTAAATGGAAACCGTGGGCTGACGAAGTGACGACAGCGCCACCTATTAGCCGTGATACTCCTCCCAACCAAATATTGGTGACGACCCTGGACAGCGTGCGTTACTTGGCGCTGTTCAAGCTTATGGTGACGCACCACAAACTCGTCATGATGGTCGGGCCCACCGGCACCGGGAAGTCGTCTTACATCATTGTAAGCATCAATTATATTTTAAATGTATAAAATTTATTTGAGGGAATAAGGTACATTAGGAAAACCAAGGGATGGTTTCAGAATTTAAAAAAATAGATAAACTACTTACCTAATTCCCATTTTTTTAAGTAGCAACCCGTACTTAGTGTAATTGCACTGTAACCGCTGATCGTTTGATTGTAATTGGATTTTAGAATATTCAACGTAATACGAATAAATGTGTATCTTAATTTTCACAGGATTTCTTAGTGAAGAGGGTCGATACTAAAGTATATAAAGCGCTGATTATGGCTTTCTCGGCACAAACAAATTGCAATCAAACTCAAGATATCATTATGGGGAAATTAGATAAAAGAAGAAAGGGTAAGACTTATGAAAAGTTACACTACTAGACTAGAACTAAGCTACATCCATGTCTAGCCTGGTCGATTGATCCTCTTCAAGGATCTCCGCAAAAACAAGTATTGACTTTAACAAAGATCAAATGCATTACCTCCTTACTACAGCAATATCGTGTCATTACTAGTCATTAGTACTTTTTTTTTATTGGTTGTGTGGAAATTCCGTAACATTTATCCCTACTTCTGCATAGCACATATCGCCACAGTGCTCTGAGATTGCGTATTTACAGAAAACTTGCCTAGTTGTTATTATCGTCATTTTTACTGAACTTTTTCAATATGTTGAACCACTTATCAGGTGTATATGGCCCACCGATCGGCTGCTATTCGGTGGTGTTTGTAGACGACGTGTCGATGCCTCAGGCGGAAACGTACGGCGCACAGCCGCCCATCGAAGTGTTGCGTCAGGGCATAGATCTGGGACTCTGGTATGACCGCAAGACCAACCTCGCCATGGTACTCATTGATGTGCAGGTGAGCATCTATTTCTACACCTTTATTCGACTTTTACTTACCTAATTTATCATTTGCACTGTGATCAAAAAGTTTACATTGTAAAATGTTTTTTAAATTTATTTGCTTTCCACTAGAGATTCTGTAATGACCATTAACTGTCAACTGTTTGATAAAATTGATATTATATTATTTCAGTTTATGTGCGCCATGGGCAAACCAATGCCAGGTGCTAAGATTATAACACCAAGATTTTCGCGACATTTCTCCTTCTTCTGCATCGACGAGTTTGAAGACGAAACTCTTCAAGTTATTTTCAGCAGGATTATGTTATGGCATCTTGATACTAGGTTCGATGGATCACTTAATTTTATAGTGTTACCAAAATTAATCTTAATTAATTCAGTCATCACAAAGCCCTCACAGGTTTTAAACAGAAAACAAAGAAATAAACTGATTCAGTCTCGGTTCTTGTATGATTTAGGTATTTAAAAATCTTTGGATTAATACATACATACATACACTCACGCCCTTCTCCCACAGGGGTAGGCAGAAACTATAGACTGCCACTTGCTACGATTCTTGCATGCCTCTTTTGCTTCTGCGACATTCATACATCTTCTCATACATACGCGCCGGTTGCGAGTACTACGCACCTGACCTTTTTGAAGGACTTCGCCAATAAGATCGGTGTAGGTCCTTGGATTAAATTTACTTCAAATTCAAACAAAGTTCTTTCCTACCCTATGCTGACACTTATCTGTATAATAACATAACATAACATCACGCCTGTATTCCCCGAAGGGTTAGGCAGATGCGTACTAATGTACACCCACAGTTCGCCGGTATGTTTAGGTCCCATGTAATAGGGGGTGAGCCTATTGCCATTAACCGGGCACAAATTCCTAACTCCGAGCTGCTACTGGGAATTTCATAGAAAAACCCAATAACACTTTGCTCGACCTGGGAATCGAACCCTGGACCTCTAGCGTAGCAGTCGCGTTTAGGACCACTTGGCTAATGAGGCAGTCTATCTGTATAATATACCTTCTATAATGCAATAATATCCTATTTCAGAGGATTTTCAAAAGAATTTGATCCGTGTATCGATGAGCTAGTAATGGGCACGTTGGAGGTGTACAAACAGTGTAGAATTAATCTACTGCCGACGCCTTCCAAGTCTCACTACACGTTTAATCTACGAGACTTCTCCAGAGTAATATTGGTAAAATTTTATTTCTTCAATGATTAAATAACTACCTTTTTGTGTAAAGAACCAAGCTGATCAAACTATCAGCAACGCGCATCTATGAATGCCATCCTTTAAACATCGAGTTTTCCCCACCACGGCGAGGACGTTAAGTCGTCGGTCTCGGTTATCATACGATCATCTATGACAATCGAAAGTAAGCCAGCCAGGTTTGTTCTTAGTGTATCGGCACTTCTCAGACATTGAGTGGAGCAGATATTCAACAGCATCAGAAAGCAGATTCTTACTTATGAAATAAGGATAAAGCTGAATGTTCTATTAGCACATAATGGCTGAATATTCGAACCTAATTTAACCAAATCATTCTTCTCTTAACTCTCTTATCTTTTTAACATTATAGTGGTTTAAGATTGTTTTTTTTTCTTGCCTTATTGCTCGAAGGTAGTGGCATAGTTTTTTTTTATGGGATAGAGAAGCAAACGATCAGACGGATCACCTGATGGTAAGCGATAACCGCCGCCCATGGACACAAGCTACACCAGAGGAGTCACGAGTGTGTTTCCTGCTTTTTAAAGGGTTTAGGCCTCCGGTAAGGCGGTAACCTCACTCACTCGGCGAAACACTACGCAAACGTTGTTACACGCCGGTTTTCTGAGGCCGTAGTATTACTCCGGTCGAGCGGGCCCATTCGTGCCGAAGCATGGCTCTCACACGTGAAAAAAGAGTTTTAAGTTTTCATTATCATATTAAACATCAGCTGTCATTATTAACTTTGGGATGAATTTAATGACGTTCATCATGGTCATATCGTGAAACTGCAGGGTGTGTTGTTGTCGGTGCCCGAGGTGACGCCGGACCTGCAGTCGATGAAGCGGCTGTGGGTGCACGAGTGCCTGCGCGTGTTCAGCGACCGGCTGGTGGAGGACGCGGACCGCCAGTGGTTCGTGGGGTGCCTGCGCGCCGCCACTGCCGCACATCTCAACGACGACTTCGACATCATGCTCGGCCGGCTACTCGACTCTCCCAAAGAGGTTTCCACATCATGTTCTTTTGTCTGTGGCGACATCGTAATGCTGACGCAGCTCCTTCAGAGCTCGCTCGCTATCCCGCTCATACAATGCATTTTGCAGTTGTTATCCTTAGGGCGCAGGGTAGGTACGCGTCACATATTTGTACGTGTATTTTGTGGTAATTAAAACCAGACATTTATTTGGTGTTCTTATTTTATTCCTTCTGAAAATTCATTAGAGACTTAACCAGTTAAATAACTCTACAGCAATCTTTAAAATTTAATAACTAACATGTCTATGTTCAAATTGATCATAGGATTTATTTTAGCTTGTTTCTCTTTTGTAGATGTATAGTTTTCTTGTGTAAAATAAAATGCTCCTTGACTCTATAATTTGTCCCGTATGGTCTCTCAACGTAGTACAAACAATATTATCTGTAGACTATATCAAGTTTAATTTGCATTCTATCAGCCATGCCATGTGCCCATTGAGTCAAATTTAAGAAAAACAAATATTTTTTACATATTCGTATTCGCAGAAAATTACTGACCTCCATCTCCGAAAACTTATTTACTGCGATTTTGCGAATCCTAAAGTGGACACCCGCTTTTATATGGAGACTACGAATATGGAACATCTGAATGCGACAGTCGATGCCTTCCTCGTCGAATTCAACAACATGTCGAAGAAGCCAATGAATCTTGTGCTGTTCAGGTAATACCCGTAGTATTGTAATATGTATTTTTATTTAAAGATTACAAGCAATGTTGGTCGCACATTACTAGTATTCCTATTAACCCCTCGTGCTAAGCTAAATGCTTGTGTTACGAGTGGGTTCACGTCGGTAGTGCAATGGGTGAGTTTCGAACCGGCAACCACATGATCGCAAGTCCGACGCCCTAGCCATTAGGCTACCGCCGCTTAAATATACAGGAATATTTTTTAAGCAGTGCGCAAAAAAATTTTGATATTTCAGTATCAGTAATAGAACACATTCCCATTATTAGTTCAAAACTTTTTTTTAAATTTTTATTCGGCTTGAAATCAGCAAAATATGGACACATAATATCTATTCGCAATAATAACAATATGCACGTGTGCCAGCCGACTCACGCGCCGGTGTACAGCTGATGTAGGTACTAAGGCGCGCGCGCTTTGCCGTGCGCTAGCGAGTAACCATAAAATCAGTTTCAAAGTAAACATCTTTCGTTAACGATAACTTCGATATTTTGTACTAAAACATATCAAAATAACAAATTGGTGTTTAATAAAAGTCGTTTAAGTATCAATTGTCAAAGTTTGCGCACTGAATAAAAATTATTCCGGTATAAATCATGGTTTCTAGCTTGCAGCAAGCGCAAATTGACTTATTGGGAAGATTATTCAGCAGTTTAGTTATATAACCTATATGAGTACTGAAAACTTAAAAACGAACCTGATATTATCTAGGATCATTTTGAGAGTTATATACTAGTTATGTTAGTAGTGTAAGCATACACTTAATGCCTAATTTAAACGATTTTTTTTCATGTATTTTTTATTTGTATTAATCGAAGTAATCACCCATGCAATCAATGCATCTTTGCCAACGCAGTGGCAGTTTATTGATGCCCTTCTTAAAGAAATCAGCTGGACGGGAGGCAACAAATTCTTCAAAGGCATTTTGTACTGCCTCTCGGGTATTGAATTTTTTCCCCGCCAAGAAGTTATCCAAATTCTGGAAAAAGTAGTAGTCTGTAGGCGCAAGGCCTGGTGAGTAGGGCGGATGACGGAGAACTTCCAACCCCAGTTCTTGCAACTTGGAGACCGTCTGCTGTGCAGTATGAGGTCGCGCGTTATCGTGCAGGAGCAGCGGAGACGAGCGATTGACCAATGCTGGTTGGAGATGTGCCAGCTTCTCCATCATTGTGTTCAGTTCTTCACAGTACACATCTGCAGTAATGCTCACCCCGTTTGGTAAGAAGCTGTGATGAATCACACCGGCGCTAGACCACCAAACAGTGACCATTACTTTTCTAGGGGTAAGTTTTCGTTTAGGGCATTGTTTAGGTGCTGAACCAGGATCCAACCAACTTGCTGAGCGCTTGCGGTTATCAAACAGAATCCATTTTTCATCGCAGGTAACAATGCGGTTCAAAATTCCTTCATTTGGGTGTCTGTTGAGCAGTGCAAGGCATGTTTCGACGCGTACTTCGTGCTAGCGATCATTGAGTTCGTGGGGCACCCATTACAAGCTTTTTTACCTTGCCAATTTGACGCAAATGGACCAATATTGTTTTGACGCTAACGTCGAAAGCTACTGCTAATTCAGCCGTTGATTGTGTATCATCAGCTTCTATAATCGCCTTTAATTCGTCATTGTCGACCAAAGTCTTCGGACGACCGCGAGGTTCATTTTTCAGGTCGAAATTCCCAGAACGGAAGCGAGCAAACCAATAACAGGTGGTGCGTTAGTTTGTAGTGTTAGCTCCGTAAACGTCGTTGATGTTGCGTGCCGCTTGTGCCGCGTTGCTGCCACGACGGTACTCATATTCCATAATTACTCGAAATTTTAACGTATCCATGATGACGAAAAAGATAGAAATGCGATGAAAATGTAACACTAATCAATAAACAAATGACTACTTTTGGAAAAAGAATTCCATGTTTTTAAAATAAAATTAATTTGAAATTAGAATTCTTAGCCAAACAAAAAATATTTTCATTTGAAATGGCCAGTACTACAGACCTATTATTTTATATAGGTAAAGTTCCGCGTATCTTTATAGGTTCGCGATCGAGCACGTGTCGCGCATTTGCCGCGTGCTGACGCAGCCGCGCTCGCACGCGCTGCTGGTGGGGCTGGGCGGCTCGGGCCGGCAGTCGCTCACGCGCCTCGCTGCGCACATCAACGAGTACGACCTCTTCCAGGTCAACACCATCATACAAAATCTCTACTATTATAAAATTTTAATAAACCTGTGTCTGTACATTGAAGGTACTACTAAAAAAACAAGTGGGTTAGGGTATAGAAACGTCTCCGAACCCAAAAATATTTTTTTAAAATTCTTGTCTGTTTGTTACGGGTTGGCGCAAAAACTATTGATTATATTTTAATTTTGTTATCATTGTAAGAAAGAATGTGCTCCAACTTAAAAACTGGTAGCTCTCAAACCTCTCTGGTAACTCTCAAATTATTAAACCGAACCTGAGATGCCGCTTGACCTCTCTGATGCATAGAGACCCATACAAAGGAGAGATCGTCACTGTTGTTTTTAACAATATACATAATATCATATAACTATTTCACTTAAATCATTTTGTGTACAGGTTGAGATGAGCCGTACTTACGGTAAGAACGAGTGGCGAGAAGACTTGAAAACGTTGCTACGAAAGACAAGCACTCCTGATTTGCTTATGGTGTTCCTATTTATTGAGTCACAGGTAAACTACAATAAAATACTAGGTATCTTTCTCAGTATTACTTAAGTAGGTACACATCAATTTTATACTATATAACTCTTGACAAACTATATTTATGATACACAAACTTTTGCAAAACAACAGTTTTAAGTGTACTTGTTTCTAACACTAAAAACGTCTGGTTTGGGATTTCGTAGATAAAAGAAGAAGGATTTCTCGAAGATGTCAATAACATGCTGAACTCGGGAGAAGTGCCTAATATATTTAATACCGACGAGAAAGCAGAGTTGTGTGAAAAGATGAGAGTTGTGAGTATCCGACTTTCAGCTTTAGGTACAAAACTAAATCATATTATTTATGATATCTCCTCCCAACAAATCTATACTAATATATAAAGCTTAATAATGAATAATATATAAAGCTGAAGAGTTTGTATTTGTATAATATATAAAGCTGAAGAGTTTGTTTGTTTGTTTCCTTGAACGCGCTAATCTCAGGAACGACTGGTCCGATTTGAAAAATTCTTCTTTCTTTTTGATTTGATGATATTATAGCATATATAGCCTTCCTCAATAAATGAGCTATCTAACACTGAAATAATTTTTCAAATCGGTCCTGTAGTTCCTGAGATTAGCGCGTTCAAGCAAACAAACAAACAAACTCTTCACCATTATAATATATTAGTATAGATTAAAACCTCTGAAT
Organism: Acronicta leporina; assembly: GCA_947256265.1. Taxonomy (NCBI): domain Eukaryota; kingdom Metazoa; phylum Arthropoda; class Insecta; order Lepidoptera; family Noctuidae; genus Acronicta; species Acronicta leporina. Next base: position 14,524,468 of record OX366513.1, read on the forward strand.
AATTCACTCTTCGTTCAGATTGACCGTCAACGCGACAAGTCACTGCAGACAGACGGTAGCCCGACCGCTCTGTACGCGTACTTCGTGTCCATAGTGCGCGACCAGCTGCACATAGTGCTGGCTATGTCGCCTGCCGGCACCTCGCTGCGCACGCGTATCAGGAAGTTCCCCGCGCTTGTCAACTGCTGCACCATCGATTGGTTCCAAGTAAATCTTGCTGATGATACCCACTGTTCCTTGACTACATATACATGACCTAATGATTGTATGATACCCACCATACATCTATATACTATAAAAAAAAGAATCCCTATTTCCCTTGATCACGGCATCACGCGTGAGTGGCTGGACCAATTTCGCTAATTCTTTTTTCGTTGTGATTGTAAGGAGAAGGTTCTTATGAAAGAAAAACCTAAGAAAGATGAGCGGAACATTTAGAAAATGTAAGAAAACTGTTCTTAATCATATTAGAACCTTTTTTTAAACATTTCTCCTTTTCTAACCATAAGGCGTTTGACATAACTACCAGATATGTGACAGATGGCGCCAAAATAAGGTTGGCGCAACTGACAGAATGCGCGCTGCATTTATTAAATACTTGCCAATTCGAATTCAATATTCATAGTTAAAACAGGATAACGTCTGTCGGGTCAGCTAGCTTATAATAATATGAAAAGCGTTTTCTTTAAGGTATACTTGTGATTTTTTATTTTCCCGGCTATCAGGAGTGGCCACCTGATGCTTTGCTGGCGGTGGCAACTCGTTTCCTGAAAGACATAGAGTTGACGGACCTGGAGCGAGACACGGCTATCAAGCTATGCCAGGTTTTCCACACGGACACACAGGAGCTCACGAGGCAGTTCCTGCGTCGCCTCAAGAGATACAATTATGTCACACCTACTGCTTACTTGGAGCTCATCAACATGTTCAAGTCATTGCTTACCAGGAAGCGAACGTTAGTTTTATTTACTCTTTGATCGATCTTTGTTTGGAAAGATCCTGACATAATATATGCTGCAGGTTGTAAAAATCACAGTTAAAACCACCTTCACAAATCACTTATTTTTGTTTAGGGAATTGCTAACAGCTGAAAGGCGCTACTTAACGGGTTTAGACCAGCTCGCTATTGCAGCCAAGTCAGTAGGAGCACTGCAAGAGGCTCTAGAAGTTCTTCAGCCTAAACTTGCTGCTGGTGCTGCTGCGGTGGCGGAAACTACAGCCATAGTAGAGAAGGAAAAGGAAGGAGTGGCGTTGGTTGAAGCAGAAGTTCTTGTGGACCAAGCTGCTGCCGAAGAACAGGCATGTAAATTGTGATCGTTCACTATAGCAACATTAAATTGTTGTTATGTAATCCTATGCTTTTCAGTTTTGCATAGACTATCGTTTTAATTAAGTATGGAAGTAATTGGAGCGGATGTCTAAAGATAGTACGAAATCTTTCATTGCAGATCAAGATTAAGATATGACTATAAGTAGGTTCGCGCGTGTTCTTTAACTTGGAACCTGACGGTAACCTTAAGTTGACGTCAGGTTCCAAGTCAAAGAACGTGATGTTCTATCCATGTTGACTCAATTCAAGCTAACAAACAAAAGTTTCGTCATTATAGGCACGAGAAGCCCAGGCCATTAAGGATGAATGCGACGCTGATCTGGCTGAGGCCATGCCGATTCTCAATTCTGCTCTAGCGGCACTCGACACCCTCACTCCTCAGGACATCACTTTCATCAAGACCATGAAGAGTCCTCCGAGGGGTATTCGAATCGTCATGGAGGCTGTCTGCATATTAAAGGTGGGATATGAGCAACATTGGAACAATATTCTTAAACGTTATTGTCGACTAGGTAATTTTTTTTTCTACCGGAATTGAAATGCTATTATTTTATACTTGAAGCTGCTAAGACCTTACTAAATTGTTGTGTATAAAAAGTTAACCTATTTCTAAATAGGAATTACTTTTCAATTTACTGCTTGTTCGCATTTAAACATGTTAAACAGACACACGTCATTCCATTACTTTTCTTTTTAATGCTTTCGAAAGGATGACCCGGTGAGTTATTAATATTATAATCGTATGTGACAAAGACATCCAGTCTTTATAATAATATAATTTTAGCATAATATTGAATTTTTTATCTAAAGTCACAAAATAATTAGTACAATTTCGTTGTTGAAACTTTTCGCGATAAAATCAGAGTTTTTTTTGGAAGTATATTGTGTATCGTAATTAAGCGTACTGCCAAAATAACAGTAGGTACTGATTTTAAATGTAGCATGGCTTTTATATCAAGTAGAATAAATAAATACACCTGTCTTTAATTTATTTTATGAACAATTTTTTGCAAACCTTGTTTTCGGTATGTACTTCATACCGATGCGTTAACTTATAGTAGCTAGATGTGTTAACTTAGGTATTCCTACACAGTGATTTATTTTATATAAGTATTTGGAGCAATATTTCTATCTTATCGTCAATCATCATTAAACAATTAGTTCAAGTGTCCAAGGTCTCAGTATATATTCCTATATGCTGGTTTTATGTGGACGGGCATTTTAGCGGACCACACACCATCGAGAAAATCTCTAGTGTAATAATAATTAATTATTAATAGGGACTTAATTATTAATAGGCTGAGGTGCGTGCATTAGATTCAAACTCAAGAAATATGACAACAGTATCTATAATGATCGTATAACTGTTTTAATATGTTTCAAATTCTTTGCCAATATTTTTGTTGAATAACATAACATACCATCACGCCTGTTTTCCCCGAAGGGTTAGGCAGAGGCGTACTAATGTACACCCACAGTTCGCCGGTATGTTTAGGTCCCATGTAATAGGGGGCGAGCCTATTGCCATTAACCGGGCACAAATTCCAAACTCCGAGCTGTTACTGGGAATTTCATAGAAAAACCCAATAACACTGCTCGACCTGGGAATCGAACCCAGGACCTCAAGCGTAGCAGTCGCGCTCAGGACCACTAGACTAATGAGGCAGTTATTTTTGTTGAATAATATTTAGAATTTCTATATTGAATATCTATTGTACCTATAATCTTATGTCAAATGGTATTTTCTAAAAGGAATATTAACTGAGTCGTATCAATGTAGGACGTAAAACCAGACAAGATTCCCAACCCGTCTGGTGTTGGTACCGTTGAAGACTACTGGGGGCCTTCAAAAAAAATCCTCAACGACATCAAGTTCCTAGAGTCGCTGCAGAACTATGACAAGGACAACATCCCGCCGGCTGTGATGAAGAAGCTGATGACCACGGTCATGCAGGATGAGGGCTTCGTACCCGAAAAGATCAAGACTGTGTCAGTTGCCGCAGAAGGTGAGCTTAGACTAGTTAAGATACACTTAATCTTTATAAAAAATTGGCAATCCAAGTGGGCAGGTTAAGCAGGTTATATTATGTCGTGTAATGTGACACGAAATAATATATGGTACCTAATGTAAGCAATGTAGAAAAAACTGTGCATTCCTAAAATAATATTTACTGTTAAAACTGTAATCTAAATTCCTATTGGACGTGAAAAGCCATACGTGCTCAGTGCACATTTACAGATGCAATATTTTACGTAGGCATATGATATAGCTATCTGTAGAAGTTAGTTTTCAGATGGCTCGGCGCATAGTAATTAGTCGTAGCCTGCCTGAACAGCCTTATTTGTAATACAGGCATGTGCAAATGGGTGATCGCGATGACCAAGTACGATAAGGTGGCGAAGGTAGTCGCACCTAAGAAGCAAAGGTTGGCCGCTGCTCAGGCTGTTTACGACAAGGCCAGTGCCGCACTCGCTGTCAAGCAGGCACAGCTCAAGGAGGTCAGTCAATACAGATATACATCATATATATATACCAATCAGGAGTCTATTTACTGTCTTACTACGAGGATCAAGAACCAGAGTTGGGAAAAGTAGACGCCGCGCCTGAAAGAAGATCTCTCAGACATGAGAGGATGTGACATATGATTTTTTTCTTCACCATATAAGCGAGTAACAACTAATTATTACTAGGCTTATACGTAAGTAAAAGGTGCATGCATTGGATTCGAACTCGAAACTAATAAATTAGTAAGCTATCACTATATACAATGCGTAACTACAATTCCGTCCTAGCACACCGATCTCCGCCATAATGAATTGATTTATTTAACTGATATCCTTAGGTACAAATGAAACTGAAAGCCTTGGAGGCAGCTCTGGCTGAACAGAATCGTCAGCAGAAGATTTTAGACGATGAGGTCATGGATTGTAGCAACAAATTGAAACGAGCCGAAATGCTCATCTCAGGTCTGGGCGGTGAGAAAACTCGATGGACACAAATCGCTAAAACCTTACGAGAAACCTATAATACTCTTACAGGTACATTTTTTATAAGATTTAATAATATAGTTGCCAGTTTTTTTCGCAGGGTTTTTAAAAGGATTTTTCTGTTTCAGGGGATATTTTGATTTCTGCTGGTATCATCGCGTATCTAGGACCATTTACAGCAAAGTTTAGAAATAAACAAGTATGTTATACAAGAGTATCGTTCTTATTTCATAATCATTACACGCAGATTTATTAATAAATATATTGTACCTTACAAAAGGCAGTTATATCATTGAAATTTGAACTGTATGTCACTCATCAAAAAACTTCATGGCATAAAAATACTCTGAAGGTGCTATGCTATATGAATTAGAAAAATGGGGATAACGAGAATAATTGCAAACACGATTTCCTTATTCGTTTAGCAGAGACTTGATGGCCTCGGCAGACGATCATACGTAAATGGTCTTTTGGGCTTTTTCCGAAGGAATAATTATCTTATTTTGTGAATTATAGATGCATGCATGGGCGCAAGCGTGTCACGACTGCGGCATCGTTTGCACACTAGACTTCAGCCTCATTAAGGTGCTGGGCGAGCCCGTCACCATCCAGCAGTGGAACATCGACGGCCTGCCCGCTGACGACTTCAGCGTAGAAAGCGCTATTATCATCATGTCAGAATCTTATTTTTCCAAATGTTTCAATAACTATATATTTCTAATAAGGCATTGTCTTACTATAAAAAAATGCTGTGATAAATAATACAAAATCCACTATAAATAATAAATCCACTATAAGATTGTTTGATACATTACAGGACAGCACGACGTTGGCCTTTGATGATTGACCCTCAAGGCCAGGCCAATCGCTGGATTAAAAATATGGAGAAGCCGAATAACCTCAGTGTGGTACGTCTGACACAAGCGGACTTGGGACGCGTATTGGAAAATGCAGTACAATTCGGACAACCGGTATGATAGAAATATGAATATCAAAACAACATTAATATTGTTTTAGTTTAATTGTTCTAATTCAACATTCGTTTTATGTTAGGTTTTACTAGAAAATGTTTTGGAAGAGTTGGATCCAATGCTAGAGCCACTGCTCCAACAACAAACGTTCCGACAAGGTGGTGCACTCTGCATTAAAATTGGTGATACGATCGTTGAATATAGTAAAGATTTCAAGTAAGTATTTGAAAAATAAAACACTTACCAATATATCAGAAAGACCGATAATACATTGTTATATTGACTTACTTTTTTAGATTATACATAAGTACAAAACTGGCGAACCCACATTATCTTCCTGAGGTGGGCGTACGTGTCACTTTGGTTAACTTCATGTTAGCCATGGATGGTTTGCAAGCACAGTTGCTGGCGCGTGTTGTGGCTCGAGAGCGACCTGACTTACAGCAAGCCAAGACTGACCTTACGACACAAGGCGCTGAGCATCGCAGACTCTTACAGGAAATAGAGAAGAAAATCTTGACTGTACTGTCCACTTCTGAGCATTTATTGGAAGATGAAGAGGCTGTTCAGGTAAAACTGCAAAAATGCAGAAAATTCATTCCATATTGGGATGTTTTTAAGATTCCCTAAGTCATATAGTGTCAACTATTTTGATGTAATCACCGAACCTATTATATTTTAAACCAATAAAAATGGTGAATGTTTAGATTCTGAACTCTGCAAAAGAGACATCAAACGAGATCAAAGAGAAGCAGGAAGTGGCCATGATAACGGAGGCGGCTATAGACGTGGCTCGAGACGACTACGTTCCCATTGCTGTGCATTCCACCAACCTTTTTTTCCTTATCGGTAAGTCGTTTCCGCGAGCTTGTTGCATCGAAGGTTCGTTTTTGATTTAGTTATGTTTATTTCATTATACCGAATATAAAAGTCTACTATCATAGGAAGAAAGACTCAAGCAAGCTCCACAAAGAGGAATGCAATTAGTATTTTATATTTTCAGCATCATTGGCGCATATTGATCCAATGTATCAGTATTCTCTGGGTTGGTTCGAGGGTTTGTTTACTGCTGCTATCGATAATACTGAAAAAGTGGACGAGATTGAAGAACGACTGAAGATATTGAGGCGGTACTTCACATATTCTTTGTATGCAAACATCTGCAGGAGTTTGTTTGAAAAGGTTAAGTTATTATTATAAAGGATACCTGTTATAATACTTTATGATTCTCGTTTACTATTCTTAGTAGTATTGCTTTAAAAGTACTATGTGGCAATGACTGAAGAATATGTTGCAGGACAAGATGGTATTCTCTTTATTACTTGCGATCACGATAATGTTAGCGGAAGGTGAAATAAAAAGGAGTGATGTGCTGTTTCTACTGGGAGGCGCTCAGCCACGACACGTAGTACATAATCCCGTGCAGTTCCTTAGTCCACAAGCCTGGGCTGAGTTTAACGGGTAAGTTTCCATATACCTACGTCTACATCATTTAAGGAATTAGAAATTAACTAAATATATCATCCTTATCACAAGCACGTAACGCTGCGGGTAAACGATAGTTAGAGTACCTCTAAATATATTTTGTTATTATAGTATTTATTATATTAATGACAGCATCAGCTTTCAGTTATTGTTCCTTATTATGATATGAATGCGAGTACGCAAGGACTCAAAGACGCGAGGGGCGCTGAGGGATTTAAAAGTGCCTTAGTCTGTAGAATAAAACTTCCTCCTTATGTACAACCGCCGTGATGAAGATACTCTGCCTATTTCCAAAAACACAACTTGATCCTTCACGAACACGCAAAAGTCAATGTAAATAAACAAGTCACATAAACACAACACTGCGTTCAAAAACGCAAATTGCTAACGTAAACAATAGGTCGATAATCCTATTAACTATTTAAGTTTCAAACTACTGTAGGTGCACGATGAAAATAGCCTTTCTAATGTGTCTGTAATTAACTATTTGACGGAATGCCACCGCATGTCCTAGGTTCTACTATGTACAGCTCTGAGGCTGCTCTGAGACTGTGATGGGGCGTCAACGTCCATCGTGGCAGACTAAAATAGAGATCACGTAATGATACGACACAGATTGCCGCAGCGGCTGAGCAATCGGCTTTACGCTACATATGTTCGATCCCCACACGGAACAAATATTTGTACGATCTACAAGTACTTAGTTGTTCAGGTTTGGGTGTTTGTATATGTAATAATTTGTGTGTGTAAATACACCCACAATATAGAAAAAAATCCTAGTGCGGGGTAAAGGTATTTTTTATTTTTTTTACAAGATCGAGATAAAGGATTTATGAAAGAGTAAGATTTGTTCAGCAGAGACACGAGGCTTAATTATAGTAAAAATATAATACTATGTACGATTATGATGTCTTATAAACTTGATTATAACAAATTTCTTATATCATTTTCAGATTGAATGAAATAGAAAAGTATCATGGCATTTTGGACCATTTCTTGAAGAACATTGACGTATGGGAGGAGTTTTGTGACTTGCCTGACCCTCAAGACCAACCATTGCCTGCACCCTGGGACACAAAGCTTGATAGGTTTGAGGTACCGCACCGTATATATATTTATAATAGTAACGCCTTCTTTAAAATATATGTATAAGTACTACCTATGGTAGATCTCTTTTAATTCAGTTGTTTTGTAATTTACACGAGAATCTGACTGAATATATTTTATTATTTCCTAAAATACCTAAATCTAAACCCCAAGAAGACCGCTGAGTTATATTGAAAAGGATATCTTTATCATAAAAAGGTTTTACCTTGAGAATTTCAAAGGCATATTTTTTAGCAACCAAAATAATCAAAGTGGGATTAATGATGCTAAGTATTATTTTTACAGAAAATGTTAGTACTGCGATGTATGCGTTTGGACATGATGGTACCGGCTGTCCAGAATTATGTTGCAGGTAAATACAACATTTTGAGACTTACGAATATTGAGTTTTATTATGTTATTACCTAGTGAAAAAAAAAATGCTGCAATTCAACAAAAGAAAAACAGCTTTAAATAGTGAGTGCCTGAACTGCGTATATTAATTTGGAAGCCACTCCAACTCGTTTGTACTGACGAATGAATATATAACTAAGTAACAATGACGAATTTAACAACAAAAACTTTGCAGAAAAATTGGGTCGTCAGTTCGTGGAGCCCCCACTATTTGACCTGACGTCTTCGTATGCGGACTCTCACTGCTGTATACCCTTGCTATTCGTTCTAACACCTGGCTCCGATCCTATGGGTACACTGCTCAAGTTTGCAGACGATCAGGTAATCAACAAATCAGGTAATCAGGTTATAAATGTACGAGCACTTGCCTGCTAATACATATGTGATAAGTTTAGATGCAAGAAAAAACGAATCTTGCTGAATTCTTGATAGTTTAATAACCGTAACAAAGTGTTTACAGTAAAACGGTCGAATAGGTACTTGCCGGCTCTTCTCCATAAGACCCACTTTTTGGAACCGTGCAACTAGTTTTGACTTTCCAAAAGCACCTCTAATGGTCTAATTAAAATAAAAAAATTTGACTTTGACTTTGAACATACCTACCCCAATTTAGTGGCTAAGGTTACTTGAATATTGTCAGTCTCATTTTCATAGGTCCAAACTTTTACGAACAAATAATATACATAGTAAACTCCAAACAATAACATACCTTATATTTTATCAGGGTTTCGGCTCTTCTCGTCTGTTTTCTCTGTCTCTGGGCCAAGGTCAGGGTCCTATCGCTGTGAAGCTTATTGAAGAAGGCGTGAGAAGTGGCACCTGGGTCGTGCTGCAGAATTGCCACTTGGCTAAGAGCTGGATGCCGACACTGGAAAAGGTAATAATCTAATTAGCCATAGGTTTTCGTGACTAAAATCTCTATTTCTTTTCCTTTTAAAGCAGTACACTTGATTTAAGTATGCTAGTTTTAAGGAACTTGATGTTCTTAAATTAATGTCTTAGATTTGCGAAGGATTGACTCCGGACTCCACACATCCAGATTTTAGGCTTTGGCTTACGTCTTACCCAGCGGATCACTTCCCAGTTTATGTGCTGCAGAACGGTGTCAAAATGACTAACGAACCGCCACAAGGTAATTACGCAATACAGTCCAAATGCAAAGACACATAATTATTAAAAAACTATTTGACCTAAGAAAACATTACATACGTATTTTGAACTAAGAAAACATTGCACTAAAAATATTTTGAACTAATATGTAACTTCATAAAAAACTTAAGTTGCACTAACATCTTTGCACGCTGTACTATAACATAAATCCATTTATTTGGGAGTACGAAGAAAAATCTTAAAATAATGAAAACACTGTTAAATTCATTGTTCTGCAATTGGTAAAATACACAATTTAGCATATCCAGATGCAGGTCGGTTTTTATAAATATTCGTCCTACACCCAGGCCTCAGAGCCAACATTGCTCGGTCGTACGGCAGCGACCCCATCAATGATCTGGAGTGGTTCGAGGGCAACAAGCAGTCTGAGGTGTTCAAGAAGCTATTGTTCGCGCTGTGCTTCTTCCACGCCGTGGTGCAGGAGCGCCGGCAGTTCGGACCGCTCGGCTGGAACATTCGTTACGAGTTCAATGAGACCGACCTTAGGATCAGCGTGACACAACTCTACATGTTCCTCAATGAATACGATGTAAGTAACAAAAAACGCCTCTGATAACTGTATATTCCCCTACGTTTTTTTCTAGTACGGAAAATCCTGATTGATTGTCCGCCACCTGAGGCCGACGGTGTATGTCGCGCTCGAACCGATTGCAAACCGTAATTGCCTTCTCTTCCCCTATAGTCGCGGTCATGGGATCCCTGACATGCGCCACGACCGTGACAGGCTGTGGTCCAGCATAAGCTCGACTCCTTCAGAATTGTTCCTCTACCTAGCTTTAATTTATGCTAGGGGTTGGCTTGAAATATAACTAAATATCACTTTGACCTAAAAAAGGGATATTTCTTGCAATCATAAATAATTATATATCCATGTTTTATGTTTATTCATAACTGATTGAGCGGTAATTTTGCGTGGTTGCGCTTTCAGCAATTTTGGCTGTATCGTAAGCTTTATTGACTTGTACGTACTTGTTATAATTGACGATCTGTTATGAATCTTTTTACGGGAGAATAATATTGCTCGCAGGACGTGCAATTTATAGCGTTGCGGTATCTCACGGGCGAGTGCAACTATGGCGGCCGTGTAACAGATGACTGGGACCGGCGCACCCTCAACACGATCCTCTACAAGTTCTATAACCCTAAGGCCATCAAAGAGCACAACTACGCGCTGGACCCTACAGGTATTTGCACATGTTTAATTTATTTCATTAGCTTCATTGAGTACCTGTTAGGTAAGAGAGATGACAACTGAACCTATATAATTACTGAAGTGCCTAAGCAGTAGAGGACAGAATAAAGTATGTTGATCATTTATTGTGTGTCAATCGAGCAAATGCAGAACGTTTGTCTCATTACAAGTACTGTAACTGTTTTTGTTGCATTACTATTTCATGTCCTAAAAGTCTATCTAGTATTCCAATATGAATCTCATCAAAAAGAGTGATTACATCAGGCGTGTACTACATTCCGACGCTGAAGGAGCACTCGGACTTCGTGCACTTCGCACGCTCGCTGCCCGCCGCCACACCACCTGCTGTATTTGGCTTCCACCCTAATGCAGACATCACCAAGCATTTCCGAGAGGCCGAGGACCTGCTCGACACCGCCATACTCACACAGGTCAAACACAAAAAATCTTTATTTTGCAAAGTAAACTGTTTCTTATACTTAGATGACATTTTACGAAGAGGTTTTTAAAAAAAGCTCAGTGATACTGATTTCTGACACTTACGCGAATATTAGACATTGAAATGAAACTACTTTTTACGGATTTTATCGCGGTATATTAGAACTAAATAATATCAATATACCGCGATAAAATCCGTAAAAAGTAGTTTCATTTCAAGCTCAGTGATAGTAGAATTTCATGGCAACACATTTGACGTATTTTTTAAATTTTCACATGGATGGTCATAAATAGTTATTTAAAATAATATTTTACAGAATTACAGTGATTTTTTTAGTTATCACAGTGTTTAAGTAGTCTTATTGTTTCATGGATTTAATTACCTAGTTAGTTCTACTTACCTAATTTTCACTGACTTGTAAAAGTAATTCATGTATTTCTTGTTTCATTAATCATTGGTGCATGGGGACAGGATCGTAAGGTAATGTAGTTTGAAATTAGACTTGCCTAAGTCTATAATTAAAAAAAAAAAAAAATATTGATGTAATATTGATATCCATTTATCATTTTCATGCGTTAAGGATCTTGAGAAAATATACCAGGTGAGAGAAATATTTCATTTTATCTATAATTATTTAAGAAACACTTAATTTACCTATATTGTATTTAAAAGATTTATTATTTTTATCTTTACCTACATATTTGTACCTACAGAAAAATGATTGGTAAATAAATTACTTAAAAATTATGCTTCTAAAAGTAATCTCATCATTTAGATTATCTTGTAAATCGATTATTACTCAAACACAGGACACAATGGCAGCCGGAGGTGCGGGAGAAACACCGGAAGAGCAAGCCATGGCGATTGCCGAAGATGTACTGGCTCGTCTACCGGACAAGATCTTGTCAGGGCCGTCCCACGAGGGCGATATCAAGCCGTCCGACATGACGCCCATGTCCATCGTCGTGATTCAGGAAGCCGCCCGATACGAACGACTCGTCAGTGTCGTGAGGTCCAGTTCCAAAGCTGTCATTGGAGCTGTGCAAGGTACAAAAACCTGTCTTTCATATGTCTGTGTTGTTTGAAATAATAAAATACTATTAGCTGGAGAGCTCATGACGAATTTAGAGAAGGTATTTTAGGCAACTTAAAATTATAATAACTTATAACAAATAATACTTGAATCGAGAATCTGTTTCTTTTTGCAAAATATCCATTTCATTTCATCCACTTGTTATATTATATGCAGTGTGTGTATGATATAGGTGTAAGTGTACTGAACGACATAACGGAGGAGGTACTGACGAGCATGGTGCGCGGGCGCATTCCAGCGCTATGGGCCGGCAAGAGCTATCCCTCGCTCAAACCTCTGGCTTCCTACTTCAACGACCTGTTAGAAAGACTAGAATTTTTACAGGTAAATATTTTCGTCTACTTTAGTGGAAGTTTATTTAGGTATATGATTTATTGAACAAACAGGATTAATCAATGTCGTTTACTTTTGAACTTCTAAGCTTAGCGTAGATAAACTTAATGATGTATTTTTTTTAAAACATTGCTTCATTCCTTCTGTATCGTGGGTGCGTTTACAAACACAAATTCTCAAAAACAACTCAACTTGAAATAAAGTCTATCGGTACACTATACAAATATTGGTTCCATTTTGTAGAAGCGGATCGTTCAGACACTGAGCCAATCGACTATATAAATGCAAACTTCCGCCCGGTCATAACGAAATATATTCAAATACAGTTCCGATTCTGAATCACTACTGCGCCTTGCGCAACTCTCACGCACGTGCACACATTCACATCTGTCACTTAACCAGTCGTGTGATCAATACACATGACTAGCTCCTGATAATGTTTTTAAGGTAATCAAAATGTAATACATAATAAAAATAACATTTTCAAACGGAATCGTTTCACTGCACACACTACTTATAACATGAAAATAAACGACAATTTGAGTCAAATAGTTGCTTGTTTTTAGCAGCTAATGCCTCCTCGATCTTGAAACTATTTTTCTCATTACGAAAGTGTGAATTTGAATAGTATAAAAATTGTTTTTCGTTGTGTGCAGCATTGGCATGAGCACGGTCCGCCGGTGGTGTTCTGGTTGTCCGGTTTCTACTTCCCACAAGCATTCCTGACGGCTGCGCAGCAGAGCTACGCGCGCAAGTACAAGATACCCATCGACCAGCTAGCCTTCCATTACCAAGTAATCTAACCATTTTATATTAATGACTTGACAATCATATAGCCTGTGTTAACCAATGCCCATTTTATAAGAATTAAGTATATATTTTATGTTGTATTTTTGGATTTTCACGATTTCAGAATATAATTTATTATTAGAGCTTTAATTTGCGAAAAATATATTCCTTTTCATTCAAGCAATTACCATTTCGACATGCAATTATGAGTCATAATGCAGCAATTTCATGATAATTGAATTAAAACAGTATAACGATTAAACCGGATGTAAGCTCTGATCGATTTAATACCTGCATTGTGTATGTAGGTGCAGAAAGAGTTTGAGATAGCGACTCCGCCACCCGAGGGCGTGTACATTCGCGGCCTGTTCATGGAGGGCGCCCGCTGGAACATGGACGACATGTGCGTCGATGAGTCCATCCCCAAGATTCTGTACGACGAGTTCCCACCGGTCAGTGCACTCTAATAAATACAGTTTCATAACACACACAATAGTGTAGCTAGCATTTACCAGGAAAATTGGGAGGGTAATCTCAATCGTCTTCCACCAATTCTCCGTGGCAACAGCAGGGTGACGCGATGGTTCACAATTTTTCTTCTTAGGATATTTTTATGTAAAGCTGTATTAGTTACCGGACGCCTTATTTTTAGTGTACATTAATAAATTCAATAATAGATTCAAACCAAGGTCTACTACTGGATTTTTGAGATAGTCAACAAATGCTTTACATTTTTTTTTATGGGAGCAAACGAGCAGACAGATCACCTGATGGTCCGGCGCCCATGGAAACCCGCAAGACCAGAGCAGTCACAAGTGCGTTGCCCGCCTTATAAAAGGGTTTGGGCCTCCGGTAACCTCAAACACAATGCAACGTTGTTTCACGCCGGTTTACTGTGAGGCCGTGGTACTACTCCGGTCGAGCCGGCCCATTCGTGCCGAAGCATGGCTCTCCCACGTTAAAATAATAACCGAATGATCCAATCACGTATTCAGCTAGGCTTGTTATGTATGTACCCAGGTATGGTTGATACCGCTGAAGCGCGAGGATGTGCCGATGGACGTGTACTACAACTGTCCGTTGTACAAGACCGGCGACCGGCGCGGTGTGCTTTCCACCACAGGCCACTCCACCAACTACATATTGTACATGCTACTGCCCACTAAGCTGGAGCCTGACCATTGGATTATGAGGGGCGTCGCGCTTCTCACCCAACTGCCCTTCTAGATGCTTCGTTGATCAAGACAGTCTTTTAACTGTTCATATATTCAATAATTTGCCGATTTAGTTTTAGCTTGTTTTTAGAATCATACGAGTCGTGGTCTCATTACCTTTCACTTAGCAAAACCTTAGACATGCCTAATATATGCAGTTGGCGAATATATTTTAATATACAATAGTTTTTAAACAATAATTATGATAAATTCTATGTCTAATCATAGTTAAATGTGATTGTGACTGTGATTGTAAAATAAATGCAATATAGTAATTGATGTGGGATGACTACCTAAAGGATGACCGACTACTAAGATGGGCTTGGAATATACCAAAGACTTTTTTGGTGATTAAAATAAAATTAATTTATCAACATGCTGTATTTCTAGTCCGACTTGTTTGGATATCTCACAATGGTATATTGTCAACTTCTTTAATTGTACGTTAGCCATTTTTTGTATAACCTAGGTAACAGAATAAGCGCAAAACCGGAAAGTGTTCACAATCGATTACTGAATCGATTATAGTGGTTTTTAATGTGTTAATTTTTCTCGAAAATATAATTACTAAACCTAAAACCATGGCTCGCTGATCTATCAGTGGCTCGAGCTATGGAAAACTGTAACTGTATTTGCATAAATTGTTATTGTACCTACCTATGCGTGTGCGCACCGATATCGTGGTTGTTATAGGTATTACGACTATGGTACACCCACCAGTTTTGTCTTTACCGGTATAACAAATTTCTTGAAAAAAAATGCTTTAGGGTTGTCTCAAAATGACTTTAGGGTTTCGGTATTATGATCATTATGACACGATACTCTAATTAACGTGTTTGAGGTCTTGCGCTAATTCGGTTAGCTGTTGTATATTAATGTAAAATGGCACTTATTTAATTTGAGAGAATATGTTTGAAATGACAAGGCTTATCATGGAAATTATCTTCAATATTCGATCTAAGTACTTATTTATTGTTAATATTTAATTTTGTCGTAACTTGGTCTAGTCGCCTAAGAATATAATAATTTTATGTTTAGTTTTATTCATTGTTAAGTTCTGTGAATTCGATTTGTGATTTGTCATTGTAATAAAAGATATGGGAGTATATGATGTATTTTTATTTGCTCCCTTATTTAACTTGGTATATTTGAATGGTTCATTTTTAAATATTTTCAATAACCAAACATTTAACATTATAACAAATAGTAGCCCACCGGTATCAGGAGCAGGGTCCAACAAGCTAGCGACAGTCAGAGAAATCTAGCAATGAGGTTGGTGTCCATGATTATTTACTGTCCCCGTTTATTAAGAAGTACTCTGTGAGACCGCGTCTTACTAAGAATTTTCCTCAGAGTCAGATAAGGCTGGTTCTCAGATATATATAGGTTTGTCAAAATTCAATGGAATTTTCATATTATCACGGCTGTCTTACCCAAACGATTGTTCGCGCATGTTTAGGTCCCATGGAATAGGGGACGAGACTATTGCTCGGAGTTGGACAACTTGGAGTTGTGCCTAGTTAATAGCAATAGTTGGCTGCTTATGGGAATTTCATAGAAAAACCTCTTGGGTTACTGGTTATACTGCCCGACCTGGGAATCTAACACAGGACCTCTAGCGGTAGCAGTCACACTCAGGACCACTAGGCTAACAAGGCATTTCTCTTAATATTCTCTTCAGTCTTCATAATATAACTTCTCAGATCTCTTGGTGTTACCGCTCAAACAATTATTACTATCGTTATTGTTCTGTGAGTATTATTGAAACAAAGAGGGTATTGTTATACTGAAATTTCTAAGGATTATACATAATACTTTGTGAAATTACAAAGCTTGAACGGCGCTGCGTGAGTAATTTTAACTCGAATCTGTGTGCGTGATAACTGGAGATAGAAATGTGGAATCAAATAGGCAAAAATGTTATATTAAGACTGTTGCAAATAGGTTATGATAATAAGATACAGTACATATCCAGTAGGTAATTATGTATCACATGATTGCATAGTGATTTAGCAATAAACAGTCGGTGCTTTTGCAAAATGGCCGAATCCGAGTAGTAGTCGTGTTATAGATATTCTATTTCGCGAAGGCCGTCAAATTATTGAAATTTGAACTTTATTTCAATTACATGTATGTATAAAGGTCATCATACAGGACTTCGTGAGATAGAATGACTATACCTAGACATTATGTAGTAAAGTTAGGATAAAAAAATATCGAAGCGAAAACTAAAGATGCCATTGTTTTCAATTCTTTGTCTTAAATTGCCACCATTAGGTACCTATAGGTATATCTTGATAATTTAAGACAAAGAATAGATAGATTCATATTAACCCATATATTTTGTACGTTCAACTGTGGGGCACGGGTCTCCTCGCAGAATGAGTTGGTTAAGGCTGTAGTCCACCATGCTAGCCTACAGTGGGTTGAAAGTATTACACGCCTTTGAGAAAAATTCAGGCATGCGGGTTTCGTCACGATGTTCACCGTTTAAGCGAGTGATAATTATGAATACATGATTTCAAAAAGTCTGAAGTGCCTTGGATTCGGACTCGATACTTATAATAATAATTGTAAAACGTACTTTATGAACGCAATTTAAATAAATTGTTTCCTAAAATCGGCATACACCCTGTAAATTGCCCGGATCAGAATGGATGTTTTCTTGGGAGAACGAGGTCAATGTCATCGTTATCGTTCCGCGGTCTTCTGTTCGGCCAAGGGGACCGCAAGTCTATAGTTATGGCGCGACCATTATGAGAGCGGTGACTTGCGATTCAGAGTAATATTACGTTGCCCTGTCATTTAGCACGAAAAAGCTCGCATCCCCGATACGGCATGTATTAAATAAGCGAGTAGTGAGCAGGCCGGGGCTGGGTGGTGGGCCGAGGGGGTTATAGTACGGGAGGCACTCGGTCTGGCGCGGCGTTGCCGGGGCGACGCGAGATATTGATCTGCGCGTCCCATCCCGCGCAGCATCCCTCCCGGCCGCGCGCCCCTCTCCTTGCGCGCCCTTGATTCTGCCGCTCGACCACCGCCACCACGACCCACGCCGTACCCCCCTTCAGATACTTATTACATTTCGCACTACATACTCCACGTAATCCGATGAGAAGAAATTTGGCTAATGCTTTTTAATCATGGTTAGGTAGGTACTCTTATATTGTAACATGTCACCAGAGGCTAACTAAAGTATATCGCAATGTTGCCATATCAAATAAAACAGACGAGCAGAAAACAGACTGGCAAATATTGGGTACCTACAGAAAACCCAATGAAAATCGTGGTTTAAAGGTGAAAGCGACATTATAATTTTTTTACCGTGCTGATGGTTGACAAAATTTCTTAGTGAAATGAAATACTCAAGATCTTCCGATCCCTTCACTATTCTAGATCACTAATATGTAGAAGAGATAAGAAGAATTAATGTAACACACACTAGCGTTTAATTACCTAAATGGTATTTGTGGCAAAATAGCAGACGTGTTAAACAATGTATCGATGGGTGACTATACTGAAATCTTCTAAACAATGTGCTGTGCACACTATGCTGTCGTTTTAATTTGTCTTACTGCTATACATCAGTCAGTAGGTTTGCTTACTAGAGATAGAATTTTGACATAATCTAAGTATGTATCTAAGTACATGTAATGTCTAAATCCTATCTCTAGTAAGCAAATTTATCAACGGAATTGTTATTGGGACCGGCCGTTAGTCAGAGTATCAGTTTCTCCAAGCAATTCGTTGGATTGTGGTGAGCAGTACTAACCCTTGAATGATGATAAATGTATATTTGGATGTATATAATGTAGAATTTTATATCGTGCTTTCGGATTTTTGTTACAATCTCAGGTATAAAAATGGCTGGCTCGCAGTACGCTGTTCTTTATTAAGTGCAAGTTATCTACTGAAGCAGAAAGTCCTTAAAAGCTCTCCGCATTGAATTCGGATCACACGAGCAATGCGGATAATTTAATGTGTCAAAGAGCGCATAGTCCATCGCAAGTGGGCGAGGCAGCAATATATGAGGCCGGCGAGCATGGCATGCCGAGCATTTTATGAATGCGTGCCTACTAAATTCGAAGCAAGCATACGATCGGACACCGGCGGCATCATATTATAGTAATATTTTTTTTTACCTTCTCTGCTTGTCTCCTATTAAACAACGCCGCCATTTTTTCTTTCTAGCTCAGCGATACCAATATACTGAACGCTCACACCTGTGATCCTAGAAAAGATGTAAGTATTGTTCCCATTTATGTTGTATGTATAGGTAGTATACTTGTCACTTACTCAAACTCTACTCTCTCTCTCTACTAACACTCATATCATACATATCAGATGTAAAACCGAGTCAGTATTATAAGTTTTGATGTATTAATATGTATGATGTGGTTGTATATACTATTTTAATAAATAAATAAATAAACATTCATACTCAACTCATAATTTTAGAAAACTTAAAAGACTATGTAATTATTTCTCTCTCAATGAAATATTAAATTAAATACACAAAAATACTACCTTGAGAAATGGCGCTGCAGTGATTAACAAATTACGTGCAATCGAGCCTGTCTGCATGCATTTTAAGGAGATCGTCGCTATAAAGTAGCTAAGTGCGGTTGAAGAAGTAGGAGAAGGACTGAAACGGATAAAATAAATTGGGATCTAAATGTGTGCCAAGTTCTATGGAAGTTCTATTCGTTCTTCAGTGGTTTTAGAGAAAGTTTGGTAAGTTCGTTGCTGCCGAATATGTAGAACTTGGCAAGTTTTCACTGCTAAAGTTTCAACAAATGCAAAATTAATTGACTATGACAGCTTGGCAAGCTTGGCGCGGCTTTTCGGATCTCTGACTATCTACTATTTACAAATGACAAGTAGTCGTATAACCACTGGTATCTTCGCAGAGGCTCTTCTCTAGAGAGAGATCTTCGTTTTTTCCGAGTGCTCTCATTGTCTAATACAATGAGAAGAAGAAGAGTAGAAGTTTCTTTGATAAAATTAGAGATTTTATATCATATTTTATGTCATAGCGTCTGGCGTACCTAGCCAGGAGACGCAGGTTCGAATCCTGCCTGCGAGTCGAATTTTTCCTTCACGAAATAACTTTATAGAGATTTTATGTTGGTAATCTTGATAGTTATATACGAGTACATATTTGATTATCTATAAGATCTGTTTTCCAGTACCATTTGTTTCTTTTGTTCTCTCTTATTCTTTCACAGACATAACAGCAATTGTACATAATATTTTTTATAATCACCTTATCATATGTTTCCCAGTGAGCGCCACCCTGGTCACCCCTGCCACCCCACAGACAGGTACCGACTGTTTACGCTCTCACAGATCATTGTCTAATTTCGACGTTGCCATGACGAGAGACACGGTTGGGCACAAGTAGCTCTGACTGGCGGGAGATCTATTGAGTCGTTGCTACTAGTTACTAACAAGTCCGTAACGAGAGGAATATTGAAATATTTGAAGCTGAATTTTTCGGCGCAGGCTATTCATATTTCACATTTGTTTTGTTACTTTTATATCAAACTCGATACGGTGAAGAGCAATTTAGTCGCGACTGATTCAAGTGGTAGAAGGATATAGATACAGTAGGTATGCTTCAAAATATTGTTATTTATGCTAATAGTTTGCCTTATTTTTGGCTTCTTTTACCTAAATTAAGTACATCGCCCTTATCTATACTAATATATAAAGCTGAAGAGTTTGTTTGTTTGCTTGAACGCGCTTATAATCTCAGGAACTACTGGTTCGATTTGAAAAATTCTTTCAGTGTTAGATAGTCTATTTATGAGGAAGGCTATAGGCTATATATCATCACGCTAAGACTAAGTAACTATTCCACGCGGACGAAGTCGCGGGCGGATGCTAGTCATATAATACAAGGAAAATTAACTCCAACATTAGTACGATCATTTCCATAATGTTTTTATCGTACGGACGTGTAGCTACAGATGAAGGAATATTTCATTAAAATCTAAACGTAGAAAGCATCATCATTATTACTGGAACCATGTTAACTCGCGGCGTACCTACTTTAAAAAGCGTATCTTTTTTACAGGACGCAATCGACGAAAAAAAAAAAAAAGTATGTCCTACGGCGGGCTATCTCTCAGCAAAGAGGATTTAATTAAAATGCAACCCTTAGGTTTGCCTGCAGCTCTTTGCACACTCGCACACATTGGCTTGCAACCCGGCTCTGTCCACACTTTATTGGCGAATGAAATGATAAATATAATACTTTTCTGGTTATGCTTTAATTTTTTTATTTACATGTTTTTGTCGATAGCGATTTTCAAATGTGGTTTCGCACGGAAAAATATTAAAGGCTCGTTATAATTTTCCTATGCCAGATTGAATTTGTAGCAAGAGCAAAACCTACACACTACACAAAGTTAGCCTGTCTGATCCGATAAAAGCCGCCGGTCGCCGAGTCCGTATTTAAACGAGCTATTTTAGGTAGCTTGTAACTGTAACGTTGGTCGGTGGCAGTGAACAGAGCTCACAACCAATCGCTTATTGGGATTGGAAGCAAAGCCTTTCGGGCGGCTGCGGCCGCTCCGGCGGACTTCCAATTTTAATGTTATATAACTGAACTGAATTAATTTGCAGTGCGCTCCACCGCCGCCGCTAGTTCAAACACCCGTTTCACGATCCAATTTCGAATAAATATTGCTTTTTAACTGCGTAACAAGAGTTGTGGTTGATTCGTTGTAATTAAAAGGCTCGTTCAGCTCGAAAATCGTATTTAAATTTTGTTATGGTTTACTGTTTCGTACTATTAATTAATTATTAATCATCTGTAATTGGATTGCATTCGTATAAAATATACGAATTTTAATTATCAGCGTTGTTTGTTCGAAATCAAAGTGGATTACACGAATTTCCATTTGGTTTGAATCACTCTAACAAAAATTATAATTGAATGTTACGGGCATCAAATTACTTTGAACAATTTATACGCTCCAGAAAATAAAATTGTCGAAAGACCTTTTGATGTTCCTCAATCGTATTAATTTTCAGCCGTTTTGTGAAAATTTATTTTGGAGCTACATGGTTTCTTCAAATGTATACATATAAAATAGTTACATACTTTAAATAAAATACAATAAATTTTAGAAATGAACACATCGCTTTGTAATATTTCTTTGGGTAAATCGTATTTGTCTTTATACGTCGCTAGTTATTAGTGCGGTGTGGCGGACGGCGAGTTATCATGTTTTTTAAAGGAATATCTTCTCCATAAGATCCACTTTTTGGAACTAATAACAATAAAACATTTTCACTTTGACTTTTACCTGTGAATGTAAACATGACATTACATTACATTGCGAGCTTTTCTAGATTACCGGCTCTCGCGTCCGATGAGCCAGTTGCAATCAGTTGCTGATGAAAACCATGTACCTATACGTACAGCCTTCTATACTTAGTTCTGTCTGAAATAATCCAAATCAATAAAAGTAAAATAATTATAATAGTAATATAAATTAACAACCCTACTAGATAAACAATATTCTACAGCGTCAACGTCGCTTACGTATAAAAATGTATGCAATGTTCTATTCAATTCTGAGATAAGTATGATTTTGTCATACATTGGTTAAAATAACAAATTGGTGAGTAGTAAAATTCTACAACCTACAATAAAATAAGCGCAAGACCTGAAAGTTATTTGTTCAGCATCGACTACTGAATCGATTTAAGTAGTTTTAATATGTGTAATTAGAATACCTGAGACTATGGCCACCTGATCCATCAGTGGCTCGAGTTATGGAAAACTGTTACCTATTTTCAGAAATTGTTATTGTGTGCGTGTGCGCGCTAAATCGTTATGGGTAGGACTGTAATAAGCTTTGCCTTTAGCTGGAATAACTAATTACTTGAAAAAATTTGCTTACGAGTCTCAAAATCTCTACTATTATAAAATTGTAAAAAAGCTGTCTATACATTGAGGATATTTAAAAAAAAACAAGTGGGTTAGGGTATATAAACGTTTCCGAATCCAAAAATATGATTTTTTAAATTCTTGTTTGTTTGTCTATATGTTACGAATTGGCGCAAAAACTACTGAATAGATATTAATTATGTTATCACTGTTAAAAAGTATGTACTTGAACTTAAAAACTGGTATACTTTTTATCTCAAATAATTAAACGGAGCCTGAGATACAGCTTGACCTCTCTAATGTATAGAGACCCATACAAAGAAGAGATCATCACTGTTGGTTTTTGATCTTCAAGCGAGCGAAGCCGCGGGCAGAAGCTAGTGACTATTATAATTATGACTCGATATTCTAATTGACGTGTTTTGCTCTTATTCAGTTACACGTTATATATTACTTGTTTGTTTTCTCACAAAGTATAACACTAGCTTAGCTCAAAGATTTTTTGACTTCTTTTGAAATCACCAATATAATAAAATCAAGACATTCATCTTTATCATCTCTATCATCTCTCTTTTAAATACTGTAAAATAGCGATAAACAAGTGGCTTGTAAACTTAGATTAACATATATCCCAATGAAGTGCTTTTTACTCACCCAATAAAAAAATAAATTACCATGATTAATTGCTTTTTCACGCACTCACTGACACCGACTTCACTCAGTCATACACATATCTCACTCACACTATTTCATTCACATATGTACACTAACACACACTGTAATATTACCAAATTATTAATGAATTAAATGTTTCTTTTTCACAAGCACAGAATGCCTGTCCTACAGATCCTGGAGATCTGTAGGACAGGCATTCTGCCTAGTTCAGATACCAGTCTCTCACAAACATTCATTGTAACTTATTATTATACAGACATGATGTTATTGCCTCTGTAACCCTGATGTTTGTAAAGAGAAAATAAATATATTTGTATTGTATTTAGATTGATATATATTTTAATATTTTTAAACTAAGTCATATTGTTTGAAATTGTGAATTGTTTCCTTTTTATGAAATTGAATTGATTGCATTTGTAGTTGTATCAAATAACTAATGAAATTACATAAACATTAAATCAGCCTTAGTACTACTGTATGGTTTTAATGGTGTTTCAACTGCTTCCACTCAAAGGGACTTACAGAATAAACATCACGCTGTGTGTAGACAGCAAATACTCGTATTCATTGGCATCATCTCCATTAGCTCGTAAGTTCACCCTCAAAGCGTATGTAAATAGCTTCTTTCAGAGTTTCGTCGCCAATTGAAGGGACCAATGGCCAATAAGTTTCGGATACACTCTGACTTATCCTTTTTTTACGTAAAAAGAAATATACCGTAACATTTACTTACAGATTACAGCATACATATTCGTCATTTCATCGCTTACCGTGTGAATCATTGTTTAATTGAGGGGTGGTGGCGGCGCGCGGGGGGCGGTCGTGCATCGATCGTCTCGCGTCGCCATGGCAACGCTCCCGCGCCCGCGCTCCGCAGCCCGATTCATTTGTAATCATTTGTTTCGCGGCCGTCGAATAATGGTGGTCGTGAAACAGTGCGAATTTGATGGATTACAGTAAGGTACACAGGCACACTTAAATACAATTGTCATTTATCAAATTATGTAACGTTACCCGCGTCGGGGATCACATGTTATTGAAAACCATTGAGTGGAAACATTATACTAGGCGTTAAGTGAATTTATATCATACTTACTTGAAACATAATGTTGGGGATTCGGTGACGATTACTTCCGCTAATTAAACAAAAACTTAATTTACTAATAAATAGATATACTATTACACCTGTATTCCCCGAAAGGTAAGGCAGAGGTATCTGAGCTTATTGCCATTAACTGGGCACAAATCCAAACTCCGAGCTGCTACTGACAATTTTATTGAAACAAACACCCTATAACACTTTGGTCGACCTGGGAAATGCGAAAACTCAAGCGTAGCAGGCAAGCCTATCTAGGCTAATGACGCGATTTTAATAATAATTTTTCCATTTCAATTGAAGAATTATTGAAATAATTTACACCATTACTCGTAATCAATGCATAATAAGTTACCCGTTTCAGCTCAGTGAACACAATGTTTTAGATTATCTAATTAAAATATAATATACATTGTTACACATGAAACACCCTTCATATGATTAATTAATATAGTACAACATATATACCTACAACTATGTTGTACTAGTACCTTCCCTTTGTAATTTTCGTAATAACAGAGTATTAATACCAATATTACGTAATAGAAATTAATTTCAGTAGAACTAATTGAATGTTCAACCATGAATCTACAAGTGCTACGAGACTACGGCGTAGCAAATCTGTAGCAAACATAATGAAAGCTGCTACATTTTCGTAGACCGCACGCCATGCTGTGTTGTTTGAATTATTCAGTTACTACTTATGCGGAAATGGCATATTTAACAATTTTTGGCAAGCAAATTATTAAATATCCCTATTGTGTTATCAAATTGTTGAGTTGATGACGTCAGATAACATTATATACATTCACCTACTTATAATTTACTGTTGAATCTTGTAGAAGAAAAAACATAAACGTTCTCTTAAAAACTTTTCATAATCGTTCAGTAATAAGCTGTCGTATACATCAAACGAGACTCATTAATAAATTGTACAGCTAATGAGGTTTGAACAAATTTAGATAACCAATTAGGTCATTAATTTAACTTCAAACGGTTGTCTTCTGCAGTCGTGCAAAACTATTCTGATAAAAAATAAGTGTCATAGTGCCTTTACTCTTGGGGTAGTAGGTTACTTATCTTTAAAACGATTACAAGCATAATGATGTGTTCTTGACTTGATATACCTATAATTATAAAACAAATATCATGCTTTATTGCATACTTTAATAATTGATATTTAATAAAGAAATTCCTTTTTGATGTTTGCTGAAAGTATAACGTAATTTGTCATATATTGTACAACCGCCCTACAAACATTAAGAGGAAAAATAATTACACAAACAACTCCACTTCAAAGGCCTTTTCTAATTATGCCGTCGATATCGAACAACAAAAGAGCTATGAAGTATAAAACATGGTATAAATTAGAGCGAGCGGACGATGGGAGCGGATCTGCTCGGACGAGAGTTGGGTTTTCTCAAATAATTTTAATAGATGTCCTGGGGGCGGCAGAGTGGGCGACTGCGAGGGGGAAGCTCGCGAAATGAGATTTCCTTTGAGCCAAAGAGCCGCTGACCGCGACACCCAACTCCGCTTGAATCATGCCCCTCATATATCATGCAACTGTACGTATAATGCGGGTCAGACCTGGACGAGTCGCGTGTTTGTGGCTTTTATTAATATGTTACGGTATATTTTATTAATTTATAAAATACTAGCGGCCCGCCCCGGCTACACATGGGTAGAGAAATCCCTAACTTATTTCTTCTTTTTACAAAATATTCTATATATATAGCCTATTTTAATCTTGAATAATGTAGCATTCAAATGGTGAAAGAATTTTTGAAATCGGCCCAGTACTTTTTGAGTTTATTAATTACATTGAAATGAAACTACTTTTTACGGATTTTATCGCGGTATATTGATATTATTTAGTTCCCGACGTTTCGGATCCTTTACAGCATCCATGGTCACGGGCAGACTGAGGTGTTGGACGTCTTGATGTTAAAATTACTAACAGCTACCTTACATTTTTGTTAATTATTAGCGATCCGATTCACGCGGAACGAGCTCCCCGTATCCTTTGGTCTTTACATTCATTCATTACATTCATACAAATCTTTCTTCTTTATAATATATTATTATTCGTAAAGATGTTTAAAATTTTTACCTACCATCATTTTCTTGAATTTATCAAAGTTTAATTCAGGCTCATAGTTTATTTTACATCCTAAGTTTTGTTCATCGTGGTATTTAATGAATAAATTACTTGTTACGTACAGTTCCAGCCTACAAAGCATTCTATTTTATTTTACAATAAACATTATTCTTCTATAAAACTGAAAGCAGTATGGCAAAAAAAAAACAGCCGTGTTCGAAATAAAAAGTGAGCAGAAAGCCTTTCATGGAAGCCAATGTACTGTTAAAAATTGGGAAGAGAGCTCTCGGCTGGCGTCCTCTTGATTTTAATTTCATCGTGGAACAAAACGCGCAAGCTTTATTGTGGATGCGCTCAAAGCGCCTCGCTCCATGGAACACGGGTGCGCTTGCACGTTGCAGCGAAATATTACTGTGTTACGCTTCCATTGTATGCCATGAATATTGGTTCTGACTTGAGATTTTACAAAGCCTGCATAAATTTGTGACGCGACTCGTGGAATAAAGGTTTGCTAAATAAAGGCGCACAATGTCTCTTTTGTAGAGTGAGGTTATTGACGGAAAGGAAGGCAGATGTAATATTTCTTGTTTATTTTGTAAGTAAGCGTAACATATTAGAATAAGGTTGGGAAATGTTTTGAGCATTACATTATAACACGTTACTCAAAACTAAACTAGGAAAATTGAAAAACGACTTTACATTACATAGCTTATATTTTACATTTCACCACAGATTTAATTTCAGGTATTTTTTTTGTATATAACTAGCACCCTTATATACTTTAAAATTACACGCAGATAAAAATTCATGCTGATTTATCAGTATAAGATTACCAGATAGGTGTATTTGAGACGACTAATGACACTTTTAGTACTTCCACTTTGGAGCACACGTTTTACCCGTTATTCTATGTAATTTCCTATATCGTATGCGTTACCTATACCTACTACCTACCTATACCTATATTATCATCTGTGACTTTTTAAAACACATTTCATAAACCTCTCATACTAAAGTAAAGATTGCAGTAGACCTACAAAACTTTACCAGTTTCCTACTTTTAAGTGAAAACTTGTTTCATATTAAAGTATACTATTCTTGATATGATTAGGTATATTTCTATAGTCAAAATAAAACAGTCCCCGGGCGCTATTTACACAGGACATACCCTCCCGGAGGAGGCCTCATACCACCTCAAATCACGGAGAGCCCCATTAGAGCCTGTATCGAGAAGGGATCCACTCAATCACGCCGGACGTCCGTCAACTTTGTATGCCGCCGGACGCCGCCGGCCGCCGCCCGGCCCTCCAATATTACTGATGTAACCCTCCGGCATACCAGCTTTGACTAATTTTCGATATTAAATATTGTTGAGTGTACTTTTTATTGCTATAATTGCGTAGCGATATTAAAAGGGAACGGGGGTCTTTTTCGAATAAAAATCAATGTATCTTCAAAGAACTTTGATATAAAATGTTTTCTCACAAGTTTGAGGACATTATATACAACAGAACAGTAGTACCTATTATACACCTATCAATTTTTTTTATAAGATGTTTTCTCACAAGTTTGAGGACATTATATAAACAGAACAGGTAGTATTATACACCTATCAATTTTGTCATAAAGCAAAACATGCGTATTACGTTAAGTAATAGTAGATAAGTATGTACAAACAATACGATGAAGCCTTACCTGTTTTGTAATAGCTAGTCACGTATCACCTTAATGGCGTTGTTGTGAATAAAAAGTAAATGTACATGTTAAGCTGGTAGTGTTTGTGTGTGTATATTACACGAGAGTCTAGGAAAGTTACTCGGAGCCGCCTGCGTTGCCGCGCCCGTCCGGAGGCTTAACCAGCTGAGTTCGGAGTTAGAGCCACGTAAAGCCTCGTTCCGCGACAACTTTACTGCACGTTTTGTATTATGTAGCATGTTCCGTGGCACCTGACACCACTCCGATCTTACACAAAGAACTTCCGTCTAGCTGAGAACGCGCGCGGGGTACATAGAATACTTAAAGTAACTGGAGCTACCTAAAAGATATAGAAGCGGGGACTAAATGTTTTAGACATTTGTATCGTTCTTAAACTTCTTTTATCTTCTCGACCCGAATTCAAACAAGTAATAACTCTACTCTTGAAGTTTTGAAGAATTAGAAGGTGATAAGCTTAGAATGACTGCCTCGTTAGTCTAGTGGTTTCAAGTGCGACCGCTACGCTAGAGGTCTTGGGTTCGATTCCCAGGTCGGGCAAAGTGTTATTGGGTTTATCTATGAAATTCTCAGTAGCAGCGCGGAGTTTGGAATTTGTGCCCGGTTAATGGCAATAGGCTGGCCCCCTATTACATGGGACCTAAATATACCGGCGAACTGTGTGTGTACCTTCGTACACCTCTGCCTAACCCTTCGGGGAATACAGGCGTGATGGTATGTTATGTTATGTTAGGCTTAGAATCAAATTACATAATTCCACTGTTGGGCACGGGTCTCCTCAGAATGAGCGAAATTCGGACTTCTCAGACATTCAGGTTTCCTCGCGATGTTTTCTTTGACCGTTTAAGCTCGTAATACACACATTACACGTTAGTCTATATTACACGAAAAATCAGTCTTAGATTTTGAACCCGAGACCTTTTACTTGGCAGTCCAATGGTTATATAACTAGCACTACACTCAAATTACAGATTATGGCAAGTTTGTAAATGTATACAATATAACTTTTTTTTAATCTTGTTACCCTTCGTGCTAAGCTAAATGCTTGTTACGAGTGGGTTCACGTCAGTAGTGACCCATTGCACTACGGTTTTTAACTGGGTTTCGAACCGGTAACCACATTGTCGCTAGTCCGGCGCTCTAGCCATTAGTATACCGCCGCTTGTGTCAAAGAATTGCATAATTTATTTAATCAAGCTCAAACGTGTACATAAAGTATTATAATGTGTATTGTTATGTGTGATGTATAAGTTTTTACGCGAGCAATTTCAGCATTTCAGTGATTTTCAGTCGCGTCAGCACCAGCAACAGACTGACGGACGTGTTACCAGCTATAATATTAAGTAAAACGTCTCTATTAGTATGCGGCTCTGAAAGTAGCGGACTGACAATTTATGTCATAACGTCACTTTATACGACTTTTAAGAAATTCTCAAGCGCGTATTGGTTTTGGACATGTCATTTTATGTATTTTTTGACGCAATATAAAAATTTCTAATCTAAAGTCTATTACAATAGCTATCTAAGATTTCAGTTCATCTAAAAAGCATGTCAAACCACTCTTTTCCCTGGCGAAAATTATTTGAAAACGTCTATACTGTGGGAACATTTCAGACTCTCGCAAAAGCACCCTACGCAATTATTTCGTTTTTCTATCAAACTGCACAAACTGCCGAAATTCTACCGGGCCAAACATCAAAATACAACTGTATGCGGTTTTCTCTCAGAATAATACTAGTAATTTAAGTTCTGTGATTTTAC
Organism: Acronicta leporina; assembly: GCA_947256265.1. Taxonomy (NCBI): domain Eukaryota; kingdom Metazoa; phylum Arthropoda; class Insecta; order Lepidoptera; family Noctuidae; genus Acronicta; species Acronicta leporina. Next base: position 14,554,218 of record OX366513.1, read on the forward strand.
TGAAAAACGTAACACGTGATAATTCTACATGGGCGATAATTTGCTAAAAGTGGTTACCATAAAGCTGGCTACAATGCACAACACTCACTAGACTTGCTGTCTATATAAATTATTTAGTGTTATTTTACGGTTTAATCCTTCTTGATAGTGTGATACTCCTTGGAAGCGAAGAATAAATATTGAAACAGTGAAATATATTTTTTGGTATCAATACTTTTATATACGTAAAAGAATTGGTACCAAAAAATATATTTCATTGTTGTATTATCCATAATTGTCTGTAAGAAGTGGAAATAATGAAATTTTACATCAAAAGATTGCAAAATGTTTAACTATAAAATTATGAGTGAATCAAGTATTAGGTAAGCAAATATTTTAACTAAATATAACCTAGTTATATATAGGTATACCTACATAATAATATATGGCCTTGCTTCTACTTGATATTTTTATTCGTAAGACAACTAAATAGTGCCGTTTTTAAAAAGTTTTTACTGTGTGAGAACCATGCTTCGGCACGAATGGGCCGACTCTACCGGAGTGATACCACGGCCTCACAAAAAACCGGCGTGAAACAACGCTTACGTTGTGTTTCGCCAAGTGAGTTTGGATAACGGAGGCTAAAACCCTTTTATAAGGCCGGAAACGCACTTGCTACTCATTGGTGATGCGGTTGAGTGGCGGTATCGCTTACCATCAGGCGAACCGTCTGGCAATAAATACTTATATAGTATCTATATAAGTATATATTGCCATTTCGCAATTATAATGGCCACGCTGTGCCCCGTCAGCGCGGAGCGCGAGGGCACCGCGGACGACACGATCAATGTAGCCAGCGTGAAGCCCTCTCAAACGTTGCGAAATACCAAATAACTTTGAACATTTTCCGCAGCAATGCCAGTATTGCACAAGCTGTTTATTGCGTTGCCTGTTTTTAACAGGAATTTAACAGAAACTTGTATTTTATTTACCGAAGCCTTATATTTGTAAGCAAATCTAAATATAACCTACTTATTGACTAATGAGACGTTTCAGAAACGTTAACCAACAAACTTAAAATTAAAAGTAGTATTAATTAAGGTAGTAAGAAACTGAAGCAAGTTTATTACGAAATTTTCCCAAAATAAATTCTTCGAAGGGGCCGTATTCTTGTGTTACTGATTGGCACCACAGGCCATAGCTCATGGAGGCCAGAGATCTGTCTACGCAGTGTGCATATAGTACAAGTAAATGCCTAATGTTTATTTTGTTTACTTGTAATTACCTAATCTTCTAGGTTAGTTTTTTACCGTATCGTACCGTGGTTTCACCGTCGCGTAATGTTAAATAGTTTAAACCCTTCCTCATTAATCACTTCTTCCATTAGTGAAAACCGTATTAAAATCCGTTCGGTAGTTTTTTTGAGCTTATCGTGTTCATACAGTCAGACGCGGCGTGAAGAGAAGATTTTGTTTTATATTATCTAGTGTGCAGTAGCTAATGTCATATATTTTTTAAAGGGTTTTACAAAAAACTTATGACAAAAGATCATTTTACAAACAACGTTTGAAAAACTAATCATTTGACAAACTTTCATTTCGCAAACATATTACTTCTTTAAAAACAATAATTTGACATAATACAGGTTTCGAAAATGTTTTACTTGGGAAATAATTAAACTGTTAAAATATTATTTTTATAATAATCACAATTTTTTTTGGTCAATAAAATATTTACCAAGCAATGCATTTTTTTTCTCAAATGTTATTTATGATTTACGTTGTTTTGCCAACTAACATGTTTAAAAAATAATCAATTTGTAAATTAATGTTTTAGCATAATATTTTTTTTAGTAAATATATTGTAATTTATGAGTAATTTATTAAACAATAGTTTGTAAAATAATAAATTAATCTAGTATAATTTTGTCAATGTTATTTTTCAAATGAAAATTTGTTATTTGTTTTTTGTCAAATGATCGGACACCTTTTTAAAGTGCACACATGTTAACCAATTACCTCTAGCATGACAGTCGAATGAGATATACAGGAATATTTTTTAAGCAGTGCGCAAAAAAATTTTGGTAGTTCAGTATCAGTAATAGAACACATTCCCATTATTAGTTCAAAACTTTTTTTAAATTTTTATCCGGCTTGAAATCAGCAAAATATGGACACATAATATCTATTCGCAATAATAACAATATGCACGTGTGCCAGCCGACTCACGCGCCGGTTTACAGCTGATGTAGGTACTAAGGCGCGCGCGCTTTGCCGTGCGCTAGCGAGTAACCATAAAATCAGTTTCAAAGTAAACATCTTTCGTTAACGATAACTTCGATATTTTGTACTAAGACATATCAAAATAGCAAATTGGTGTTTAATAAAAGTCGTTTAAGTATCAATTGTCAAAGTTTGAGCACTGAATAAAAATTATTCCGGTATACAAATGAGGCAGTAAATAAATAATTGTTATATTATTGGTATATATTATGGTATACCAACTTCATGAACTTGGCTGACACACTACCGGGGAACACACAAATGCACGGCATTATGCATTTGTGCTTCCAGCACTAATGCGTTGCCATTAATTTAAGCAGATTACAGGTATATGTAATCACGTAACACTGCATTGCCATTTACCATTAAGTGCTAAGGTTCCAGATTTGTTGTTTACCTACAAAAAAACATAGATTCCTATAAGCAAAATGGGTTTTCTCCACAGTAGGTCGATTTGGCCTCTAGAAAGTAGACTGATGTATTTTAAAACGAACAAAGACACTTGTTCTCAATCTTGTTGAACATCTAAATCGGTTCTATAATTATGTTTAAATCGAGAATTCACCGTGAATTAGCATATAGCCATAGGTTTGAGATATTTCATGTTTATAATATAGGATATGCTTATGCTCCGATAATTTGAATACATACATACCATCACGCTAGTGTTCCCCGAAGGGTTTGGCAGAGGCGTACTTAATTTACACCCACAGTTCGCCGGTATATTTAGGTCCCATGTAATAGGGTTACGAGCCTATTGCCATTAACCGGGCACAACTTCCAAACTCCGAGCTGCTACTGGGAATTTCATAGAAAAACCCAATAACACCTTTGCTCGACCTGGGAATTGAACCCAAGACCTCTAGCGTAGCAGTTGCGCTCTACTAGACCACTAGGCTAATGAGGCAGTTTCGTCCGCGTGGAATAGTTACTTAATCTTAGCGTGATGATATATAGCCTATAGCCTATATAACCTATAGCCTTCCTCAATAAATGGGCTATCTAACACTGAAAGAATTTTCCAAATCGGACCAGTAGTTCCTGAGATTGGCGCGTTCAAGCAAACAAACAAACTCTTTAGCTTTATATATTAAGTATAGATTAGTGTAGAAGTATAGATTCATATTGTTTAAAATGAAATCTTAACGAAACTAAAATGAAATCGAAACTAAGGTACAAGACTTACACCCTAATCGGATTTGAGCAATTAACCGCGCAGGTTATCAGCGTAGCTCTGCCGTCCGCAACTCAAACGTGGGTAATAATACATTCCGTCTGTGCTACAAATCATACGTAATTCAATTTGTCCCGTCTGAAGTATGTTTAATTTTGTGCTTCACAAGGTTTTCACGTTTGAGTCAATATTGGAGGAGGAGTCTAATGGATTCAAAAGCTACTTAGAAATACTGCAGTAACAGTAATACATTATGTACTAGGTAAATCGTTTCTACTAAAAAAAAAACAAAAAAATGGGACGGAATTTCTATGATTTCATCTGGCAAAAATTTTGAAGATCCTGATAAAATATGTTTTAATTTTAAACAAGCTCCTAAAATACCAACAAATAATTCGATTTTTTTTTAAATCCACCATCTGCTTCGCTGACGAAATGCTAGAAAGAACTTCAAATGCTTATTTTTGTGGCCGACAACGGCATAATCCAGAGTCGAGATTCTGTTCCATTTAAAATCGTACGCAATTCTGTAGATTGTGTTAGCCGGTCCCTATTTACCGACCAGACGGTCTGGGCGGGTAGTTCAAATTCTTTGTCCTCCTTTCACTTTGCCCCTGGTTTTTGACGTACCTAATTATTATTTTTAACGCGTAGGTTGAGAGTGGGCGGAATGGTTGTGTAGGGGTATAGGACGCGGGAGAGGGGATGCTTTGCCAGTGACGCTGCGACACCGCTGCGGCGAATAGCTTTTGGCGTTTATCGGATGAACACACGCATTTCACGGTCTACCACTCCAAAGCTGACCAAACAACCTTTAAAGATAACGTGGGACAGTTTACCTTAGGGGATGTTTTATTAAAAAGCAATTAAAAAGTACAAGGCTATGACCTTTTATTTCAACACGCAAATCCTTTCCTAATCCGGAAATGAAATGAAATGTCTTTTTGTCATCCCAAAACGGTTTAGAAAATGAGAAACGGAAATTGAATTTTGTGAGGCTACCACTCTGATGATTGTGCCTGCTATGTATCGAGGTTTAAATGGGTGGACTACCATTTGTATCACAACTTTCATAGATACGGTGACCCGCTGCTCCATTTTCCCTCATCAAACATAATAATGTAAGGCAGAAAATATCAGAGATGAAGTTAAAGAAAAAATATATTTTTTCAAAGTAGATAGTGTGTGAGACCCGCACATAATCAACACAACACCTTCCAATGATAATAATGCATATCATTTATTCATTTGTGTAAAAAATCAGTTAAATTTCTCAGAGAAAACTTCTATTCTTTTTCTCTTCTATTTCTTCTTTTTATATTAGGTAACGTCGAAAATATCGTAGTATCTATTGTAATATCGAAAGACAGCATAAAAAGCCCCTTAGTGCCGACGTTCTGTGCTAAAAGTTTTGTATTTACTTTGACTCCTTAACGACTTCATAATATCAACTCTCCGATATAATTTCCATTTTCCTCTAACCATTAAGTATGAATAAATGGAACGAGGCTCTCCACTTTACGGGTACTTACAATAAATAAATAACTGAAATATAAAATGGAATTACGATCCGGCATTGAAATGGGCTCTTCATTTATAAAATCTCATCTCTTTATTAAGGACACGACCACCGTCTGTTAATAATCGGCTTATATTCTTCCCTCGTGGGCGCGATGCAACGGGGGGCCACGGGGATGCTGCCCCCAGAAACATTAAGCATACTTCACGCAGGACTCGAGAGACTCGAGTGAAGATAATCTGACACTAGACTGTCTACGATGTTTTGAAACAGTGTAATGCTTGTAGGTTTACGATTTTGGAAGGCTTTATGCTGATACTTCACTACTGTTTTAAATTGCAATCTCGAGACCATAATGCAATTTAATCACTTTTAGTACCTACTGCATAGTGCATACTGTTCTCATGTAAGTGACGATTGTTTTAATGAGAAATAAACCGATATTCACAGGTTCTGACACATTATGTAAGTATGTTCCTATTTTTTTGTTATAACTTATATTAATTTTAAGTATATTTTATTTATTGTTAACTAGGTTTAAGATTCCATAGAATAAAAACCATTTCTTGAGTGTTCCAAAGCCTTAAAAGTTTAGGAATTGCTGCCATGAACAATAACACACCACCAATTTAAATTGAAATAATCATAGTCATGTAGTTTCTGATTCAGTTATAAAAATACTTTCAGAAAGCATTTTTAATTTAGTTGGGCAAATAAAATGTAATTACAGTTAGTACACAGTGAACTTTAGTACGAGCTACGTATACAGAGTGACGAGACGAGGACGCGCGGCTCCGGTCCGCGCCAGAGATACAGCACGTTGCTTATTATGATTAGTTTATTGCTCTAGCCACACTCATAGTTAAGCTTTAGTCTGTGGACAGATTGCTGTGTTGATTCTAGAGGATATTTCCTCCACCATAATATTTTAAAATTCTGTGCTATTCTTAAGAAAACAAATAATAAATAAATATTCTGACACATTTGACACAGCACTATCTAGTCCCAAACTAAGCAGAGTACTGTACTGTGGGTACTAGACAATGGATATAATACTTATTTATATACTTTTTTTTTGTAAATACATACTTATAATACATAAGAAACACCCAGACGAACACAAACACTTATATTCATCACATAAATATTTGTGTCCTGAGGGAATCGAACCACTAAACCAGAGAGGTCGTCAAGTCTATAATAGCTTTATTTCTTACTAGAATCTTCACATTTCACATTGAAAATAACTGAAACATATTGTCGGTAATAGTAGTTGCTCTTATACTATTTTCTAATCCATTCGTTCAGCACTTTATTTTCAAAACGTCAAATAACATTAATAGTTTTTACATAATTTTTATTTTACCTCAATGATATTCTGTTGTTATTATGACAACAGAATATCGTTGACGTATGAAAAACTTTGACGAAACGTTGTTTGCGATGCATCTAAATTATTGTAGTAATAATTTGTGTTTGTGGAACCAACTATTGAGTTTTTCTCGTAGGCTTGCCTATAAATTTATATGTTTTTCAGTTGATTAAATTCATTCTTTTAAGTTTATCATTATTTTATTTGATTTGCAACAGCTACCACGGATACAACAAATTCTTGAATGATAATAGTTCTGAAGGCTATTCCTTTGTCACGTCAGTATTTCTCTGGCCATAATTACCTAATGAGTTTGTATTGGACGAAACGTTCGGCGTAATGGGTGTGCGACTGGTTTCTGCGTTGCGAGTTCCCCGCACGGAACGAATATTTGTATGGCCTGCAGGTAGTTTTTCCGGGTCTGGGCGTTTGTAAATGTGAGAATTTGTGTTTATGAAAGCACGCACGATATAGGAGAATAGCCTAGCATGGGGCAACGTAACTAAGATTATAAAGAATGGTACTTAATAAGTTCATGGGGTTGGCAATGTAAGTAATGCGGATTTTTACAACCTGCCGTATTTGCTTAGACGTATAGAGCACAGGTACTGAGTGTAGGGCCCTGATAGGTTGGATTGTTGGCGAAATTACGCCTACGTCTACCACCCTCAGGTATACTGACCTGAAGATATGTTATGTTATCTTTTTTAATAAAGGTCACTACTGACAACGTAGGTAAGGGATGTGAAGTTGGCAATTCCATACGGCCAGAAATTTTCTTACGATAGCGTTTTAGAAGATATGTTAGTTAAGAGTAGGTATTTTTTTAATAGTGTTTACTAACAATTATCTAATTAATGTTATGACTAAGCAGCAATTAGTTTCCATGCTTGTCAGATGATATTGTTATAATTTGTCAACGCTTGTAGGTACGTTTATTTTTTGAAATTGCTAGTAGGCTTTATCAAAAGGTCGCACAGGAATATGTACATCCATAGGCACCTGATGTATGTAAAAAGTTTTAGTTTCAACCAGTACAAAACATTTTACGTAATAAAGCACCTCGTACAGAAGACGGTAGAACATTATAATTAAAAGTTGCCGGTAGTGAACATCCTATGTTTTGCTTTCATTTGTTCACATCTATCTGTATATTAGATTCCGGCTGTCGCTATGGCGACGCAGCTCGCCCGGGACCTGCCGCCCTGGGAAGCCAGGACGTGCCACTAATTCACCTGTCTCACCCGCACACGTACACAGCGCACACTCAGACACAGCCTCACCTGGCTGGAGCGAGACGTACACCGACAACTTTACACGCTCGTATGCACACGGCACAACCTTGCAACAACGCACTGCCTGTCATAATCAACCTTATACTGACAGAAAGAAAGTCCAGTGTGCAGTGCAGTGAAAACGTCAGTCGCGTAGCTTTTCATTTCGGCATACAATATAGTAGAGTGACAGCGAGGATGCGAGGTATGGCGTCCCGGGCATCGGGCCGGGAAACACTCGTTAAACCCGTCCGCAGCCAACTGTAACTGCATCGGAAGCGAAGCAGTCACCTCAGGGATTGCATCGGTCGCCGGTGTTCGCGACTTCTGCCGCTTTTAGGCATTTCGTTCCCCGCTACTTTCCGGGCTCGATAGGCGCTTCCGAATGTGGAAATCCGATTCGAATGAGTTTACGAGTCGTCGCGCTTCGTTTTGAAAGCAGCAGCTGAATTCTCCTGTTAAGGTTTGTGGAAACTTCCTTTATACGCTCGACTTACTATGAATGTAGTTATCGGGAAATGTTAAGACGGTTGTTGGCAAACATTGGCACTGTTCCAACCCACTGTTACCTAAGAATACAGCGGCAGGGTATTTGTGCAACGATAACTTGGACTCAATGGCTGAGAAAATAAGATTTAAAATTACTTCAGTGAATTTTATACAGTTTAAATTTTAAGTAATAAACGAAATTCATCTTTTTGTCAAAATTTATTAAATGAGTAACAGATTAATAGCTTATTTCCTAAGTAAAAGATTTGACTAAATTACATTATATTAAACCATTTGTTTGTGGTTCTATATTTAAATGTGGCCATAATATGTAACTTTACTAGTGTCTTTGTATTGAAAAGGTACGAACAATGTGGAGAGTAAGTAATAGAGTCATTAAGAGTACAAGTTGTACTTAATGGCCGATTTACTGGCGCGCGGGCCTGTATGCACATAATTACTCGTATAAAATCGGACTCTAATTTTTCCTAATATGGAAGCCAAGAAACATAAGGGGAGGGCGTTATAGCTCTTGAAAGATATCAACTTTATTTGCATAAAGATTATGGCTTTACAACATTATAACAGGATTATCATAGTTTCTTGCAGTTATGAATGGAAGTAACGCATGTCATGCTTACCTTTGGCGATATTTTGACTTATCATTAAAATCTGAATTAGTGATTTGATAGCAAAGCCCCTTTTTACACCTAAATAGTTTATATGAGCACTAAAATAGCGGTAAAATATGTATTGAATTTAGCTGAGTTGAGTTGCTTGTATAAAGAGCTCAATCGCACACTGTCATAAAAAAATACAAATTCATCTTAATTGATAATTGAACTCAAATTTCCCAACGGTTTACAACTTCTCATTTGCAAAAAATAATTGCCAGCGTTCCTCACATCCCTCAAAAAGTTTCTAACGAGTAACCTAATACAGTTGTTGCATGCTATAGTACTATTGAATGTTCTGAAACGGGATAAGGACGTGATGTGTAAGCGCTAACGACATTGTTCCCCACACTGCTCTGCCTCCCAGTGACAATTAAGAACAGTACCTACTACCCATAACGGTCTGTTTACGGCCTTCTGTAGGTCGTTGCTGCGCTCCGACGGTCCTGCACTTTGTTCACTAATTACAATATTGTAACACCAAATAATAAGATGGTGAGCACTTTTACCATCATATAACCTGTCCCTTGAATTTCTTGCACCGATTATATGAAACTGTATATCTTTACTTATGATAAAATTGTAATAGACCGATGTCTGACATTATAGATATAAAAGAAAAACTTGTAAAGTATGACAAGGGCATATTATGGATTCTTCTTATCGATATTACAACGAATTTTGTTAAACCCAAACAGTGTGGGAAGACTACCCCACTCTAATATTTTATCTCATCTGCATTGACTTGAGAAGACACATACATTAATTAATATCAACAACAAAACATCAATCAGTATTGGGCATTAATCAATTAAATTTTCTATCAATTAATCAATTGTTTAAAATTGATTGATTTTGATTTTAAAATGTCTTTATTTACTTAACTAAAATAAAAGAAACAAAAAGATCCTATTCTATTTGTACCTATACAAATAATGTAGAAAGTTTTTAAATGAGGCCATCATCGCCTTTAAAAACATTATCCATTATTTTTAAAACCATATAATGATTTGTCTAAAGTTGAATAAAGTTCTACTGTGAATGTAGGTACCTACTTGATAAAATTAACAAGGGTATTTATCTTTTTTTAAGGACCCACTAATAAAACCTTTGTTAATAATAAAATTCTTGCAAATAACCAATACTACTCCTTTATGATTTGACTATTGCCTTTTACCCAATCGTACTTTTCGGCAGGCCCTAGTCGTACCTGTAGTGAACTCAGATATTTGTTTGTTTATATATTATAGCTTCTGCCCGCAACTTCGTCCGCGTTAGCGTGATGATTTATTCGCCTATAGCGTTCAATAGCCTTCCTCAATCAATGGGCTATCTAACACTGAAAGAATTTTCAAATCGGACCAGTAGTTCCTGAGATTAGCGCGTTCAAGCAAACAAACAAACTCTTCAGCTTTATATATTCGTATCGATAGATATAGATTTGGAATATCTCCTTGAACTTCATTCCTTCTTCGACCCTCCAGCTCTTGAAGTAATATCATCAGTAGAGATTACTGCTTATTTTTTACAAAATGTGTCTTGTAAATATGCCAATGACACCGTTTTACAGATCATTCATAATTGCATACTTCTTTTTTTCCAACATAAATTTTATAGCACTTATCTAAGGATTGATTAGAAATGAAACGTAAGAGCATTAAATATCTTAAATAAGTGACCGAATATCCGAACCGACTGCCTCATTAGCCAAATGGTCCTGAGCGCGACTGGTTCGATTCCCAAGTCGAGCAAAGTGTTATTGGGTTTTTCTATGAAATTCCCAGTAGCAGCTCGGAGTTAGGAATTTGTGCCCGGTTAATGGCAATAGGCTCGCCCCCTATTACATGGGATCTAAACATACCGGCGAACTGTACAAAGCGGCGGTAGCCTAATGGCTAGGGCGTCGGACTTGCGATCATGTGGTTGCCGGTTCGAACCCCACCCATTGCACTACCGACGTGAACCCACTCGTAACACAAGCAATCTAGCTTAGCACGAGGGGTTAACAAGAATACTAGTAATGTGCGAACCGCATTGCTAGTAAGCTTTTTTTAAAAAAGAAAAAGAAAAAAAAGAGAGAGAAAACTGTGGGTGTACATTAGTACGCCTCTGCCTAACTCTTCGGGGAATACAGGCGTGATGGTATTTTATATCCGAACCGAACCGGCGTATCCGAAATATCTCGATCGTTTTATCGTTTATTCTTGTATGCGATCTTTGCATGTTGACCCGTGCCGTACTGATTCTAATACTTTTTCTAAAGAACAAACGTTTATGGCTACAAATCTCTAAAATTTAGACACAAAGAAAAGAATGGGCAGGCAACGGAATATGGTATTCATATTATGTAACATCATAGTATGTATGGCGGAGAGGCTGGATCTCGAACGAATGTTAATCAACCTAGTTGTCGCCTCGTACTATAAATAAAACTAAGGTTATTTGAGACTGCTCGTCATAAATGGTTTATTATTCAAAGTTGCACAGCGACCTCCGCAGAGGGCTATGTTCCAAGTCTATTTGAGATATAAAATGTTGTTGTTTTTAACGTGGGAGAGCCATGCTTTGGTACGAATGGGCCGGCTTGACCGGAGTGATACCACGGCCTCACAGAAAACCGGCGTGAAGCAGCGCTTGCGTTGTGTTTCGCTGGGTGAATGAGGTTACCGGAGGCCCAAACCCTTTTAAAGGGCGGGCAACGCACTCGTGACTCCTCTTGTGTTGCGGGTGTCCCTGGGTTATCGCTTACTATCAGGTGATCCGTCTGCTTGTTTGCCACCCTATCCCATAAAAAAAATCTGCTATGAAGGTATTCCTCAGAGAACTAAAGTCCCAACGTTACCAATTTGAAGTAGTAATAACTGAGCTGAACGGCTGCAGCAAACGAATTCTCAAGTGGGGTCTGCGTCTAGGCAAACGTAGTTGTGGACGACCGCCGGCTAAGAATGAATGAGGAGAGCTCAAGATCAGGCTCTGTAGCGTTTGCTAGAAATCTAGATCCAGCTGTGGACAAATAAAGGCTGATGATGATGAACCATGACTTTGTATGTAAAATAAAAAAAGAGTTATTTACTTATCTATTGATGTCATCAGACAACGTCAGTTAATATCTGTAAATATGTCAAATATCTTGAAATAGTGGGTATTTCAAGATATCGAAATGGGCCCAGAATCAGGCCCAAGCTACCAAGGTAAAGGCTGCCGAGAAAGATAACTTACTTTTTCGTGAAATTCAAGACTTTCCAATTGTTTGAACAATATAATTGCTAATGCTTTTGTTAAGAAATATCTCAATTATATCAGCTTGATGAGCACGGGTCTGCTAACAAAATGAGAAAATCAGGCCAATAGTTCATCCCACTAGCCTCGTTTGTAGTGGCAGAGTTTTCACTATAATGGGAAAGTATCACGCGTGTGAGGATTCGCCAAAGGTTTGAAGTAATAGTATAAATAGATTTTACTATAAAAGTTATAGCCGTAGGCGTAGATTACCAAAGAATACCTTTTCTCATAGTCGCTTTTACTGTATTTTTATATAGTACATATATGAATACATTTACTGTATTTAAGTATACACATATATATATATACACACGCAAAATACGGGCTTTGTCGTGGAGTTGCGAAAAATAGAATAGCTCGTCTTCGTGAATTGTTTCTTTATAATACACTCGTTAATATATCGGTACTAAGCGAATGGGGTGGTTCTTACTCTATTCGTTCTAATAAGAAAACTGTGTGCAGTGGTAAAACATTAATCTGAATTATTTCATCGTCATTCTAATCTGTAGCCCAATCACTAACAACTTGCAAAAACGTATTCGTATCGAAATCGAAAATAATTTGTATGAGAAGGAGGTTAATGAACGCAAATGTTCATGTTCATCAAAAAAAACAGGATCGTAGCAAGTGGAAAATCTATAGTCTTTACTTACCCCAATGGGAGACAGACGTGAAAATATGTATGTATGTATTGTATGAGATTTGTAAGTAGCAGAAAAAAACTCGATACGTTTACGATACGAATTCGATAGTTCTTCGTGCTGGTCCCAACCATGTCTTGGTATTAGTTTCTAGTTTAAGCAGAAGCGATATTATTATATTTTACATGAAACTGTGGGTCTCCACAGACTGACCCCAGCAAGCGGTAATTACTCATTACTGAGCTACGAATAATCTGAACTATTTAATAAAACATTACATACCATCACGCCTGTATTCCCCGAAGGGTTAGGCAGAGGCGTGCTAATAAGTACAGGTCGCCGGTATGTTTAGGTCCTATAATGTAATAGACGGCGAACCTATTGCCATAAACCGGGCACAAAATCCAAACTCCGAGCTGCTGTTCGGAATTTCACAGAAAAACCCAATAACACGTTGCTCGACCTGGGAATCGAACTCAGGACCTCTAGGCCTCTAGTACCACTAGGCTAATGAGGCAGTATATAAGTACTACTTATCTAGCTATATATACTAATATGTAAAGCTGAAGAGTTTGTTAGTTTGTTTTTTGCTTGAACGCACGAAATGGTCCGATTTGAAAAATTCTTTCAGTGTTAGATAGCCCATTTATTGAGAAAGGCTATAGGCTGCTAAGACCAAGTAACTTATAAGTATTCCACGCGGACGCAGAAGCTATTATTATAAGTTTATTATAATTATATTATTATGTTTTTGGACTTAGGTGAATATTTCATAGATTTTGTGGTTAATTTATAAATCATCGATCAAAGTGCGAAGTGAAAAATTATAATTGATGTCCGTAATATTCCGACGGGGACTTGCAACGCTTCAGTTGCAGCGTTTGTTTTCCGTTTGTAATTAAACGATAGTATGGTCGTTGGTAAGTCTCTGAGGGGCACGTAACGAGTTGCCGCTAACCCCCGGCGCTGCTTGCCTAACATTGTTGCTTCAGTCTCAGTTGAAGTTAAAGTGTCTTAATTGTGTAAGAGGCAAGAAAAAAGGGCGCAGTAACGACTTTTTAGTCGCATTTTCGTTTTATTCGATTATTTCAGATTTTTGTAATGAAATTTCTTCGGTTTTGACAGTCTGCACTCCATGGGGCTCTTAAAGCTTAAAAACGCATCAGCAACTACTCTGGTCTGGTCTGATCCATGAGCGACAATGACTACTTTCCACCAGGTGGCTCGTCAGCTCGTATGCGGACTTAAACAAAAACAAAGAGCTTTTCCAATCATCAAGCTTTGCAATTAAAGCGTACTTGTTTGGCAATCATCTTTATAGGTTTATTTTGCATACGTGAATATTCATAGCAACGTATGAGCGGAAAACTCATCGAAATTTCTTTGTTAGGGAAATTTAAATTTAGAGATATGTTTGTCCTGCAGGAAATGTTGCTTTCCCCGGGGGCCCAATAAGAGTAACGCTGATAGAGAGGCTGTAATGAAGAGCACTCAAAGGCGGCATCGGTCGGATGCGAGCCCGGCCGGCCGGGATCGGCGATGCACCGAACAACCCTTAATTGAATAGCCCGGCCGGGGGCTAATCAGGGCTCAGCTGAGCGGTGCAGGCGCGGGTGGCGGGGCGCGAAGGGGGTGCGGGCTGGAGCCACGCGGGCTGGCCGCGCCCCCTGCGCGCGCCGCTTTGCCCGGGAGCTCATTCAAGTAGCGAGCGCGCCCCGTGCCAGCCGCCACCCTCAGGTATGTCCATTTTGCTTTTGGTGTTTGCACGTAACGCACCTATCGCGCGCGCTCCGCGAGTGTCAGTCGTGCTGTGAGTGAACCGTGCCGCGCCGCGCCGTCGCTGCCGTGTTGCCGCCGCTGCCTTCGCTTTCAGCAAAGGTACGTACGCATGAAGCACCGCCACGCATTCAAGCCTGTGCCTACACACGATACGAGTTTTTAAATTTAATGTGCCCACTGATAATGATCTTGACACTTAGTTTCCGTGACGCAAATTTATGAAACGTGAAAAAGTTCCGGGGTGTTAGCAATCATACGAATTTAAAGTACCTAATGCAGTTTTAATTATACAGCGTTGACATTAATTAAAAAAACATCCTATTAATACAAAATTATTTATAACTGAGCAAAGTTATTGGTAAAAAATAATGGTAAAATTATATCATCTTCCGAAGATTTCAAATGAAAGAAGTAAGCCTGAACGTTGGACCGTTACTCGCGTTAAATGTGTTCCTACCCTCACTATGCTTCCTGTGTCGCATGTCTTGCAGAATGGTGCGCTTTAAATGTTCCTCGGTTATCTGAATTTTAATTAAATAATTAACGGTGGCAATTACCTACACTAACAGGTGCGTAATTGCTTTGTATCGACTTTTGTTCATTATGTCAAAACTTAAATAATTTCTGAAGTGATTATAAAAACAGTCCTCCAACTCAATAATTAAAATTCAGATAGTATGTGTTGTCTACGATAAATGTTGTAATACTTAGGTAATAACGATAGTATTCACCTGTGCGACTTCTAGTTAATATATTAAAGTTCTTCTTGATTAAAGTTCATCTTGATTCTTGATATTAAAGTTCTTCTTGATTGTTCTTATGATCTCGAATCATAAATGATTCTCTGTCTATATAGTACAGTATGGGTATAATATACCATAGAACTCCGAATGAAAAAGTAATTTGTGAATTTATGCTCACTAGCTCCACTTAAGCCTTTTTTGACAAAATTCTTTGTCAGTAAGTTTACCCAACTTTGTTGAGGTCGATTCACAGTCTAACCGTTAGTTAGTTAGATTTGTTATTACAATTTCCTATCTTCCTGGGTATCTTTAAAAACGACAGCTTGCTCTGTGTGGAATCTGTATGAAACATTTTTCCCATTTATATTAACAGATTACATCTGTCCGTCTCATTTCTCATTTCATTGCGACAACTTGGAAGCTATGCTTCGCATAACGTGGCCGTCATAATCTGTCGGTTATATGTTTATGGAGATGTAGGATTAGCGAGATGTCGCAAGGGTACGAGATGGTTCTAACTGAGGGCGAGGACTTTCACTGGCGCCGCCACTTCACCTTGTCGGCTGGCGCTGTGCCAGCCTCCTCGCCCCCGCACCCCGCACACCCACACCACAACCCTTACAAGCCACCCTCGCACAATCCTCGACCATATCCGACTCACGATACGAACAACGCATTTCTACGTCGCTACCGTATACTTTATTACGCTAGCCTCATCCTTTTATATCTCTACGGTGTCATATACAACGTATTCGTACATTAACCGTTTACACAAAGCAAAGACAATCAAATTTAAATACAATTTAATTTAGCGTTACTATTATTATAGCGCATTGAATGAATACTCCAAAACTAGCTTATGTGGTGGAATTAAGTCAATTGATCTCTAACGAGTATGCACATATAAAATAAAAACTAATGCACAAAGAAAACATTATAGAATTAAAAACAACAAATAAATAAATATAAAAATATTATATTCATAGTAAAAAAAGATTCGCACGGAACTTTTACATGGTAAATCAAGTTATCCTTGATAACAATGCGTGTCTACAAGCGTAGAAGACAATAGATAAGTCGTGCGAGGTGATAATTTCCATAATATGCTGTCGCGTAGCTCGTAGCTCGTAGAACGTAGCAGTCGCTACGATATCGGCGCCGTAGTCACCCGCCCGCCGCCGCGCCGTAGCTATCTCGCTAGCGCTCGCGATTGCCCACTGGCACAATGTATATTTAACACGCGCATATAAATTAACATAAAACTACAACTAATAATAATGCAAACGATTTCTTTTTCAATCAAATTATTATGTGCAAGCAATAATAAATTACCTTATTATCAGCGGTAAATACTTGTGATAAATACTATAATATAGCGTTATACAATAATATATTCAAAATAATAACAATAATAAGATTTGTTAAATACTGTTATAAGCAAAAAATGATGATTTTGTACTAACAACTTAGGTCGGTATTCAACTCAGAGATAATTGAAAAACTAAATTTTTAGACAAATCTAGAAAATTCATAAGGGCTTTGATGTGAAACTGACATAGGATCTACATATTATTATTACTACTAAATTATGTACATAGTTAATCACTTTGTATAATTTAAAAAAATGCAACGTATTACGTTTGTGAAGCCGGGCAAGAACTTCTCTCATGAGAGGGATATTGCCCACAACACTAAACTAATTTCGAATTTGGCAGAATGTATTTGAAACTGCGCCATTTATCAAACAAACGTGCTTGTCACCCTAAACGCATAAAGCTTCTCCGTTCCGTCGTGGATTAAAATTGCTATAACTTTAGATAGCTAGATAGATTTCCATTAATTATAGTCTGCAACATTCTTAATTTAGCCCATTATGATACAATAAAAGGTAAATTTATTATTATTTAAAAAAATATTATCTACAAGCTATATTATCGAACATGGTTATTACAATAATTTCTCCTCTTAATTATTGTTATTTGAGTATTACATATCAAATGTTAAAAATATAAAACAATAAGTAGATAGGCACTCGAAAGAATTGATTAATAAAAGTAAATTTTTGAATTTATCTTATTTTTTAATTTTTGAGACTGTGACATATTTATATACCTAATAATATAAATCAGTGCTGAATTTAATTCGGCACGTAATTAACCTCATGTGCCGCAGATAATAGTTTAGGAAAAAAATGCTTGACCAATGAGTCGAATCCTTTTTAAACTCTCATCGATAATGGGACCATAACCCAACGGGAGATTTCAGTATCGATGAATTAACCTTTGTTTATTTATTGACACTTAGTCTAAACTTACTCTGAAACTGACTTCAAAACTGCTGGCGTCCCAAATTAAAAAACACAATGATAAAACAATACTAAGAAATCGAATACAAACCGACAGCTGATTAGGGTAGGTAGTACAAATCGATCGATAGGTAAAGCTCAGTCGTGTTCACCGAGGGCGAGGGGTAACCGCTACCTTATCGGTGTTATCACTGCTTGTATATCGCTGAACACTCGATTAGATACCACCATGGTTTGCGCTTAAACCGCAGTTACTTATTTTTTTATATTGTTAAGTAAAAACGCGATACAATACAATATTTTTTTTATACCCCTCATGTGGCAAACAATCATACGGCCCGACTGATGGTAAGCGGTTACCCGTAGCCTATGGACGCTTGCAACACCAGGGGTACCACTCACGCGTTGGCAACCCTGTAAAAATCTTTGCAGACCCTTTTTGAGACGGTGGGGTTAGGATTAGGTGCAATACTTTCTAACTGTGATAACAAAATTAAAATCTATTCAGTAGATTTTGCGCAAACCCCTAACAAACAACAATATTTGGGCTGGCAGCAGAGGAGACAATAAGTGAAATGCTTAAACACGCCCGGGCCCTCAACTGGCAATAAAAAGCTGCCTCGCGGAGCTCTGGCGACCTCGCTCACCGATAGAAACACAACATAATACGGAGCTATGTTATTTAGCTACGATTTTCTGCAAGGTGCATATAATACGGATTGTAAACGGATAGACAATAAAATCGAAACAAATAAATAGTTGATTTAACTCAGTACGAACAGCGAACCAATATTTGAAAAATTTTGATATCCGCCGGTATGTTTTGACATCCGCGGATGATTCAGGTGACAGCTCAACTATAAAAACATGAACGAAACGAAAATATGCGTGTTTATTGCGGTGCGAAACTTATACATTCAATTCACTCGAAACTTATAAATTCATTTCAAATTCACTTTTAAACGTTTACCTACTGTAGCTGTCTGGAAAAAGAAAACCTCAAGAATTTTTTGATGGACATCAGTCAAATTTATTAGTACTTGGGTATATATTAAGTAAAATAAAAAAAGGAACGTCTAAATGGTTCCTGCCGAACAAAACCGTTTGAAAACGGTTGGCGACAGGTTTGGCGTAGCAGCTGAGCGATCGGCTTCTCCGTCGCGTATTAAACTGACATAAATATATACATACCCACGCCTTTTTCACATAGGGTAGGCAGAAACTACAGAACGCCACTTACACTTTCTTATACTTACATATTTATTTTTCTTCTTCCACATGGATACACCATTCTATTCTATCATATGACATCATTATATGACAAGTTGTCATATAAACGCGCCGGTTTTGACTAGATAGTACGCACCTACAAAACATATACCTTTAACAGAATAAGCGCAATGCCTGAAAGTAGTTTATTTAGGATCGACTACTGATAACATTGTGTGTTACTTTTTTCCTAAAATATGATTACGATACCTGAAACTATGGCGCCTACTCCATCAGTGGGTTTAGTTATGGAAAACTAAAACTTATTTGCACAAATTGTTATTGTGTGCGTGTGCGCGCCGATATCGTAGTCGTTGTGTGTACGACTGTAGTACAGCCACGAGATTTGCATTTAGCGGGTAAAACTAATTTCTTGTAACAAATTTGTTTCCGTGTCTCTAAATGACTTTACAGTTTGATTATTATTAATATGACTCAATATTCTAATTAACGTGTTCTGAGGTTTTGCGCTTATTCAGTTACACATTGTATACGGACGAATTGAGAACCTTCTTATTTCTGAGTGGAATGAACAATGGCCATACATGTTCATATGACAATTGGGACCTACAGCTTCAAAAAAATTTTCGCAATTGTCCGTCCCCAGATTTACCTTTACGTAGTGCATTCAGCTCACACTACTTTCAGTTGCCATTGACCGCTGATTTTATCTATGTATAGCATAGATACATATAGAGACATTAGCATAGCGTGAAGTCTAATAGTAGAATCTACGTAAACTGTCCGATAGTGTCTGTCATAGACTGTAGGGGACTCTAATTTAGTAATACATTGCAGATATTTATGAAATCGTGACATAACAGTAGGTTTGTTTATTCCAGTTAAAAAAAAACACGTGTAAGCCGAGTTTTTTCAATTCTTTATCGGTGAACCGTGAGTGTACCTAGTATTTTTTTTTGTTAGGTAGCATACAGACATAGAGAATACAATGCAAATCAACACAAGTAGAAATAGCCGTGGGCCCCAAACTAGGCACAGCCTGTATCTTGGTTGCCCAATATAAATTTATTTGACATTATTTCATAACAATAATTTAAGAATCATATCAAATATGCAATATTCATGAGATTAGTAAACTAAAACATAACAAATAATCGTGCAGCCGGCCAGCGCTCGCACATTGCGTGACGTGGCGGCGCCAGCGCACGCGCTGCGACATATGCATGGCGGACCTATCAATTTGATCCGCGCCCGCACAGCTGCGTACAACGACCCCTACGCGCACTATTCAACCCAAAAAAAACACCCCATATTTTGGATGATTAATCCAACCCGCTTTGTCTAGGATTAAAACTCTCATGCATTATTCGCACGCGCAACCTATCTGCATATTTAATAGAGTGCATTAAAACATCACCATTGTGTTCGGGTTTTAGACATATGCGACTAGCCCACGATGCGTGTAATCCTACAACCGGTTCTAATGTAAACGGGGCAATTAATAATTTAAATTACGAAATTGTATTAAGTCCGCATGAATTGGAAGATTTCGTTTTGACAGTGTCTTCTTTACAGATTTTTAAATAATTTATTTAACTCACATAAAGTTCATCGAATTGTTTAGTTTTAAATCAATACATCATCATCATTATTTCCCAAATTCTATCAAAGCTGTAATTTCACACTTTGGTTTTATGTGGGGAGTTGTAAACGACGCCTATTAACGGTTTTGTCCCCAACTAGATAATAATAATGCGTGATACTTACACTCTCCGTGACAATAACTCTCGGATCGACAAACAGTAAAATAGGAACAATGAAAGTCATGAATCAAACAATCGATCCATCGAATCTAAAACTTCTCGCGGCAGCTGCGCGGGCTGGGTCGCTCTGGAAATTATGATAGAACCCCATCTCCCACGGTACCCCTGCTCCCTTGTAAACTCCCGTGTCTAAAATTCACGAGTGAAGTTGCATTAGAATAGTTCAGAGACCAGTTTTGGAAAGTTTGACCCAACCAACTTGTTTTGTAGACTTGTAGTATACTTTAAATAATTACAAAGTTAAATAAAATTTCAATATCGAAAGCATAAAATTATTATAATTTTGTTGGGGCGGGCCTATCCTTTATGATACGGCCGGTTTTAATACTTGTCTTGGGTTTTATCCATCAATAACGAAGACATAAAAGTGTATGTCAGGTACCGGCTAAGTACAGTCGACAAAAGAATTAGGTATACAGGTAGTGATCGACATCGGCGCCTTGACATAGATAGCGTTATAAATAATTATCTGCCAAAGGGTTTGACACACATCAACACCTCCGTTTTGACACAATATTGCAAGATAATATTCATTGACACAATATTTGTCGTAACATCTACCCGGAGCCGAAGTGACGAATTGTACTATTTCAATTGTCTCAGAATGGTGGTCCAATGGTTCTAAATGACATAAGAATTGAAGGATTTTAAAGGTAAAACTGTCCAAAATCAACAATTCTGAAGAGAATTGAGTGACGATTTTCACACAATAAATAAGTAGCATTGGGGCCAGTATTTTGTTATTTTATTTTAAAAGAAACAAACATTAGAATTTTGTGAATGTGTTAGCATTATCATTGTAATTGTTTGCTCATTGCCCACCACTTTACTAGCATACACGTGGTTATATGTAATTTCACATCTTTAATTTCACCAAGTTCAAAACAATTGAAATACTTAGTTTTATTTGAACAATTTTTTTGAAGATTCACTTGCGAGTGAATGCATAATTATTTGATGTATTGCATGATTTGTAAACACTGTGTTTACAAATACTTAGCATGTGGTGATTTTTTAGACATTTTACCTTACAACTTATGTATATGACTAAGATTGTGAGGCCTTTAAACTAAACCAAATAAAGTAGTTATCAGTGTACGATTACTTTAATTTATCAGCATTACCGCAAAACTGGAAGGGTTGGTATAATATAGTCTACCGTATCTACTTGCCACTAACACGGCAAAGGAATTCCCCGTATGTGTTGATGAAAGTGGCGGTCTCCTAGCGACCAGCAAAGTGAATCTATTGTCTCTTTATCAACATAATAATCAACAAGTTTCATATTTTACATTAAATAAGGTATACATTTAGGTATTTTTTGTTTTAACTACATCGTAATACATGTACGTTCAGTAAAATAAACATTCTATTATTTGAGTATAAGCTTGGAAATAGCTTCGTTTAAATAATCATAACTAGGTTTTACCCAGAGTTTCACTCGCATCCCAAAGCAATTTTTGAGAGAAAAGGCAGCAATCTACCTCTATACCAAAATTCATCAAAAATGGATCAGGGTATAACCACTAAAACGTAACAAGAAGCACATTATAATTTTCACAGGTATAAATAAATTCGGATTACGAGGTGGAAAAAATCTCAATAATACGTAATTTTCTTAATAATTTATGGTCAATTTATGGGCATGGAAATGATTGCTACTTTTTCATTCATTTTCATTTGATGAAATTATGATTATTTTTCACAGCGATTTCACATGCGAAATTACCCAGCCCGTTACTTTTCGTCCACAATGAATATTTAATACAAAATTATTGAATCGCCACACTTGCTACAAAATCCGATTTTGAGCAGGCTTTGTGAAAAAAAGTCGCAGCCTGTGTGATTTTTGACATGTTATTTGTGAAATATTCCATGTCTACAAGCTACACAATGACTAATATAATATATGCATATCTTCAATCATAAGTTACAAAAGGACTTTTTTCAAAAGGTTAATTTCCATTCCGTACAGTGCAAGATTAAAATGTCTGGATTAAAACAGTTGCTTAAAAACTGTTTTTTTAAAACATTGTATAAGTTTTTTAAGTTCTATTTTCAAGAATAACTCAGTTTCGATTTCAAATATGAAGACGGCAGTTATTAATAATAGTTAATTATACCCCCGTTTACTACATGGACTATCATTTATAATTTAGCACCACCCAAGGATATGTGTAGGTCTTTTAATTCAAATTTAAAGGTTAACTTGTTAAAATAAAGATAAAAGTGAAAATTATTTTAAGTATTTATCAGAACTGAACATAACGGTCATCTGTTCCTTAATACAGCTCGATCCTCCTATTAGCTACAAATATCAATAATTTCATCCCCAAAAGGTCCAAGTACACCCTCGCATGACAATTGCAAAAGGACCCCATATCGGATTGCCACCCAATAAAATAGGTCCCACCTATTTTTAATACAAAATTGTAAAGAACCCTTCTATTTTTGAAAACCGGACGACCTTAGCACACTTTAGAGCAACTTTTTATGGTAATAATAGCGGTAGGGACGGAAGGGTTGTATGTCGCGTGGCGTCGAGGTCGTTGAACCTTTCGATTTTAGACAGTACACGAACAAATTTTAATCTATTAATGGATGTCGAAGCATAGCCGAACACGATGCAATTGTAACGTAATGGAATACGTAATTGAGACATTCAATAATTAATCACCAGTTCAATTATTAATCTTTTAGTACCTAGCTCAAGGGTTCCTTGAAATCGATACGAACTCTTATAAACAAAATTTCAGGAGCAGTTAATTTATCGAAGTTATCGAAGAAGACATTTAAATTTCATAAAAAATATTCCACTAACCAATAAAATAAACAATAATGAAATGCGTAAGAAGAATAATAGGACGGTAACTGTATCAACTATGACTAAAAACAATACAATATCGCAACGCCATATGAAACCTTAGTGTTTCGATATAACCACATTTTAGTTGCTGAAATCATTGCATAAAAACAATTGGTATTTTCAGACGACTCATTAGTTTAATGTCATTGTCAGTGTCAGATAGGTTTAAAAAAAAAAGCAAAAGAGCTGCCCAAAAAGGCTTCTCTTCGCTTTGCAATTGAATAACAAAACGTAAAGTAATAAAAGTCGTCATTTTACGGTTAACATTTACGACGGCAATTTTCACAGACTATTTCCCCGTTAATTTAGCCGGGTTCATGTAAATAAGGCGTCGGCGTTGAGTGGTGGTTATACCGTAGCTGTGTCATTTAGCAGACGCACCGAGTGCGAGGGTCGTGGAGAGGGAAGCCCCTCGTGAGCGCTTCCGCTGACATCACTAAGTACCTCGTGACACTTCATAGATCATTGTCCTAACTGTGTAATTTAGTATAGTAGCTACATCGTTTATTGCAACTATATTTATCCTCATTACCTTTTTGTAATCATTCCCACAAGTGATTTTTTCCTTCTCTAAAATAACTTTATTATTATATGTGTTCACTCTGAAAATAGTTTGTTTTTACGATTCGATGATTGAATTTATCACACTTTTCCGAAATATTCGGAATGAAGTAACCCTTAGCAAAGATAACAATTTGTCTTGACTCTTGGTAAACATCGAAATATAACAAACATTCTCGTTAAAATTCTTTTCCCCAAAAACTCAAGCTACCCTCATCTTGTAGGTATTGTAATTTTTTTATATCAAGTAGTCTTCTGACAATAAATTGCCAACGAAGGTATCATACTAAGTATACGTAAATATAACTTACACAGTACAAACGCACGGACTAAGTTTATTATAAAATATATCAAAATACTCGTAAAACGTTTATTACAAAGTCCGTTGGCAGGTGGTGTTGGGGGCGGACAGGTTGTCCAATGTTTACATTCCTTCACCATGGAGAGTGCAGTGGCACAACCCAGGGTGCCGGTCACCGGTCACCAAGGGGGACGATCAATCAAAACCTCTGTTAGTACACTTAGACTGGATTCACGCCCACTATTCCCATTTTATATTTTTATGCCATTCCATTGAACAGGGAACTTTAATATTTAAAAAATAAATGAACATTTTTTTATTATATAGGTTCTGTAAGTATAACAAAGTGAAACCTATTATTGAAGTTTTAAGGTACACCTAACCTAAATTTTACATTATTGAACTTGGATTATAATTATATTAATATGAAATATAAGCACTTTATAATCAAATCAAATCTAAATTGTCTATAAATGATATACTTACGAGTATTTTCTGTAAATAGATTATTAAAAGACACTTTCGCCAGTCAATGTTATATAAATATCTAACGTGTACATACGTAACTAAATAATAAAACCAGTAAATACATAACTTGTAAAAAATTCTGATCACAAACAGATCACACTGAGATTCGATTGTTCGATGATTTTATGTTTCTAGTGTTTTATAAATAATAATAATACATATTAATGAGTATGTATTGAGTATTGAGTATTAATAATAATTAACTCAATAATTATAATGAATATAAATGTTAAATTAATTTGCATGCCTTATGTAGGCAGAATATGGTATTGTTCCAAAACCACCAATTTTATATCTGGTACCACCTGTATTCTACGCAAATAAATTATTTTTCTTTTCTTTTCTTTTCTTTTTTGAAAACAAATCTGCTCTCGGAATGAAAATGATTAAGATAAGCCACACTAGCCTAAAACGGGTTGGCAGACTTCACATCCCGTCGAAAAAATCTCTCAGGCCTGCATGAACACGCACATAACTTCGAAAAGTGGTCATAGGTGCGTGCCATGGATACTACGTTAGCCTAAGCTATCTTTAGCAATTGTTCTGGTCAAATTCTATTATTACCAGTTACACACGAAAACGCATCGATACTCAAAAAAAAATCCACCAAAGCTATTATTGACAGCAATGGTTCACTTATAATATCCTTCTACAAGCAAACCAGTTCAAGGCCTCCGAAATGATCGATGTACCGGTTCGTATTCGTTCGAATTGGAGTGACGTCTTCAGCTATGGGGGATACTACGGAAATCGAAGTTTTCGAAACATCGCCACGCAAGAATCTTACGAAATTTACGAAAAGTACTTACTTGTATTGGGATAAACAACCAAATAATATTTGGGAGTAGGGTCAACGCAGGACAAACTATCAAATCGCGAGAAGCACTAAACACTTTCGTAGAATAAAGTACACTGCGACTGTCGAAACTTCGTATTTATATTTTTCGAAGTAGGCCCCTAGGCGCGAGTCATTCGATCGCGATTGGCACCACCAGCTAAGCCCGTGCTAACCCGTAACAACTTTGGCTCCCCTTCTTTTATTACCTAACCTAATAGCATATAGTCACATTACATACCTGCCCAATGTTTATGGATATTTCATTGTATTTTTTAAGTCTTTCTTGTCACTACTGTGGTAAAAAGATGCCTTTCTTTGCCTCTGACAGAGCTGCCATGATGACTGTCCAGTTGCTGTAGTGTGTTTTGTACCCATCTTTTGTTTCATGCTTAACCAAATATTCTTAGATTTCCGCCTTCTGCATTTTCTTCAACCTGAACCTAAATCTTCTGATTCAAAACCCCACATAATCATAAGGTCACATTGTCCTTGCTACAATCTATATAAATAAAATTGAACCGCCAAATGTGTTGCTAAGCGCAAAACTCGAGAGCGGCTAGACCAATTTGACTAATTTTTGTTTACATATTTTCGTTAAAACATAAGGAAGGTTCTTATAGAGAGAAAACATTTAACAAAATTGCTACGAAAATAATAAAACACCACCTTTCTTTTCCCGTAGAAACCAATGCCAATAACTTCTGACAGAATGAAGTCTGTCGGGGTACCGCTAGTAAAGTAATAAAATTGTAGAAACATTTTTTTCTGTATTTTACGGCACTCATAATTTTTGGTATCAACCAACGCCTGAATTTGAAATATCTCGGTACGATCACTAGTTAGAGATGTTTCAGTTCAATTGTATTGCCTTTTTCAAATACTCATTTGTAGTATATTAGTTTGTGGAAGCTATGCAATCTTGTATGCAATTCATAACCACTCCGACCACCGACCACAGATCTCAAACTGTTCTAAATGTCACTGAGGCATTCAAAGCATCATTAATAAATCCTTATTGTACGGCAGTAACAAAAATTAATCAACTTATTTGCTTAATTATATAAGCCATAGACTCTTCGTAAGCCCAAGCCTCGTTCTATAGAAAAAGTACGAGTCCATTATACCGTCCCATGAAAGTACGCCCGTAGACAAAAAAATGTTGGTAGGAATCCTTTTTAGCCGGAGCAAAGAATGTTTACGTGGAAGAATACAGTCCTGTCACTGAAGGGAAGCCAATATTAGTCAGTTAAAGCTACAGTAAAATACTCATTGGAAATATCTATTTTATCATCATAATCTTTTTAAAAGGTTATTTCACAATAGACATGTGAACGACTTACCTACAAGTTCAGATGTTATCAGCCGATCGATATATGATTCATGTCACGAATGAATGCGATCACAATAACACGCGTGCTATTTTTGTTTATGTCAGCTAGGTATTTGTCGTTAGCGCCCCGTTTTAAATAGGTCCCATGCAATCATAACTTTGTTGCACTGCACTGCACTTACAGGCTGATTTCAGTTTTGTAAAGCTTCTAACATTTATTGACAGGTAAAATTCAATACAGGTTTTAGTGCCTCACATTGTTTGGCAGTTTTATCCATTAGTCTGTGTCTGATTCAAGAATCATTAAGAATAATAATGTCAGTTCTTAGAAGTCACATTACGCGCATTTGTAAAATGCAGTTGTTATACGGTATAGCGTTTGTAATTTGATGATTAACTCAACAAATTATTACCTTCCCAAACTATTTTTTGTAGTTAAATAGCTTAAATAATGGTGACAGTTATAACTGTCGTTAAAATAAGTACGAGTAGGTGCCGATATAATGATAAAAAAGGTATCAAGATAATTACACAATGTAGTTACCCATAGATATAAACGCGTTTCTAGTTAGAAACTAGTTATAATTTTACAATGCTGACAATAATGACGTGTATAGGTAGTAATAGCCGACGTAGGGTTGCACGCGTGTCGCTCCCCTCGCGGCCGCGACCGTGACAATAGAACGCCAGCTGCATCCCTACGACCATTGTGCGTTCACAATGCACCCCCAATCTATGCCTGTTGCGATTGCGCACGCAATGCAACTGCAACTATCTGTTTTTTGAGCTGTTTTTGAAAAGTTAAATTAGGAATTGCATGAAACTGTAATCATGG
The DNA here is from genome assembly GCA_947256265.1 of Acronicta leporina. Lineage (NCBI taxonomy): Eukaryota > Metazoa > Arthropoda > Insecta > Lepidoptera > Noctuidae > Acronicta > Acronicta leporina. The sequence continues at coordinate 14,582,043 of OX366513.1, forward strand.
GATATATTTTATGCTATAGTAACACTGTTTCAGACTGGTTTTGGTAAATTGAATTTATTATAAATGCATATTATCTGTTAGGGTAGTTACCATGTTCGTAGCTTTACCTTCACACAAATACTATTTTTTTTATATCAATCGCACTTAAATTGTCAGAAAGGTATAATTGTAAATACCGTTGGATTATAATCTATCTCGCAGGATTGTAAATTGTAAAATTGATAAAAGAAAACTGATAAAGAGATTATTCATCATCTTTTACCACATTGGATAGGTTAAGGTAGTTTTAAAAAATAAACCAAACAACCTAACCTTCGGATGAAACATTCGAGATAGATAGATCTAACAGTAGTATTTACAATTTTACGGTGACAATAACAAAAGCTTGCTTGTAGTTTAATAGAATATTATAAACGTTTATATTTGCATGCGTTATTAGGTACTTATACACCATTCATTTAACTCTCAGAAAACTGTTCCAGTCGCTGGGGCAGACATTTAGGGTTGTCAACGGCAGTGGTCCACCTCCCTCAACCCCAACCTCATTATGAGCCAATTCTCAAAGTGTACATCGCTAGCTATATCTCTTACTTCGCCAAAATAAATAGATATGGTATGCCTTAAATATTATACCTACCAATGTTTTACTAATGAATGATTATTAATATAATAATTATTAAAGCTTTTCTGGGATGCGAGTAAATCCGCAGGCACTTAACTATTTATTTTTATATATCCATGGTATTATTTTAGAGAAGGAAAAATTCGACTCGCAGGCAGGATTTTCCTTCACTAAAATAACTTTATAATCTTAGCATGAAAAATGCAAAAAAAACACCAAAAGATATCCATGGGATATTTAATTAGTTCTAAACGGAGGGGGTCGTTGACCTAAAGGGTCAAGGATAAGGTTAAAAGTTAAACAAAATATAATCCGAGAGAGTATTATAGAGTGCTCATTCCTAAATTTTTTAACAGTATGCCCATAAGCCCATAAGCATCGGTTAAACCATTTATAACAGTGACACCTTGATAAAATTAAGAGCAATGTTTTGTTTGAGCGTGTAGTGTCTCAAATTTAGTAGGCGGTTCTATATAAAGCTGAAGTCATTACATCTAAACGAACTTTTGTTAATTAACTGCAAGAAAGAAGAGCTTGCTGAATTCTGAAGATATACTATAAACAGAAGAATAGAGAAGATAGCAGTCCTCCTCCTCGCGTTCACTGCCGGCGTCCTTATGTGTTATGATAAAATCATAAGGCACGCGGTGAATGCCAAGAGAGGACTCATTCGACGAGCAAATTCAAGATAGAAGATATCTAGGAACACCAGACATTTAGAAGAATAATTATAATATGATAGTATATATTGGATTCTAATAAATCTTGATTCAAGTTACCATAAGTCAACATAAAACGAAGTGAAAATCTTAACTGAACTAAGATCTATTGAAATCATTCATTGTGTGTACTCAATTAGGTATTCATCTACACTTATTCCACTCCAATAACTAATGGTGTATAATAACATGTTGCGATTATTTATTGCTGAAAAGTCTAGTAGAGTGTAGGTAATCATTGAGTTGACTAGCGCCATCTATCGAATGCAAACAATAGTCATTGTAACAAGATTATTAAATAATATTGTAGTAATATTATTATTAAACATTTCTAAGGCGCTGTAGTAAAGTAGGTAGATTTACATATAAATCTTGAAGTATTCCACCTAGGTACATTAACGTTTTCAAAGACACATACCTACACAATCTGGGTCAGTGTTTCATTGTTTTGCTAAGTATGCGAAATTGCATAATTTACACAATTTGACTCAATTTACATTCGCCTAATTGGAGCTGTTACAATACCTAATAACTTCCAATCGAGTAGCTAGCATTATCAAAAACATGTGTAGGCTTACTTTATTTGTCTATAGACCGATAGATATATTTTGTAATGGTATTTTAATAGAATTGCAAATGAATATGTTTTTGTGTACGGATCTCACCAAAAACATTCACAAGTAGGTATGTAGGTAATTCTGAAATTCTGCTGAAAAGGTAAACAAACAGTCCTGTCGTGATTAATAATGATACAGATATGACTCACCGTTCTAACCTACTGACCTCGGGTTAAAAATATATTTACATGGTACCTACATATAAAATGGCCAGATAAAAGTTGCAATTAAGTAGGTAAATCTATATATATAAAAGAAAGTCGTGTTAGTTACTTCATTTATAACTCAAGTACGGCTGAACCGATTTGGCTGAAAATTGGTGGAGAGGTAGCTTAGAACCAGGAAACGGACATAGGATACTTTTTATCCCGTTCCCGATACTTTTTATTCCACGGGGGCGAAGCCGCGGGCAGAAGCTAGTATTAAATACTTTCTAATAGTTTACGCCTCTGCTTACTTATTCTTGTTCTTACTGTCCTATTTTGTCTTGCTGTCTAAACAAATGTGATGCAGAATATGATTGATTTGCGACAAGTGTACCTAACCTTTTTCGTGTGAAGATCTGTCCTTCACCTCTTGAAATCCCAATTCATACATAAGATCCCAATCTTATGTCGGATGCCTAGTAAAGTACCAACTTAAACTACATGGATATAACTTTTTTCATTAAGTGGAAAACCTGGAAAGTATTTTCTGATTTTCTGTCGGACAGACACGGCGGATTAGCACTAATAGGTACAGATGCGAAATCTTAAGCATCCGTTTTCTCTCACCAGATAGTTAGTACATAAGGAAATAAGGAATTCGGCATAGCTCTGTTTATGGAATAGTAATGAAATTGTAGTTAAAAATATGTAGGAAATTGTAGGTAAAATAATTATTTCTGGAAGATCTTTTTATGGATTACTAGCTTCTGCCCGCGACTTCGTCTGCGTGGACTTCAGATAAAAGTAGCCCATGTGTTATTCCAGACTATAATCTATCTCTGTGATAAATTTCATCCAGATCCGTTCCGCCGTTCTGGCGTGAAAGAGTAACAAACATCCATCCATCCATCCATCCATCCTCACAAACTTTCGCATTTATAATATTAGTAGGATAGGAAGGATAGGATGACGGCAAACGAGCTTACGAGCCACTTGGTGGTAAGTAGTCATCGTCGCCCAGCAGACACCTGCAACGCCAGAAGATTTGCTGATGTGCGAGCCCCTACGGACTGCAGACTGCCAGAGCCACAGCAACCGAGGGGGAACAGGCTCTTACGCGCAAAAGTCGAGACACACACGAAGGTATTTTACGATAGATTCCGACGTAAGGGTGGTCACTAGGCTGAAGAGGTCCTACCACCGAGCAAGTCAGATATTTTCTTGCCTCTCACGAGATGTCTATATGTGAGAAAAAGTATTCTAACCCGTCCCCACACGGTGAATACTATTACCTATAGGATATTATTATGCCTATTTGCTCCTGCAAATAGGTATCTATTGTTCTTGACGTCACATCGAGCGTGCCGAGGAGTCGCTCGGGACCGGCTTCATCATTCAACAGCAGTCCCCACTTTCAGACAACCTCGGCTGCTCGCTCACTCGCCGCTACGGAACCGCGCGCACGCGTCGGTTGTCTTCCCTTTTTTTTATTAGCGCCTATCGAAATACAGTTCATAAAGAAGATAATCAGTTTCTATTAGCAGTCAAGACCCCCAGCAACACACCTGGAGCTTGACTCTCAACAGTGGTCCTTCGAGCCGGATCACTGTTGAGTGTCAACTACTAGGTTTAACTTCGGTTATCGCTGAAGAAACTGTTGTCTAAGGTTTGTTTTCCACGTAAATTCCCAGATAAATCTTGACACACTAACACGTTCTAATACGACAATAAGAATCATGATGATTTTAGTGGATAATATCTATTCATTGATATAATATGACAAAAAATCGTTCCCATGAAACGGGTTCGGATGTAACAGCAAAACAAAATCTGACCTTGCTTTGTACGCAAGACTGAGGATGTTGCATTATTAATTACGATACGTATAGGTAATGTTATTATTTGTTTTTCCGTAGTTCCAGCCTTGTATAAGTCTTGACGCTTTTTGCATCTAGCAGTTAGGTATTACGTAGGTATTGATTAAGCTTTCCTAAAAGTGAGAGTACCTAATTAGAATTTCTATAAACTTACCCAATCCTCAGGTATTCATTCAAATCAAAGATGTCATCGACCATATCTACTGGCAGTATGAGATCAATTCAGAATTTACAACAATTATTGGAAATGTGGTGTGAAAAAATCGAATCAATACCTGCATTTTGTAATATGTTTTGTTACTATAAAAGTTTGATTCGGCTTAAATAAATTTCCTAATGAAAAATGATATGGATGATATATATATTATGAGCTTCATATTCATACCTACATATTTTATTGATAAGTAAGAAATATGTATTAACTATTTGGTTTTCCCAAATACTTAAAAATATCATATCATATAGGCACCATCACGCCTATAGGACATACCCATGTTTAAATCCCATGTAATAGAGGGCAAACGTACTTATTGATTAACCGAACATAAATCTAAACTCCGAGCTGCCACTGAGAATTTCAAAGGAAAAACCAATAACGCTCCTTGACCTGGGAATCGAACCCAAAACCTAATTAGCAGTCGCAGTTACGACCACTAGACTAATGAGGCAGTAAATGACAATATAGTTATTGGTTTTGGAGGAATATAATATAATTATACAAGTACGGTGTGTCCTTTTAAAAAATGCGTTCACACATAGGTACTCCGCGTGAGTACGCCGAGGTCGCGCAGTGATAGCACAGATGTATGATGTGTTTGCAGTCCTTACGGCCGATCCCATTATAACGTACTACATATGCATGAACTCATTACCTATGGTGTGTATAGGTAATGAGTTCGTGCATATGTAGTCTAGGCTAACATTAAATTTAAAAAAAAACCGCAGTATGAATCATGGTTACCGTGTTCTTGCAATATCATCGAAGTAACAGGTAACCAAATATCAAATCGATCAGACCTGTGGAAGTTGCTCACATGCCGTCATCAACTAGAAAAGAGCTTATCTTCAAGATAAGCTTTTCTTAGATTATAGATAAGAACACTTTTTTTTTATGGGATAGCGGGCAAACGAGCAGTCAGATCACCTGATGGTAAGCGATACCCGCCGCCCATGGACACCCGCAACACCAGAGGAGCCACGAGTACGTTGCCCGCCTTTTAAAAGGGTTTGGGCCTCCGGTAACCTCACACACCCAGCGAAACACAACGCAAGCGCTGCTTCACGCCGGTTTTCTGTGAGGCCGTGGTATCACTCCGGTCGAGCCGGCCCATTCGTGCCGAAGCATGGCTCTCCCACATTAACACTTTTCGAACTACAAGAATGAATCAAAGTACGGCTACAAGGCCATAAACAGACATACTAGTAACACGTTAAACTTATAACGTGTCTTTTTGCGTAAATTAAAACATATCTTCTTCTGAGCCTTATTCCCAACTATGTTGGGGTCGGCTTCCAGTCTATCCAGTTGCGGCTGAATATCAGTATTTTACACGAAGCGACTGCGACCCAATTTCTGAGCAATACCGATATTCGGAGGATAGATAAAAAGAGGAGGATATTAAATAAACTTATCGAGAAAAAAGGATATTAAAATTAAGAAATTTAGTTATAGTGTCAAGGTGTTAAGTATAAATATGTCCCCTAGGTCCGGTGATTGTACCGCAACACAGCCTGTCACGGTCGTGGCGCATATAACGAATCCATGGCCGTAACCATAGGGCAAGGGACGGCAGTAGTAGTGTAGTCGATAGGAGTCCGAAGTACCCTGCTGCCTTCCTAGGTAACAGACGATCCATGAGGATTTGCCCTCCTACATTCCTCCCTCCCACATTTACTTATGTTATCTAAACTAATAGGTATTATTAAGAGGAAAGATTTGATTGTTTGTTTGCATTGAATAGCCCCTGAATTTACTGGACAGATTTGTAAAATTCTTTCACCATTAGAGTCATACATTATCCCTGATGAACATAGTCGATAGAATGAATTAAAATTTATAATTTTTGAATTTTTGGTTAAATACCCGGGCGGGCCGCTATTTTTTATAGATCTGAACTAAGTAAATTAGGTCCTCATCATGTAGGTAACAGATAAACACTTTTTATGTACTATTTTATCTCAGAAGACAGGAAATACCTACAGGAAAATTGGAATCAACGTCGTCGGAGCCCCAGGCAACAAAACGTATTTAAATAAAATATTACACCTTGACATTGTCTCAAAAACGAATAGCCTTTCAAATACCTAAAAGCCACTTGAACAATTAGTTTCAACTCATAAAGATAATGAAGACACCACAGAGTTATAATTGCTAGCTCTTCGAAGCGTTTTGCGTAAGCTATCAATCAGCATTATTCTAAAAGGCATGAAATCTATAATAAGTAACACAAACTTCCGTGACTTATTTTGACACTTTTGTACTTTACTATATCACCCATTCAATTATTAATAAGTAGCATTTACAATTTTGATTTCAAACTAAAACTTAATACAAACATTTAGGAACCTGTAATTAGCAAAATTAAATACGGTGTAGGTATACTAAATTCCCAAATTCTTACAAATTCGCTGTTCCCGTAAAAAAAACCGTATTTTTCATCCCGATGGCAACCATGAAAAGATTTTACCTACCACGAATTCGATATTATGGCTACAAGGTATCAATGTGGTAATAGGTGCAGGTTGCAAGGCAAAAAAGCCGCTTTAAAATAATATAAAATAGTTTAGAGGAATGGCTGAGTAAGACCCAGTGATTAAGGCTGAACTCAGGTTTGAATCAGCAAAATATGCTTACCTATATGCTGATTAAAACCCGAGTCCAATACAGCATTTAAGATTTCAGCATCAGACCTTTATTGTTAAATTAAACTCGTACATTGATTAAATTATCTAATCGTTATTAATTCGATCTATTGCAACTCTTAATATAAATTCCTTATGTTTGTTTTTCATAGCCACGCGTCTTCATCATTTGGCTTTCATGAATATTTATCAGTTATCTCAATTAATGCAACTTTAAATTAATGACTAATTGCTTTTTAATTTTGTGAAACATAATGAAATTACAGTGTACATTGATTACACAGGTCGATGGCGTGCCTTCTCCACTTAGTAAGTAATTGGTACAGCAAAGATGCGCTTCAGGTTTGTCACGTATCGATGCGTGACCAAAGTGTGTTTTATGAGTATTGTCGTGTTGTGTAACTCGGACATCTGGCTGGACCCTGGACCCGCAGCTATTCATCGTCGAAGTCAATCAATGCGGAAACAATTTCAAGGCTCCGTAGGTGGTGGTTCAAAAATATTAATTAACTGTTTAGGAAAATAAAACCAACCTCAAATAATTTGTTGTTTTTGTAGTTGTAGGTATAATTATTTGTTTAAATAAATAATTCATACATAATAATGTTTTTATGTTATTTCAATGCGCGTGTCATAACAGCGCAGATAACTAACTAATAAGGAGGTAGGTGTATTTAATCGTGTATCTATTAAATTCTATGAAAAATATATAAAGTTTGTACTTTTATTATTTTATCATTAATTTTACAACAAAATTTAATTATGAAAGAAGTTAAAAACTCGTGTGTATGAGGCAGTAGGATACTACATCTAACATGTAATGTCGCACAACCTGTTTACGTATTTATATTGTTTATTCATTCCATAGAGATTAGGTACTCAAGACTGAAGACCGAAGGCAAATCACATTCAAGTGGTTTTACACTAAAAGCCTGGCAGCCGTCGCAGACATTACCTACCACAGAATCAATAGGCTGTGACAAAGTTATTGACTAGTTTTTGTTACCAATAAAAAGTAAAAATGGAGAATTGTTTACTGTTTTAGCCACTGTAGCACTGTCAGCGATACCTGTGTTAACGAAATAAAAATAAAAATCCTTCGTCGTATTTTTACTAAAACAGCATTAAAATTCCTTGTAGGTGGATCATGAAACGCCAGCGAAGACGAACAAAGAAGAAACATGAAGTACCTACTTTATCTTGATAACTTCTTACATCTAGCCAAAACACCACCTAAATGGCGTCTGTAATCTAATCCCTATCGGGAACTCAATCTATATTGCGAAAACCGTTCCGAAGAAGATCCTAAAAACTTACAGACCACCAAATTGCGGGCGCTTATGCGCCCACAAATTGGATTTGGCCGTATCAACCATAAGGAGAATGTTCCCAAAGGAGGATTTGTGACTTGTAAACATTATGGAAGTTTTCTGAGTCAAGCATTAGCATTCCTCGGAAGGGAAGTAGCTAGTATCAGTCAGTGGGAAAATACGTGGTCCACTGAGAATTCAGGAAACATTCTGTGCGTATATTACTTGGGTTACTACTCACTCACATTGATACACGATCGGAATGAATCATCATTATTTATCAGCAATGATTTTAGATAGACCTAAAAATATTTGTATGTCAAACATACATATTTCGTATTGTAACGAATCATATGTTCTTTGTGTTTTCTGATTTGATTTGCTTGCAAAATGCATAAGATATACATTTTACATCTATCCTGAACAAAGCTCAATCACCTAAGTAATAAGTTAATAGCTGCTTTTTAAAATATAATATTTAATACATAATTACAAAGGAATGATGTCCCACAATTTTCACAATGGTGTTGCTCGGGCCGCAAAAATGAAAGTAGTAGTTTTTCTCAACGTGCATCAGCATTATATTACAAATTTGTACTCTGAGGCATCAGCTGACAATCTTCCCACGCTTGTAAAAGTGGACGGACGATGAAGGAAGGCTACCAGCTACCAACCTGTTACTAATGGCTGTTGTTTTTACCATGCAAATTCTAGCGAATCCTCTAATAAATAGGTTCTCCAAAGAGTAATTCAAAATTCTCCTTTCTTCTCGCCACCACCAAGCAAAAAACTGTATTTATACGTTTAGACATATATATATATTTAGACGTTTTATTAATAATAGTAAAATACACCTCCTGTAACATGTAGAATAAAGAGAATGACAATGTTTAATTTTATATTTTTGTCCAAAACCTAAAGATTGTAGGGAATGCCTAATGCTACTAAGTCCGCCTTATGTGCTATTATTGTGCATACTATTACTATTGTGACGAGCATAGAAATACAAATAAAGAAAGCTTCACATTAATTTCTTTTCTCAGAGTTGGTTCTAAAAATGGCATAAAAGGTTCACAAAGGAACACTTTAACAAAAGAAATCATTGCAAATACTTCAATCAGGGATTATATTATATTTCCTGGATTATATTTCTTTCCTAAATTAACTTTATTATTGGCCATATTTTAATGCAGAAATGAGGCGACTTTGGTAAAGCGTCTGGTTATATAAATGGGGGTTACGATTTCGAGTCTCAGAAATTGTTATTTCATAGTATCTAAAGTTGAGTTGACATTGCATGAGACCATTCGTAACAAAATAGGTACCTATATAAGAACCGTGTCTACAAACGAGACATCATTAACAATAAGGTAAGCAAACATTTAGCATTAAATACACTTAATGACCTTAAACGTGTACGCGAACCCACGTAAACACGACGGTATATGTATATGAGTGTATAACTCACTTATCACTACCTGCGACACTCGTGTCATATCTGCTCAGTGCTCAGACAATAACAAAGCTATAAAGAAATGCGACTGATATATTTATCTTATCTGCCACGCACTCGCCAAAACGTGGCCGCACAGTAGATCCACTATCAACACTTATTGGCCAACAAAGGGACGCTATGATTATTTTTTGACAGATGGTTATATGGATTAGGGGAAAAACATACAAACACTAGCGATACAGCCAATTATCGTTCCAATTTGTACTCTTCGCCTTCCAAACTAAGGATGTTTTCAATTCGTCTAATTATACTTGACATTAGATTTTGTTATGCAATAAGGAATATTCTGTCTATCTATATTGTTTTAGTTGCGTAAAAATCTTCATAAATGCGGCCTACGGAAGGCAGAGGATTTAAGTTGATCACATGACTAGGCAGACTTGGATATTTGTCTTTATTTTATAAAGCGAAAAGCACATTTTCAGGTCCTGAACTTTTTTAGCGGCTAAATGTGAACAGAAACTTTGCTACAATTTATTATCGCTAAAAATTTTAGGTTGAGAGAGAGAGGAATGGCAATAAGGAAAATTGAATCTGTAGAGCGGCATCCCACTCGCACAACAAAATGATTGCGATAACACTTTGTAGTATGGAGCAAGGGGTTAAAATTACAACTATTATATATACGCAGCACAATATGAATCACAGACATACAAAACATCGTACTAATAAGATGTGACCTGTCATTGTATGAAAAGTCTATATAACAATCGGTGAATCATAATCGTGATTGATCAAAAGTGTCCAATCTACCCCACTGAACTTTACCCAAACCAGGCACAATTTATAGTCATAGAATGCAATTGTGCACTTAGCTCGTATGTTCCTCTCGCCGCCTCTTGAGTTGTGATACTATCGAGATGCCCTATTCTTAGCCCAAGTTACACGTGGTGGATATCTAAAAGAGATATAAATACGTCATGTGGGCAAAACGACGTAGACGCAATCAAACAATTAATAAGACAACAGTTGTGTAGAACTGACGACACAAAATGTATACATAGTCTTAAAGTTATATGGTTTATAAATCAGTCTATTACCGTCTCAGTGTTGGGTACGAGTGTCTTAGAGAGCCATGGTTCATAGTCCATCATAACGATGGCCTGTACCGAATGATAGACTTCATACAACTGCAAGAACTTTATAACCACATGTAGTAAATTACAAATAGTTATTTAGCTAATGACCAAAAATATTAAATACCCATTACAATTTATTTTATTGAAATTGTTAAGTAATTACTGGTAAGTATTAATGTACATTTTAGGTTGTGGTAAATAACATACCTTTGTAAGAAAATAATAAAAACCGTTATACGCATATAGCCTAGATAAACAGTGTCTAATCAGTAATCACCAATACGGTAATAATTACTCTCACTTATCCCTGCCATTACTATGTAAACTTACTTACCTCTACTGACACTATAACGGCTTAGGAAAATAATGTATGAGAGAGTAATCTATAGAAAAAATAAGCATAGGTATCTACATAGTTACAATAGTATGTTATCGATACTAAGTATATCCGCACCCATAAGTATCTAGAAAGTAAAACGACAAACATAAGTTGTCTACTGTCAATGTTTTCCTTGAATTTAAAACAAAGTATACAGAGTTAGTTGACGTCACATACGTACTCGTCGTGTCATTATATTTCCCTAAAATACTTGCCTGCTGGCTGACTAATCCATGTTACAAATCAATCTTCTTCGTTAGTCCCTATGAAATAGCTTAGGTCTTCTGCATTGCATGACAATTTGGAATTAAAAGCCAAGAGAGTCTGTACTATGAGGGTGCTGTCGGGATACGATGATACCGCGATTAAGTTATTGTATATGTAAAACTCAGTGAATTTTCAACTTCAGTGTTTCAGTGTTAAGCTTATTTTTCACTAATTCCGTAAGTTGAATCCCATTATAATAAATGTCAAAATTACTAAAAACTATTACGAGTGTTTGCATAAATTAAATTTTAAACTTCATACTTATTATTGTCAATCAAACAGTCAAGTCAATCCTTACTTACTGATAAAATTGGTTATTTCAGTAAGCATAAGAATTTGTATATAAAAACTATATTTATCGAGGTTTTGACGTATGAACAGATTGAGGCAATTTATAGCATAATATAAGGCTAGAATAATTACAATGACATCATTTGAAAATATAATCTCAATAAATGTATTATCGAAAAACTTTCTAAACAGCGTTTAGCATTCCATGGATATGTCACGGGCATCATTGACAGTATCCGGACATTAAAAAAATTGCGTGATCAAGAAACCTTAAAGATTTAAAATGTATTTACTGCTATAAGGAATGTATTGACATTGGGAACAATTAATACGGTAGGTAAAGTAAAAGTCTGTCTGATAAACGTTTCCAGTTATATCAAAACTTCGTTGATATAATTCAGATGGCCGGCTCGCATGATCCACCACACGAGTAACTCTCACTTGCGTGAACAATGACTATTTACTGCATTTCTTTACGTCTACTGTGATGTCTCTAAGGGGATTCCTAAAAATAATACATGTACCTATACATATCTGTGTCTGGTATAATTAATTATCTGTGAATGCATTTGATCAAATGGAATGTATTCATATTGCAGCCTTGCATTTAGTGGACAAGTACTATAAAAAGACCTAGATTGAATTTGGCAGCACATAACGAAGCGACCAAAATTTATATCTCTTTTTTTATACTATAAACATGGAAGTAAAGTCATGGCAGGTACTTTCTGCGGTCGACTTCGAGTTCACAGTTCCCACAAAACGTCATCAGACCTGCAACGTGGAAGTAAAATGCGGCACCTATACTTTTGTCCTATTTATTCGAGCCCGGGAGACTACCAAAGCTGTATAAACCGGGATGACTCATTAAATGTTGGCCACAGTTTTACCTCCGGGGAATTTCTCCTTTGTTACATACGTTAACGTTTTGGCTACTATTCAACTATCTGGCGAAAAACAATAAGAGCGTTCGAAAATTCGAAATTTAAGTACAAAAGGGAAATACTGAGATGATAATATCTAAGTAGTAGAAAATAATATACTCTTTCATTGCACTCTAATTGATGATGAATAAAATTAACATTTTGCATATTCAAAATCATAATTTGCAATTAGGTACTTCTAAATGATATGAAACAGCATAATTAATAAATTCTAGATCGGACGTTTTTTATAACATTATTATTAGCTTTTATCATTAACATTTAAATGAAGTTTAATGATAAACGATGACATTTTATTAATTAGAGTTATAGGCTAATCCAGATTCAATTGATTACATTATTAATTTGACACCAAGTTGTACTTATCGGCTACTGGTATTATTAGGAAGTAGGCCGTGGATACTTAAACCATTTTTATTTCATTCAAACCTAGCAACAAGTAAAATTTATTTAATTTCGAGTACAATGACTCAAAGTTTGCCATTACACTGCGTGGGCGCGCTGACAAATAAATAAATTTACGATTACCACGAGTAACGTATTCAATAATTAGCTACAAGCTATGTACCTACATAACAGGTTTTAAAGATAAAACCAGGCTTCCTCGTCAGTGTTACACGTTCGGACAAAGGCAGGATCTAGATAATTAGTTGCGGACAAAAATAGTCGTCGCAGTCGGGCCCTGGGCCAGGTGACGTCAGCGCGCCAGGGCCAGCGGCGGGGCAAGACGGGCCCCGCGCCAGTGTCGCGCGCGCCGTCAGCCCGCTCGCACGCCACCTACCGAGCCTGACTCAGCTGCCACCAGCCGCCGCGCCGCTGCCGTCTGCCCGCCAGCCGCCTGCTTGCCTCCACCGACCCCCTTTCAGCTGTCTACGCGATCCTGAACCACACGTTTACTTGTAAGTACTCAATGACGACCCTATCATATTTATGTTACATACGTGTTGAAAGCTATTGTCTAACTGCAACGATGCAACGCGATAACATCCGATGCAGATTTCTCTTCGGCCTACTGCGCTGGGGTATGAACTATTTAACGACTGCAATATACCTATTATAACTTAGTTTGTATTTAATTTATATTTAAATTTATTAATTAATGGGGCCTAGGTTATATCGGTACAGAGAAGCGAGTCAACCTTGGCGCATCGTGCAATGCAGCGGGGACCTTGCAAGTCACGCGTCAGAGTAACCTCGACTCACGCCGTACTCGCACCGCTACAACGATTTCCATCGGTACTATCGCAATTTGTCAGTCGGCCGGCGCGGGCGTGTTCCATTGCTTTTCGTTTAGACTAAGAAACGGCAACTCAGACACGAGACGAGCAATACATGCAGTATAAATAGATGAAATCGGGTTGTTATTATTGACTTGGTGCGGTAACATGTTGATAGACGCGCTATGGAACTAACGCAAACAGCTGACTGCTGACGACGTGTTTCTTTTTTTTGACAAATAAAAAATATGACGCGGTCATTCAAGGACGGTCGACCACAGACGAGAGGTATTTCCCGTTTTGAACTGTCAATGTGACACGTAAATGGAGATGGAATGATTATTTTCTCTGAATAGCCGCGTACCATATATTAAAGGCTTAACAACATTAATAAAGTTACTTTGAAGGCTTATGGACATATTCGTAATTATAAAATAAGTAATTAAGTTATATTACAAAACACACGTTCGCAAGGGGCCGCAATGTTCCAGAGTTATCGCGTTGGAAAAACACGCCATACTTTATCGTGTGTTGTTCACTATCAGCTCTGCGTTACAAACTGTATTGTAATGTCGAGTCGATACTCTTCAAGGGGCTCGGTACTTACAAACATCACGTGTACTTATTACCTCTATTCTTACAAAACTATTAAGTCACTGTAAAAACAGCTGCAATATCATAGAGCAGACCACTGAGTAACACATTTTTTTTAAATAACGGAGTAATTGTACGCTTAAGGTAAAACCAAAAGTAAACGTGATTTCGAAATTGAAAGTGCCCAAGTTTCATGAACCACTTTTTTTAAAACTCGTCCTGCCCAATTTCCGGGGCCTTGCTCGATAACCACTAGATAAACACGTTCACAATTAATATTGAACGTAACTAAGCGTTTATAACGTGATAAGATAGTAAAACCTTAGTAAACCTTTGAGATTGATTTAGTTACATTGATATAAAAATAATTAACCGAAAAAAAGGCATGAGTAGGTACTCGGTACATCAATATTCTAACGTTAATATTTATTCAATGTAACAAATTGGCTTCTACGAAGTCTTAGGACGTATTTTTTTCACCTCGAGTTGGCATTGATCGTGGTTCACAAAACCGGTAAAACTGCGGTTACCCTTCGCCGAACGTTCGAACATGCCTGACCAGCGACTAAGTTGTATTCAAATAAAACCACATTAGTACACTAACAATACCTTACATTTTTAATTCTCACACATTAACCTACGTGCTCCATTATGAAAATCCAAAATTTATTCATAACTTGTTATCTCGCTAATTAACCGTCTTAGCTGTCTAAATTGTAATTTGTTTTGAATGATCATTTTGACTACAATTTGCGTCAAAACGTTTCAGGGTAAATGAAAGATGATGCTCCTATAAATGTAAATACCATTTATCAATAACCTATATTTGTTTTTTCAGAGTGCAATGGTCAGGAGATACGAAAGAATGAGTGGACGCCAGTCCTGGAACGAAGATGATATGGCCAAGGCTGTTGCAGCGGTGGTGTCAGGTAAGATGGGGTACAAACTGGCTGCCCGGACCTTCCACATACCTCGGTCAACCCTCCAAAGGCGCGCTAGCAAGATAAGGTATCAGCAGCCTGACGACCCTAAACCTTTGATGGGCCACTACCGAAGGGTCTTCACTGACAGTCAAGAAAAAGACTTGGTTGGATACATTAAAAGTATGGAGAAGTATTTCATGGGAGTATCCAGACGTGATATTCGAGAATTAGCCTTCCAGTATGCAGAAGATAACAATCTGAACCATCCATTCGACGTCAACGCCAGGATGGCAGGCGAAGACTGGGTAAGGAATTTCCTGAAGAGGAACCCAGAACTTCTGGACAAGTCTGACCACGAGTTTGGCCTGGAGCCTGTGAACTTTGACCAGTTCTATCACTTTATGTGTCAGCTGTCATGATGAACCGCTGCTAGTACGTTAAAACTAGTTCTAAGTAAAAAGGTCAAGTTCGCCCCCGAAAGAGCCTCATGATTAATGTATGGCATGTGTTAATTCAACCTGTGTATACTACATATGCCCACTTTTGTAATCAGAAATATGAATATGTTGTACAAGAAATTGCTCAATAGCACTCATTTGCAATCTAAAAATGTTAACTACAACAATATTTTAGTGCAACTTGTATCCACAAGTTGAACCACATTAAGAAGTACATCATACAGTAAGAATAAGAATTTTGAAAACTTTTATAAATTTTATAATTCAAAATTAGGAAAATTAGTGGAAGTTAGTTAGTAGAGCCAAGCTCAAAGAACGCGATGTTACCTTAGACTTTTTTCTTAATTTGATTAGATATTTAATTTTGTTAATATTCAGGACCGTAGATTACAGGTAGGAAACGACCTTGTCCCCTCTTGTCGAAGTCACGGGTCCTCACTTATTAAGTACTTACGAAGTCTATAGTTATATTTCATTTATAGTTTAAATTTTGTTATTTAATGGTACCTACTAAAAGATAACTTGCTAAATTAAGGGCTGTGATAACAGAGAGAGGTGTATTTTTATGGAACATATCTATTGAGGTGATGTAGGTATCTATTTATAAAGACGGTATCTGATATTTAATAATTACATAGGTAGTTTAACATGTTTGATTAGGTAATTAGTGCTAAATGGTTGGAATAATGTTCCGTAAAATATTGGTCACTATTCTGTCGACGTGCAACAAGGCGGTGGTTTGATTTGCAATATTTCCTTTGTGCGTGCAATAATAAAGCTAAGAAATGAGTATTAAACATTACAGTATCTAACTACAATACGTCACAACAAGAAACGACAGACATCGTTTTACCCAAGTCACGCGCAGGCGCATGCACAGCTTGCGCACGCGCATAGATACCATTCAAAGACGAGTCAATACCTACAACAAAAAATTGCCACGTCGGAAAACTGACTGAACGTTCATGATTTCTGTTTTATATTAATATAAAATGCAACATGCAATTGCAAACTAAATTGTAAGCAAAGTGATGAGTAAATCATCTAAATATTCATGGAATCCACACACACGCGGGTAAATCCGCTAGCAAAGCAAACATTCCCATTAGCTAAGTTTGACGTAGCACATACTGTGCGGCGTGCTGCGTTGCCAGTTACGGAACATTTACCCCTAATGAATGCTGATAAGCACCGCGTCAGCGTTGCTAGCTCAATCCGACACACCACGTGTACTCAACACTATTTGACGTACCTACTACTTGTCTGCGTCACACACAAACTTTATGTTTAAACACTTTTTACGTGATAAAGGGGTAGGTTTGTGATATTTGTGGGAATTCGGCTTGTTTGGTTATTAAATGTAGTTCAAAATTTGTTTCGTGTTCGTCCAAAAATTGTAGTACTATTTTTCTATCGTCTGTATATTAATCCCACTGTACCAAATTAGTTATATTATTGTCGTTACCTGATTCAAGTTTTGATCTCTTAAACTTAGTTCAAAATAGCAAAATGTTTATTTATTTAGATCTCGAAATATTGAATATTGTTGGTTTTAAAGAAATTTTAACGTTTGAAAACAAATACCTGTATGCCAAACCATGTTGTTATTTTGAGATTTAATTTTAATTAATATAATAATATATTCCTATGTACTTAGTTTAACAAAGGATTATAAATTCAACTATTTAATAAAGAAAATTTTAATGAGGACTGAATTTCTATAAACTCCTGGAAATCCTGCTTCTATAAATAGGACAGCAATTCGTTTGATGTAAGTATGCTTAGAAGGAAAGTTAGAAAGCCACATTTTGCAATACCTGCGGAATCAATAGGTACATATTTGAAACACATAGTACCTCCTTGGTCATTTTGATTCATGAAAGCGGCTTTTTTAGCTAAGCTGAAGATGCTTAAAATTCAGCAACTGTATTGTTTATATGCTTGTCTGGGTGCCAGGCATTACATACAGTCATAAAATAAGACATTGTCTTTGGGAGTCGAGCGTAACGCAATGGCAAGTTCTAAGCGCACGTGATTTTCTTATGAAGTTTCGCATCATGTTGTGAATTCCATCACGTACAAATAATTATAATTATTCCCGTGTCCCATTGGTCTAATGGTCGCTAACACGGCTTCTAAATGTTAAGTCTCAGGTTTATTACCCAGATCAAGGAGTATTGAATTAGGTTTTTCTATAAAAATCTTAGTAGCAACTTGAAGTGTGCATTTTTGTCCGGCTTATACACAGATATAAGATAGCGACCTCAAAACACATTGGTGACGTGTAAGTGAATATGAGTACACTTCTGCTTAGTCTTTCGGGATTTTAGGAGTGATGGTATGTTTATGTTATGTTTATAATGCTTCCCCCTTGGGATCTTTCGCTAGAAACTGGCATGGTTCCAAGCTGATATGATCATGATTAAGGAAATATCTTAATTACTTCTATTGGCTGATATGATGAATGTTCTCGTTTCAACTCCCTCGCCTAATGGTCTTTAGTGCGAGTGCCATGCAGTAGGTCCTGGGTTCGATTCCCAGGTCGAGCAAAGTGTTATTGGGTTTGTCTATGAAATTCTCAGTAGCAACTCGGAGAGTGAATTTGTAGTCGGTTAATGGCAACGACGCTCACTCCCTATTATCACTGATCTAAACATACGGGCGAACTGTGGATAATAGTAAATTCCTGTCTAAATCTATGAAATTGTGATTGTATGTTATTTCAACTATAATGGAGGCGGAAATGAGCGAGCAACACCTTTGGTATTGTTTTAGGATTGTTATAAAATGCAATATTCAATCGCAGCATGAGTAACTCAAGTGCCAGTGCTGTGCACTTCTGTAAGTAACATATTCACTACAATCCAAAGAAAACTCCGTAATTAATAATTGTACTTGTTTTCGTGCATAACATATTGCGGGGCCATAGTAAACAAATAAATAAAACAAGTCATGCTTGGCAGACTTTGATCCCGGAGTAATAAAACAACATGAGATTAAAATTTAAACACTTCATACAATATTAGAATCTAGTGCCTTCCAGTTCGTTATGTTCAGCATTCAGCTTGTTTACAACTAATTGATATAAGAAACACCAAATACCTACCTAAGAATAAAACTCATATTAAAGTCTTTTCCTTCTCTATACAAAAAATTAACAAAGTTGGTTCAGCGGTTTAGTGCATATTACGTAGCCCACAAAGGCCATGCATCGGCACGAATGGGCCGGCTCGACCGCAGTGATACCACGATACCACATGTTTCGCCGAGTAAGTGAGGTCACCGGAGGCCAGAACCATTCTAAAAGGCGGGCAACGCACTTGTGACTCCTCTGGTGTTGCGGGTGTCCATGGACGGCGGTTATCGCTTACCATCAGGTGATCCGTCTGCTCGTTTACTCACCTATCCCATAAAAAAGGTTGACACGCAGTTTTTTATTATTACCCAAAAATTGTGTTGAGGAGGTTTTAAAAAAATAAAATTCAGCCGCATCTAGTTGGACTGAAAGCTGACCACAACATTGAGAAAGGTTAGTTGGATGACGAGGATTCATTTCAAATTTACATGAGACTTCAATAATACTTCCTCCACTAACCACATAACATACTCCTCTTAAAATTGTAGAACTCTAAAACGTTCATCTGATGACTGATTGATTTCTGTTATTGATTGATTTCCATGAAGAATAAATACATAACAAAGTCGACTACATGCTAAAACAAATTGCACTTGCATCGCAAATACTTCACTTGCAACGTGAGAACTATTTCTTAGAAAACACAATATCTTAAAAGCGGGAGTAAATCTCGAGTCTCCGTCCAATACAGAGTAAACAGGTCAGTGCATTTAGCTGGGCTGCGCTGTGCTAATGCTTGGAGTACGGGAGCGAGGTGTCCGGAAGGCGTGTCGTCGAGAGAGTGCTCACGTCCAAGAGTAGTAATGTGACAAGGTGAAATTTACGGAGACAGTCTCTCGGCTTAAATCTGCTAAATTTGCCGAATCTCAAGAAATGTTTATAGTTACATATATTTTTTTAATACTAGCCCTTTTTCGAAACAGGCTGATTAACCTTATGCAAGAATATACGTAAGTTTAGGCACTTGCGCTATTTAAATACACTAGTACCATATATCTGCTCGGCTCTAATACGTTTATACATAGTATGGATGCGTTACTTGCCCCAGTTTCTTGCACATTGCACTGAAAAGATCATGTAGCATGCACGCATAGCTGTTATCCTGGACCTACATGCTTAAGTGGCATGTACTGATGCTGAGTGTAAGGCCCAAAGGCAATGGTTCTTAACTTTATTGTTACAACCGTTTGTCAGCCAGTAAATGAAACTATCAATAATAGTGTTCTAATGATCGCGACAATTATAAAACTGTCATCAATAAACATTGTGTTGTGATTGTGGTCTGAAGAATCAAGAATCTGTGTAAATAGCGAAATGAAAAACAGTAAAAATTGTACGATGGTTGCTATTTTTGAACTTCAAGTTGTAACAGCGATTCAAACCTCGAGCACCTTTTTGTCAACATTACATTATAAAACCTAACACAAAGTATTCTTGACCAAGTAGGTTTTACAACATCCGCCCTTAATGGGAACAAAAAAATAAAGTAGTAATGCTAAACAAAATAGAAGACTAAAACATTACTACCAGACTAAACAGAAATACAAAACATAAACCGACGAAAAATAAATAAATGGAAAATTATTCTACCTATTTATCCCTAAACCCATATTAAAAACGCACCTTAGATGAGCTATACGCCTTAAGGGCTTGGTTAATACATCGGCTGTCATTTTATCCGTAGGTATAAACTTTATATCAATAAGACCCTCAGTAACCTTTTCACGAATAAAATGAAATCTCGTATCAATGTGTTTGGTCCTATTGTGGTGGATTGGATTGAGCACAAGTTTCTGTGCACTTTGACTATCATTGTATGGCAACACCCTATCAGCAAAACCAGTAATGTCACACACTAACCGTCTTAGGAAAATAGCCTCCTTTGCAGCACTAGTCAAGGACATATACTCAGCTTCTGTAGACGATAAGGCTACCGTCGGCTGCTTCTTACACTCCCAGCTAATAGGTCCACCTACTAGCGTGAAGTAGTAACCCGTGTATGACCGACGGTCATGTACACAGTTCGCCCAGTCAGCATCCGTGTATCCACACAGACATCCACCGACTTTCCTGTAAGTAATACAGTAATCCATAGTACCTTTTAGATACTGTAACACCCTTTTAGCGGCCAACCAATGCCTTTTATCATAACAGTTATTAAACTGACTTAAATAGCTTGTGGCATAAGCTATATCGGGTCTCGTATTAACAGCTAGGTACATGAGACATCCTATCAAGTTTTGGTAAGGATATTCACCAAGAGATGTTGGATTAGCTTTCTCCAACTTGTTATTCTCCAAAGGTGTAGACATCTCCTTGCAATCTCGCATATTAAACCGCTCCAATACCGCCTGAATATAGGTCTTCTGACTGACCACGATTTTATCGTCAACACGGTTAATATTTAAGCCTAAACAATACGACAATGTACCCAAATCTTTTAGTGAGAAAAAATTTTTCAAGTCTTTTTTGACAGCGTCGAATGAACTTTTTTCTTTGTAAAAGACAATTAGATCGTCGACGTAGACTGCAAGTATTATGGTTTCATTACTAAACTTTTTCAAGTAAACACATGATTCCGCAGATGTTCGTGCAAAGTCCATTTTCGAAAGAGTTTGATGCAATTTGAAATACCAGGCTCGAGCTGCCTGCTTCAAACCATAAATGGATTTTCTGAGCAAACAGACTTTACCTTCTGCCCCGTGCTCAGCAAATCCCTCAGGCTGTTGCATGTACACCGTCTCCTCTAAGTCTCCGTTGAGGAATGCGGTATCTACATCCATGTGTTGAATCTTCAAATCCATTTCTGCCGCCAAAGCTATAAGAGTACGCAGAGATGAATTTCGAACCACAGGGGCAAAAGTCTCGTTATAGTCAGTCCCCCAAACTTGACTAAAACCTTTTGCAACTAGTCGCGCCTTATACTTGACTATTGCACCGTTCGCGTCCCTCTTTATCTTGAACACCCATTTACATGGAATAACCTTTTTATTTGGTTTATCCACTAATGTCCATGTCTGCTTATTCAATAAGGCATCATACTCATTCTTCATAGCGGAGATCCAGTTATCTTTATCATCGCTTTTAATAGCTTCACGATAACTTTTCGGATCATCACACAACAATTCAACACCGAGAGTGCCGTATGAATAAAAATCAGGAGGTTTACGAACTCGTTCTGGATATCTTCTCTCAGGACATACATCACTGGGTTCATCTGAAGGAACAAGGTACAAATCACTTTGTTCACCCGAGTGTAGAAACTCCGTGTCACCAACACCACCAGCTTCATTAGACGCGTCCACAAAATCGTCAACTTGCTCTACCTCCATCTCCACACCTTCTGAAGTAGGTGAAGAAGTAGTAGTAGAAGCAGATGAGATAGAAATCTCCTGTGGCGAAGTGGTATCTAAAGAAGTCTTTGAAAAAAGATCAATGACATTGGGGCTCACAACAACTTCAGGCTGAACAGGTTTATCCTTCAATCCTGAAAAAATATTTTCAAAGAACGTAATATCGCGTGACTTAATCAACCTCCGAGGGTTTTCCGCGCTACGGAAATAATAACTCTTTGGATCGTCTGAATATCCAACGAAGATATGTTCAGAAGCTTTCATGTCTAGCTTAGTTCTCTGGCATGAAGGCACGTGAACTAAAGCTCGGCAACCAAATATCCTTAAATGAGACAGATCAGGTTTACTACCACACCACATTTCATATGGCGTCTTACCATCAAGTGCACGATGAGGTGACCTATTCTTTAAATAAACACTAGTCTCAACAGCATCCTGCCAAAAAGCTTTCGACAGAGAGCTCTGTGCTAGCAAGGAACGGGCCTTCTCTACAATACTACGATTACAACGTTCACTTACCCCATTTTGTTGAGGGCTGTATGGTACAGACGTTTCATGTCGAATCCCTTGAGCCTGCAAATAGTCTGTCAACTCCTTGTTGACATACTCGGTACCATTGTCTGACCGAAGAGTTCGAATCTTAGAGCCAGTCTGTCTCTCAACAAGTGCTTGGAAAGCGCAAAAAGACTTCTGAACTTCTGTCTTAGATGACATACAATAAAGGGATATAGAACGTGTATAGTCATCTACAAAAATAATAAAATATTTATTACCTTTAAAAGATTCAGTGGTCAGGGGACCACAAACGTCCGTATGGACCAATTCTAATGGTGACGAAGCCTTCTTATACTTTATCCTTTTGAAAGGCTTTCGGGCCTGCTTACCCTCTACACAAGGTATGCATGGTTCTTTGTCAACCTCAGTATACTCCACACCAACAGCTAGACCTTTTCTGAGTAGATCCATACCAACACGGCAGAGATGTCCTAGACGCTTATGCCAAAGCTGAAACTGGGACAAATTAGTGTGAACATTGTAGGCTAAAACGCTTTGCGGCTTTACTGTACAATCTAAAGTGTACAATCCACCACAAATAGAGCCATGTAAAACAGGACCTTTTATAAAAGAAACATCATTAGAATTATAAAAATTACACCCATTCTTATCAAAAACAATCGAGAAACCTTTCTCTACTGCCTTTTTGACTGAGAGTAAATTATAATCTAGGTCAGGAACATGTACAACATTAAAAATCTTCTTGAAATCGGTTTTCGTGTCAATCGCAACATCTCCTAAACCCACAGCCGACAAACTTTTGCCATTTGCGACAGTTATCTTCCCATCACAGTGTCGATAACTATTAAACCATTCAGCATGTGGTGTCATGTGAGTTGACGCACCAGAGTCGATAATCCACTTCTCAGATAACTGAACATTAGGTGCGGACAAAGCC
Source organism: Acronicta leporina (assembly GCA_947256265.1). NCBI lineage: Eukaryota > Metazoa > Arthropoda > Insecta > Lepidoptera > Noctuidae > Acronicta > Acronicta leporina. The sequence continues at coordinate 14,605,806 of OX366513.1, forward strand.
AGTTCCGTGACATTATCCAAAGCCAATTCCGTCACTTGATTCGTCATATTCCCTGTACTAGAAGCAATCAGTCCCTTATCTTCAGAACAACTTTCTGTAGAGCAACGCGCCTTTGCCTTTTTCTCCTTCTTTTTGAGAGGACAATTAGGACTAATGTGCCCAGGCTTCTTACACCGAAAGCAAATAACCTGTTTTGTATGCAACGCAGCCACATCATCTTTAGTCGTCTTCGTCATTTCGCTCAACAACTTAGTCCTCACTAAATCTGTTGTGACTTCAACGCTCCCATTCTCAAGCGCCATTATCAAGGGCTCGTATCGGGACGTCAGACCTCCCAATATAATAGCTGCTAAAGAACTATCTTCTATGGTTTTGCCAATATCGGCCAGGTCTAGTGCTGTTGTAGTTATTGCCGTTAAGTAAGCTTCTAAATCAGAAAAGTCAGATAAGGAGTACCTGTACAACTTGCGTTCCAACGACAATTTACGACCCAAACTTCGATCCTCGTAGGATTTCATAAGAGCATCCCACGCTTCCTTTGCGGTCTTAGCTGGTCGAACAATTGAAATAGCAGCGCCATCCACAGTAAGGCATATCTTGGAAAGAGCCTTTTCTTCCTTCCGTACATCGTCGGACGTCTTATTCCCTTCGACAACTACTCCGTTTACGGTTTCCCATAATCCTTCATGGATTAACAACATTCGCATTTTAAATTTCCACACAGTGTATCCTTCTCTATTACAAAGTGTCGGAATACCATTTATGGACATACCCGAAACTGCAGACAACATGTTAACTAGGTACAATTTCACCACCAATCTTCTTTTAAATTTGATCGTAGATAAAATAAATAGAGCCTTCGTGCTGATAACGTGTTGTGATTGTGGTCTGAAGAATCAAGAATCTGTGTAAATAGCGAAATGAAAAACAGTAAAAATTGTACGATGGTTGCTATTTTTGAACTTCAAGTTGTAACAGCGATTCAAACCTCGAGCACCTTTTTGTCAACATTACATTATAAAACCTAACACAAAGTATTCTTGACCAAGTAGGTTTTACAACACATTGATATGGCCATAACTATCAGGTAAAGCAGATATGTAGATAAACGCATATTGGTAACACAAATGTTAAGAAGAAGCTGACCATCACCAGCCTAGACCTAATAAGTAATCGGGATTCCATCAAACTTTAATTTTTGATCAAAGATCCGAAGATAACTCGCTAAAACATGAATACGGATTCTCTTTACCCTATGTTTATTGTTTTTGATTATCTTAATTTTGCGTTTAGTTTTGAATATTTTTAATTCAGAATGATAATTTCTTGTTTGGCATAATTTAAATATTTTAAGGATCAAATAAGTACTTCGCAAGTACAACTTGATTTAATGAAACTCCTCAAATTCACCAACAGAGGTTTTTAAAAGAATTTTTAAAGTTTGGAAAAAGAAACAGGTATTTTGCTTTGTTTTTTTTGTATTGTAATAGTTTTGAATAAATTTTATAATTCGCTTAACGTTTCTTATTCATTAAAAAATCCATTATAGCTTGTCTTATTCATACTGTGAGGCAATGCTACTTGTTAGTGTAATAACTATAACTACGATGTACACGTTGTACGCTGTCGAGTACACAGGATGGTTCTATGCACTAATGATGCCGGTTTCATATTGCTTGGCTTTACTATATGGGAGGTTAGTTAATGTGTAACACGATGATGATAAAGCTTTATGTACCCGCGCCTAGGGTTCATGTACAACATACCTTAATAAAGCACGTGTATTCTGTGTGTATTATTATTAAATTTCTTTACCCTCTGCTTGTTTGAGTAGCACTGAGTAAGTGGACTCATTTGAATGAGGCAGCCTATTATATTAGCCACATTTTGTTTCAATTAAAATAGTCAATTTCTATCCAGAAGCCTCGTTTGCTTTATCTAATATAACAATGATACCTACAATACAAACTTATTATGTGTATGTTAAAAATAAAAATATATATTTTATAGCTATGTGTAACAAAATAAACGGTTGGTTGCTTTGGTATAATTTCTACAACTTTTTATTCAAAATTTGTTTGTAATTAGGTATCACCTAACAGAATTGTTTAGATCTATTGTGCTCGTCTAATAACGGCTAAAATAACGCCCACTCTTTTCTGAGAACTCCCTAACTAAAGTCTAAAATCAATATTGAAACACTCTCTCGATGAGGAAACCGAGAATAAGAAAACAGCCTGTCAGAAAAAGTAAAAGCATAACAGTATATATACGTACTAGCAATGGAACGTGGGCGTTTGCCTCCTACGTGAAAAGAAAATGGATACAGATCGAAGAGAAAACTGTAAATTATTATTTCATATAGCTACAAGTGCAGTGCCTTTGAAAATTGCATTCACCATCTGCACACAACTCGTCGGTCGCACACTTTGCTATAACATTTTCTCTCGTGTGCAGCAGTGTGGCGAAACGTATTTTATTATTTGGTTTATAGTTGTTTGAAAGCCAATTTATGAGAGCGAGGCGACGACGCGGGAAAAGCAAAAATAACGTTTGAAAGGCTCCGTCTAAAGAAAATATCCTTTTCAAGATATCCATTAGGGGAACGACAAGCGAGAAAAACATCTTATAGCTGTTATGGAACAGACTTCCTATTAACTTTTATGTTTAAAAGCTTTTGATTAGCGCTGTGTCGATGAAATTATATTTGCTACCAATTATGAAACAAATATAATTTCATGTTTCAAAACTTAAGTGAAATTACATTCAAAGTTCACAACTTTAGTTTCACCAATTCACTCGCCTGCTTTTCTAGCAAAATACTTTGCCAATAAGTTAAGTAACCAAATAATTGTCGTTTGTTACGACATTAATAATACTTATTTAAGGACAGAGATTTATATTGATTAAAATCATTTCATTCACACAGAAAACATTATAAAATAACACTTCATAGGTATACTTAAAATCATAATCATCCATCAGGAACAAATGGGCATTCTGCTTCGCTCGTTCCCCGCCCTAAGCTTCAGTTTTTATTGGAAATTACGTGAGAAGAAAACAGCACTGTATAGCACATTTATCAAACGCTGTCAACACAACACGAGTTTTAAAGGAAATAAAAGCTCGTTCGTGAAATTTATTGAGAGCACCAGTCTTATATTTTAGTGTTGTGCTCTCGCAGCAATACCTACTAATAATACCTCACCTGTACACAAAGGTGAAGTTTAATATATTTCAACAGAATGGAAATTTTCAACAGTCAGAGAATTGGATTTCATTCGTAGCTTTGGTGCCAAAGCTTTATCTCCAGCTCGCTTTTCCACTACATCGATAATAAAGAACCCAAAAAAGCCTCGGCTCGGTCAAAGCTTTATGTGGAAAAGTTGGAAGGTTTCGGCACGATCTTGTGGCGATATTTTATCTCGTGGGCTATAACCGATTTAACTTTAACGATAGGTTTTCTTTTAGCGCTGTTCTGTTCTTGGTTTGAAAGGCTGTGCCTGATAGAAAGGATTAGTAACTTGCTGTTATACAACTACCTGCTTTTCAACGTGAATTTCGAAAAGAGATTAATATGTATTTTCAAAATCGAGAGCGATTCTCTGATTGTATTATTTGTTGTCTGACATTATTTTATTATTCTCTAATATAAATTACATTGCTAAACTTTCAGAATAAGTTTACTTAGAACCAAAAAATATATATATTTAATTAAATTAATCATGTATTGAAATTAACCATTGTAAGGCGCTTAAAATTGATTGCACAGATTTAACTGTGACATGACACTTCGCTAAAAGGAGGTAGTTGAACGAAATACATACTTATTACAGAATTCCTCAGTGACCAGATTGAATGCCTGCATTAACGTAATGCGCAGACATCTTCAAAAGAGTGGCTTCGTGCCACATAAAGGCATGTTTTCTTGTTCAACTTTAATTTGAACTCCTCAAGCAAGTTTTCAGCATGCTTTAAGGACTGTATACGTTGTTTACTTAAAAAATTGAGAAGCAATCCAATTATATTGATGTTTGCGCCCCTCAAAGGAGCTGAGAGCAGCATGGCGGCTTCCGTACCGGAGAACGCGGCGAGCGACGGCGCACTTCGAGAGCTCTACCAACGCAAACTTAAGAGAACCGACAACTTTTATTTACGTCGTTCGTCACTCTATAACGACGCTACTTCAGACTTCAAATGAATGGTTCGGTAGAGTTTTTCATTCCGTGTCAAAGGCAATGGATTCGCGAATAGATGCCCTGAATGGTAGCGTTCAATATATTTATATTTACGAAGTCTCTGAGTGTATTCGGAGCACATAATAATATCGTAAAGAAACGTTGCCGTCGTCCTAAATACGATATATATTCGTATTCTCACTCGCTTTCTTTCAAATATATTTCTCAGCTATGTCTTCGGCTCTTTTTTCCACGTGCGCTTGAATATCTGACTATTTTACAATATTCGATAGCAATCGAAATATTGCATGGTTCTCTACTCAAAAACCTATTTCAGAAGCCGTCTTACGTTTTTTTAGTCATTAGCACACTCACGAGTTTCCTATCATAAAAATCAATGATTATCTTGAATATATTTCAGCGTTTCTTCTCAGAGACCGTCAAATAGGAAATGCGGCGGCAAGTGGTTTTTCATATGCCATTATCATTATAATTTCATAAAGAATGAGTACTTTATAAGTCCATTATTACTTTAAACGTAAACTTATCATATTATTATGATTTCTTGTTGTGTTTATTCGCAAAGTGCCAACAGATTTGAAGAAAACCCTATCTTCAGCAGTTACAGCCAGGCGGATAAACAATAAGGGGCGGGCTTTTGCATGGACCCTTTTGAACACATGCCCAAAACAAGAGCTTAATCGCATGGAGCTATCAATAATATGATTGGTAGTTATGGTTAATTACAAAACAACATAACACATTATTAATACCTCCAACGGACCCGTTCATATGACATATTTCATAACTGATTGCTTTTTTCTTATGTTCAAAGTTCAAATGTTTTTATTACAAACTAGCTTCTGCCCGCGGCTTTACCCCCGTGGAATTCGGTCTGTCATCACATCCCACGGGAACGGGATAAAAAGTATCCTATGTCCGTCTCCTGGTTCTAAGCTACCTCTCCACCAATTTTCAGCGAAATCGGTTCAGCCGTTCTTAAGTTATAAATAGTGTAACTAACACGACTTTCTTTTATATATATGTATAGACTAGCTTCTGCCCGCGGCTTTGCCCCCGTGGAATTCGGTCTGTCATCACATCCCACGGGAACGGGATAAAAAGTATCCTATGTCCGTCTCCTGGTTCTAAGCTACCTTCTAAGCTAAGATAAGCTTTTACAAGCATTTATGAAACGTTATGATAGAATCATAAAGTTTCATAAATGCACGGTTCCAAAAGGTTGATCCTATGGAGAAGAATCCGGCAATAAACTCCATGGTCATGGTTCCATGTATGTATACTCCTGCATTGTGTATATTTCAGTATTCCACGCGCTTGTACCTATAGGTATAGTCAGGTCCAAAAAATGCGGAAGATGAGCAATATTGAGGCCCCAATGTGTATTAGATACTGTAGGTGCTCTAGAGAAGGAGTTAATTATATAATTTACTAAATTCCTACACATTTAAAACTGCAGCAATAAATACCTGAGATATCTATATATATAAAAGAAAGTCGTGTTAGTTACTCCATTTATAACTCAAGAACGGCTGAACCGATTTGGCTGAAAATTAGTGGAGAGGTAGCTTAGAACCAGGAGACGGACATATGATACTTTTTATCCCGTTCCTGTGGGATGTGATGACAGACCGATATCCACGGGGGCGAAGCCTCGGGCAGAAGCTAGTCTATCTATATATATAAAAGAAAGTCGTGTTAGTTACTCCATTTATAACTCAAGAACGGCTGAACCGATTAGGCTGAAAATTGGTGGAGAGGTAGTTTAGAACCAGGAGACGGACATAGGATACTTTTTATCCCCGAATTCCACGGGGGCGAAGCCTCGGGCAGAAGCTAGTCTATATCTATATATATAAAAGAAAGTCGTGTTAGTTACTTCATTTATAACTCAAGAACGGCTGAACCGATTTGGCTGAAAATTGGTGGAGAGGTAGCTTAGAACCAGGAGACGGACATAGGATACTTTTTATCCCGTTCCCGATACTTTTTATTCCACGGGGGCGAAGCCGCGGGCAGAAGCTAGTTTGATATATTCAACAAACACTTCAAGTATGAAGCAAGTCCACACAATCTAAACAATAGCTGTGAGAATGCTGCAGCATCTTCGAAGTGCAAACTACCCACCTTCAGAAAGTTTCCACGCATTGTTTAATGAAAATCCAGGAACTTGCCATATCATAGATAAAAGTAGTTGGGTGCTCATTAGCAAGTACAACTCCAGCGCTTTAGGCGAGCGTTCCTGGCGGCAGGCCAGGCGACGGGGATAGGATCGCAGGCTAAGACTACTTTGAACTAAAAAGTCTGGATGATCACACTAAGAACGGACCCTTGTCTTAAGTATTCATCCCGCCTACGTTTTACGGGAAAAATATACTGTAAAAGCGATTGGCTATATCTTGAAGCGAGCTTCAATCAAAACATACCTACTACAAGCCGCTGAAGAAGATTAGTCAGTTCCTACACCTGTCAACTGCCACATACCTCTACAAGTTGCAGGAGTATACATACAAGCTTGATTGTGATTGCGGTCTCTTATACATAGGTCAAACTGAAAGGAGCATAGGGACCCGCGTAAAAGAACATATTGCCGATGTCAAGCACCGCCGTTCCAAAAAGTCTGTATCTTGTGAACACACCATTGACAAGAGCCAGCACTATATCAGATTTGATAAACGTCAAACTTGAGTTAAAAACGATGATAACACACGATAAAATCCGTTAAAAGTAGTTTCATTTCATTGTCAAATATTCGCGTAAGTCTCAGAAATCAAAAAGTACCTACGTATCCATTACTTAATTACATAACTCAAGAGCTTTTGCATATAACATGGGCCTATTTTGCTTATAAGCAACTCATACGTACGTCAATTATTTGAAATTGGGTAGGTATAAAATTTAAAATGATTAAATCACTTACATTTCATCCTTCAGTCTTCGTCCTCGCTTGACCGCGTACTTCCACCTTCTGTACTGCAGTATTTCCAACATTTACGTAATATGGTACACTAATATGATGTATACACTAAAGCCGTTTTTCTGTTTAAATTGTCAGCACCCTTTTCCATACAGTTATGAAACATACAATTTCCAAACAGCTTCAATTATTACAGTAACAAAATGTATGTACAATACAATGAACGCACAATGAAAATGTTTTTTTTTTTTATTATGGCGCCACACTTTTTGTGTATTTGCCAGTGTCAAGTATAAGAGTAATCAAGTAGGTAATAATATTTCCCATCATGGGATTGTTTTATGGCACCACACTTTTTGTGTTCGCCAGTGTCGAGTATAATTACACATTAAACTTCGGAGAAATTCAAGTTTTGAAAAATAATATAAAATCGACAATGTGCACTTTTCATTTTCCCGCCTAAACTGTCAAAACAAAATGTTTATAACCAAAAAAAAAACTATTTAGTAATTAATATAATTGAAACGAAATCAAAATTACTTGTCAATATTAATTTTTTTGAATCAAGTCTTCTTTTTTTAACACAAACTCCGCTATTTTAATTTTCGAAACCACAAAATGGTAGATCCTGTTAAAATAATTTAGGTACTTAGATAGTATTTTTTTAATTACTATGGCAAAAGCTAGCAATAATTTAAAAGTTTGGTAACAGGTAATTGCAAATAAGTTAATAAAGTTATAATAATCATATTCTAGTTATAGGTATCTGTAGCTATAGATATTTTTTTAATAAAAACAGTGCTGGTGCATCAAAATGGGCCAAACAAAAAATATACTAGGTGACAAAATAAAAAGATTTATTTTTAAGTCTTAAAATAATTAGGAAAGAACTGGCAACTTGTGGTTGAAAATTATTATGAAAGCCATTAAAGTTTTCTTTTTAATTGTTTTTTTTAGACACTTATTGGCATTACCTACATTTTTTTTGTAAAATCTGCCAGGTTTACTTTATTACTTTTACTTCCAACCTCCTTGGTAATTCTAAGATGTCTAATTCAAACTAATTTCTGTCATTGTAATTAAAAACTTATCTTCTTAGGAATTGTCCAGTTGTGGTAAAAAAAAATTAACCCACTAAAGACTTTATTGTTTTTTTTAAAGATTTTCGAAATTGATAACGTAACTTGTTAAGTAAATAAATGAAAAATAACAAAGAAACGGCTGTCATATTTTATAAATGTTATGGAACCATCGCTCACGTACTTGCAAAAATAGATTTTCTTTTATGTACGATAGCCTCATCTATCACTTAGTGTCCTTCTGAGCATTAAATAACACGTAGGTGGCACCGTCCAGGAAAAGTAATTAAAAGAACCATTTTTCCACTCTCTTTGTTCCTTACAAATAGGTACTGCTTTTCTCATCTTACAACGATGTTATCTTACAGAATTCTCCTACTTCTATAATTAAAGACTACCTACCGTATTTAATTTAAAGCATGATGTGAAGATAAAGCCAATGTTGGCCATTGGCGACATCTGTGAATTTAATTACGACACAGATAAATAAAATCAAGAAAACTAAGGCTGCCTGGAAGAAGTCGCAATAAATAAGGCCGCCCATTGTATGAGTATCTTTATTATTTTTTTAATCGATTGTACCTATACTGTTTATTTGTGTTTTTATTATTGTACTACAAAGTAGATACCTAATATTATATAGGTAATAAAACATAACATAACATACCATCACGCCTGTATTCCCCGAAGGGTTAGGCAAAGGCGTACTTAATGTACACCCACAGTTCGCCGGTATGTTTCAACCTTGCACAGAAATTATCCGGTGCCTAATGTGTACTATGTCATGGCATCTGCCAAATGGTAAATCCAATTTACCATGTCGTCCGACAGCTGGCATTAGTGAGATACACAAAATATCGCAATAAAACGGATGTGCCCGACAGTGTAGCCGTCGGCACTGGCGTTAAACAGCATCCGCAGCCGGACATCCGATAAAAAATTGAAAAAGTCTCTTGATTTCATCTTTATATAAAATTCATTCTTACTTCTCTTGTTCCCAAGTTTGCAAATACTTAATATTTTCTTACCACAAAGTTACTTTACAATGCTTTTAACTTTGTCCTGAATATTCCTCTGTGAAAACTCAGTTTATACTTAAAGATTTTTTAATGGTTGAAGCTCTAAACAAGTGGGCATCATTCCGTGGAAAGGCTTGAAGAAAGAACTCTTTTACTTTCTTCTTTGAGGGTTTTTTAGCAACATCCGTAATTCCAAGACAATAGATTTCGCCTATAACCTATATAATACGTGACTGAAAGTCCTTTTGGAAAGGCAGGACTAGAACCTGCGTCTTTTGGTTAGGCACACCAGACTCTATGACCTCTAAGCCACCGTACCTAACTAGAAGACTCAGGTTCGAATCCTGCCTGTGAGTTGAAATCCATTCCTTCACTAACATAACTTTATAATTTTAGTATGAAAAATGCAAAAAAGTCACAAAAAGATGGGTTAATTTAATTCAAACAAATAAATTAACTTTATAAATTGTTAAATACAGTGTGCACAGTACTGAACAAGAGGGAATCAAGTATTACATAAATTCACTCTCTTTAGATTTCAACTTCAAATTTAAAAGAAGGTTCGTCGTAGGTTTAAGAAAATCTAAGACCCCATATATCGAAGTACAGATTACAAATTATTAATCTGTAACTGGCTAAACATTGACGAGGAGATTGGCGAGATTGGCACACGAAGGCGATTGCGTAGGCGTACATTACTGTACATACATATTATTATGTAGTTACTAAACGTGTAAGTAACATTGTCGTTCACCATACATACATATTTATGAGAGCAGTAAGGTTTTATGAGCTTCGTTTACACTCTGTCTATGGTTTAAAGTTATATTGAGACTGTGTGGGTCACCGATACGAAGAGGTTCGAGCTGCTATTACCATAATCTATGCTCAAACGTTAAATATTTTAAACTAAATTTGAAGAAAATTATGTCTATCTACTTTTGTCCCTAATATAAGGTCGTTCAAGACATCGCAGGTGTAGTTCGTGAGCTTTAGCGTAAACACTTTCCTTTGTTAGGTAAACAAGAAAGTCTCTAATCAGTTTTGACTATATGGAATATTTAACCTAATTAATGCTAAGTGGACTTTATAAAGCACTTGAACCCGTGTCCCACTCACACTAGTAGGTATCAGCGAAATGGACTATGGTGGATTTTCCAAGGAATCCTACGTCATATAAATAAATGCCTTAAGGGTCTGGCGAACCTAATTCAACGTACAAACGTAATACGAAAATAAATCGTAATTCAAAGATAATAATTGTTTGTTATTATTCGGATTTGGATACCATTAATCTAGGTCTAGATCCTACACTTCCTACCCAACCATTTTCTCTACTTAGTTCACTGAAAATAAACGACCGGAAAATCAGTTGAAACTCTCCGAATCCGAATAATAAGTAACACAATTTGATTAAATTGTGTTTGAATTACGATTTATTTTGGTATTACTTTTGTATGGACAATTCAGCGTCCACCTTTAAAATTATAATTTTAAAGCTTCGTTACACTTACATCATACTGAAATCATATTTTCCGAAGAACGCTAAAGCACTTTTCTACACTAATATTATAAAGAGGAAAGATTTGTTTGTTTGTATTAAATAGGCTTTGAAACTACTGGACCGATTTGAAAAATTATTTTACCATTAGAAGCTGACATTATCCCTGATGAACATAGGCTACTTTTTACCGCAGTAAAAAGTTTCATTTCTACGGGAAAACGGGTGAAGCCGGGCCGGGCAGCTAGTAGGGTATAAAGACGATATTAAAAATATCTTGACAGAACTGAGATGACGTCATTCGCCCTAAGAGTAGTTTACCTCACTCGGCCCCCGGGGTGTCGTTGTCGTCAGAGACGCGTCTGGGTTACACAATTAGAACCTACCCACATTATGCCGATTACAGAGCAAACTTGTAAGTGTATATCTCTACTATTATAAAATTGTAAAAAAGCTGTGTCTGTACATTGAAGATATTAATGAAAAAATAAGTGGGTTTTAAAAATTCTGGATTTCCGCATCCCCAATTTTATTTTTTCAGTCAAGAAAGTATCGGGAATTTGTTTATGGTTCCAAATTCAAATTTTTGTTTTTTTTTGTTGTTGTTAGATTGGCACAACTGTTTTCCATTTTGGCGCGGAGTTTGAGTTGCATCTGTTAGTTATAATATTCTTGGCTTTTGCACCACGATAATGCGCCTTCGCACAAGGCTATCATTGTGAACGAATTTATGTCCAAACACTCAACAAATACCATCGAGCAACCACCATATTCACCAGATATGGCTCCAGTCGACTTCTTTCTTTTTCCTAAACTCAAACTACCACTTCGTGTTACCCGTTTTGAATCGGTAGAAGACATAAAGGAGAATTCGCGGCGAGAACTGAACTCAATTCCAGAAACAGCATTTAGAAAATGTTTTGATGATTGGATTATTCGTTGCCGTAAGTGTATCGTTTCTGAAGGAGCATACTTTGAAGGTGATAAAATAAACTTGGATGAATAACAAACATTTTGTGTATTATTGATCTTTTCCCGGTACTTTTTTGACAGAGTAGTATGTTCCAACTTAAAAACTGGTGAACTTCTTATATCAATTAATTGAACGGATCCTGAGATACAGCTTGACCTCTCTGATGTATACAGACCCATACAAAGAAGAGATCATCAATGTTGGATTTTCAATTTTTACTCCTAATATAGCTTCATGTGAGCGAAGCCGTGAGCAAAGGCTAATTTTTTATATAAATCAGACGCCAATATTCATATCGTAATAATAATTCGATGTACCAGACATTAAATGTATACCTACCACTTCACTGGACGGAAAAATAAATAAATTTTAAAAACTACAAGCCATACATTCTGGTTTATATATTCTGACATCAACTGCCTGAACTGAACTAAGCTGCGTCATTTGTCTAGTGGTCCTGATCGCGACTACTATGCTAGAGGTCCTGGGTTCGATTCCCAGGTCGAGCAAAGTGTAATTGGGATTTTCTATGCAATACTCAGTAGCAGCTCAAACTTTGGAACTTGTGTCCGGTTAATGGAAATAGGCTCGCCCCCTATTACATAGGATTTAAACATATCAGTGAACTATGGGTGTACATATATTAGTTCGCCTGTGTCTAACCCTTCGGGGAATACAAGCGTGATGCTATTTTTTATTTATCAAGAAATTAGGTAATTTATAGGTAATTCTGATGGGCCGAAAATGTTTTTTTGATATTTTAATAACTCGTTGAACGCTTTTCATTTTATTTTCATAGGTACTACATGGGGCACACTAAAAGTTTTACACTTCTAGCTAATCGGAACTATTTGAATTTCGAATGTTATATTTTTTTAAACGTTGCAACCTTCTTAGTAATAAAAAAATACAATTGGCGGGAAATCATTTGTCAATTGTTTTTTATCACACATGAAAGTTTATTACGTACGCAACGAAAATGGAATTAAGTCGGAAAAGATTTTAGAGCGATGATTTTTTATGATTTTAAAAGTTCTCTCTCTCTCTCCGCAAGACTGTGCTGCTCGTCTTCAAAATGCTTGAGAAGAGTTTGAGCACCTTGAGGCGATGGTTTGCTGAATTTGAGAGAGGTCGAGTTTCTTTACATGACGAATTTCGTGAAGGGCGGCCTTCAACTGCCGTCAACGAAAATAATGTGGCTACTGTTAAGCGTACTGTACCCATGAGACAATTCGAGGACTATTGGGGATTGGTATGAACCAAATTCAGAAAACTTTACACGAAGAATTGAAAGTTCGGAAACTATGTTGTCGTTGGATCCCTCATGAACTGACAGCGGAGCAGAAGCGGGCTCGCGTGGAATGGTGCTCACAGATGCTACTGAAGTACGACCACGGACATTCTAACGCTGTTTATGACATTGTTACAGGAGACGAAACGTGGATTTATTATTTTTAATCCGAAAAAAAACAGCAATCTTGTGAATGGGTGTTTGAAAATGAGAACAGGCCAACAAAAGTAAGGCAGGCGAGAAACGTTGGTAAAAAAATGATCGCGTTTTTGCTCAGCTACGGGTCCCATCTGTACAATTCCACTTGAAGATCAAAAGAGTGTTAATGCCGAATGGTATTCTACCATTTGTTTACCCAGGGTGTCAGAAAAAATTCGCGAAAGATAACCCAAAAGCCGCGTTCTCCTACATCATGACAACGCTTCTTCACATACGACCAACAAAACAAAGTCATTTTTAGCTTCCGAAAAAGTACAACTCGTCACCCATCCTGCGCATAGTCCCGACCTAGCACCCTGTGATTTCTGTATTTTCCCCAAAATCAAAGATTTGATGAGAGGTTTCACTTTTACCAACTCCGAAGAGGCAGTGATAGCGTTCAATCAACACGTAGAAAACATGCCATACAGATCTGTGGTTCTCATATTTTAAAAAATGGTTCGATCGCACGAAAAAATGTTTAAAATGTAAAGGGGAGTGTTTTGAAAAGCAATAAACATACAATTTTGGTTATAACATGTTGTTTTTTTAAGCTACGCAAAACTTATAGTGTGACCTACGTATAAACTCTTTCGAATTGGCATAAGTTCCGTTTTAAGAACAATTTTGAATAAAAAAAATGAAGCCTGTATTGTTCGAAAAGCCAGCAGAAGTGTACTGATATACACCCACAGTTTTCTGGAATGTTTAGGTTCCTATGTAATAGGCGATTATTGCCGTCATAAATAGCATTATATCATGTATAAGACTATCATTAATGTTATACATAAATCATACGCAACTATTTCTATAATAGATGCCATCCACTTACAACCCCTTTCGAATTTATAAGTATGACATAGATATGACACCAGGGAGGAACTTGACATTAGTTATAAACCCTCACTAACTTTCCCAACAAATAAATCATCTCTCAGAATAGTGAATTAATATAAGTACATAATACGTGTTTCTTAATGAAATGAAATGATATTTATTTCTGTAAGTAGATCTATAAAGACACTTTTAGGCTTCGGCATTTCCTAACTGACGACCTCTGAGAAGAAAAACCGAAACAAACTCACAGAATCATGGTCTCTTTTAAAGTCCAGACATAAAATAATGCAAATAATGTGAGTGGGACAATGCAGGGCAATGTCTGAAATAGCCTTTTGAGGAAATAACCATAGCAGCTTTGAGTAGATCAGTCCTAACTGACGGCAAGCATGCATCAGTCATGGTACAGTGTAGCTCAACCACCTTAGGTATATGAAGCTGTAGAGCGAACCGGTCATACTGTATGTATAGTGCCGTCGAAATAACTGCCATTCCGAACTATTGCAGGTAAAATCACTTGTGTTATTGAGAAAAAATATCACGAGTCTACTCAAATTAAGAGGCCCTATCAGTATTCCACCACGCTAACCTACTTCAAAATGGACGAAAATCTCTTAGGCACGCAGATTTCCTCAAAATGTTTTCCAATGTTTCCTTAAAACAATACTTGACCCATTCCTATTAAAACATAAATTAATCACATATTACTTTTTTTCTTCCCACTGACTGCTGAGGCCTCCTCCCTGTATCCAAGCCGCTTTCTGTGGTTTTAGCGACCCAATCTCTGTTGTAACAGTCAAGATCATCGCGCCAGCTCTATCTGGGCCGACCACTGTGTCGCTTCGCTCCCTTTGGGTTCCAATTCGTGGTTAATTTTAAGTGATCACTGATATCGTTCATCTACCGTCGACGAACTGTGGGAGCAATCAAGAATCACATAAAATGCTAAATTATTAATCACAATACAAAACAAAGTAAATTTAAAGAAAATCACAGCCACCCTCTCGGTGGCACCTCCCACCCTCTATAAAAATATATTTAGCTGCAGCATCTACCTCTGTCTGGGAGAGCAGTCTGAAATTAATCAAAGAGCGTAACAGGAAGTCGGTTCGATCAAAGGGCACTAACGAACAAAGGAAGCTATCGGGCGTGGGCATACTTACATGTCGCAGCTCTGCTATTGTAAGCCCACTGATATTCAATAAGAAAAGGAAAATAAACCACCATAATTGTTATAAAAATAGTAAAACGTGTGATTATGCCGGTTGTGGTTTGGAGCACCGTAATATTTAAAGGAATAGATGTAATGTTCTTATTATTCTGCTGTGATTGGTTGAAAACTCGAATGTGTTTTTGAACAACAAAAGTATGTTTTTCAATGAGGATGTAATTATTATTTTATTATAATACTGTCACCTACTCTCGTCATACTTAGATAATATAAATTTTACCGCCGAGAGAAGAGTTAGCAGACTTAATAGTTAATGGTTAAGTTTTTAGAATATTCTTTGTATTTATTTTGCTCTTGACTACCATCAAGTCTAATGATAGTGTTATACAAAGGGATTTTTATCATTTTTTCAGAGGATTGAATACATATTAGTATACCTTAATAGCACACTTCCGTCTGAAATTGTAGCTTCGTTGACGCGTTCAAACTCAAACGCTAAGATTACTTATCTTCCGAAGCTCGCATGTGCATTTTCTGATATTCCAATATATCAGTGTGGGAACGCATTTATATGATCGCATACGTTACTCACAGTATTACGCACCTGCCGCGAGGAAAATTTTCAATATTATTCGTCCCCACACCTCATTCACATTTTTTTACAACGCGATCAGCTTGACTTTTGTTTATGTAACATTCGTTTTATACATGCATTATTAATGGCCATTATCTACTCCAAAATCTGAGAGCGGTTTAATTCGACGCTGGAGCGAACTATAAATAAGTTATGTAATAAAAGCTTTTGGCTGTAAACTAAATAACATTTTCAACGAGGGAGATTTTTTTACGCTATGGTTACAAAATAATTTTTGCTCTCCTGAGACCTACCATGGCCGACTTTCATCTTTCTTTTGATTTTCAGTGTACTAAAGGTGGTTCGTAACCACCGGCAGATTTGTTGTATTTATAAAGGTAATAAAAGGCACCCCACACACCCGGGCCGTTACACACCTACGCGATGTCGACCGCAATTTTAAATCAAAATATTTACAGTAGCCCTTGTCAAACATAAGTACACGAAAAAGGTAATTACAAAAAAAAATACGATCCTTCTTCAAAACAAACAAAGGCGCAAAGCGAAAAATATTTGAATTTGAATTCTATCATTCGATATTTAAATCCAACAGCGGCGGTGCGGTCGGGCGGCGAGAAGTTTCCCCGGGCGAGAGCAGCGGGGGAGGGGTGGGTTTGGCAGGCGCGGGGAGGAGCGGGATGCGGGGGCCGGGTAATTAGGCGGCCCGGCGGAGGCTGTATTGATCGGCGCGTCTCCTAGCAACGCGCGAGATGGCAGCACAGCCTGCTCTCGCACTGGGAACAAGTTTTTTGTTCGAGCACGCTCTAGGTGAGACCGTTTTGATGTAATCTCCGCGGAGATGATTCAATTCGATTCAGCACTGTGCGTATTTGCCGGGAGATTATGAAGCTATTAGTCTCGTTGTAGGGCGAATTTACTGTGATTTTCCATAATGACGGGAAATCTGGCTTAATTTTATATTGGGCCTTTGTTCACCAAGATGTTTCAGTAACCTGGGTAGGTAAATGTATAACGAAAGGTGTCTTGGGTGGGATTTATGTTAGCTAACAGCTGTTTACATAATTAAGATTGCAGTTATGATGATAAACAGCGATCATCCTGTGCTAGGGCTCGCAGGCACGTCGTCTCTAAGAGGCTCTTAAACTATGCTGAACTTCTGAAGTTCCATTAAGACTATCACAACGACGAAACAGGCGAGTCGTAGCGCCTTAACTTAAAATGATCCCAAAGTGGTTGTTAGTAGTACTCGTAAGTACTCAGTCAAGAGTAACCATTGATTTATTACATCATCCCTACAGTTTCCTAGTAATACCACCGCCTTACAGAAAACCGGCGTGAAACAACACTTATGTTGTGTTTCGCCGAGCGAGTGAGGATACCGGGGGCCCGAACCCTTTAAAAAGGCGGGCAACGCACTTGCGACTCCTCTAGTGCCGCGGGTGTCCATGTGCGGCGGAATCGCTTACCACTAGGTGAGCCGCCTGCTCTTTTGCCCCTCTATCCCAAAAACAACTAGGATTAAGGTAGTTTTACTTGAAAAAGAAACTAGTAAAAAGCTTTTAATATGTAATACGTAAAATAATAAACATTTTTAAAACTCTTACGAATGTGAAACATGGAGTATTGCACAAAGCAATTTTAACACCATATTCGTACTTCATAGCATTCTACAGAAAACACGGTTGTGAAAATATCTATTCTATCAGAATATCGATAACAAATATCTGAGATGGCGGATACCCGGCACAAAGGCCCGCCTCCGATAATATGTATTGATACATATTTTTCGGATGCCTTCGTCCAGCGAAATGTAATAATGTGCAGTCGTAGAATACGTAGCGAGAGGGCGCGGGCGCTGCTACCCGCGTTTATCAAGAATATTGCACAGAAAGTACCCCCTTTCTAGGACATGTCTGAAATAGCTAAAAGTAATAAATACAACTGGCTTCATATTTTAAGTCGTGCAGCACGATTTTTCCTTAAAAGATGGATATATCTGGACTTAATTTACTCAAATCTTTAACAGTTACTGACATTGACGTCGACGAAGTGTGGCAATTAGTGTTTATGAACTTTCTGAACCTCATGATACAATTTTATTGGGACGTAAAGCTGCTTATTATGTTATACCATTTTATATTAGGACTCTGCAAAACGTGCAAAGGTCATCGTGTTCTTATTAACACGTGTTCGTGTTAACACGTGTCACTAAATTAG
Organism: Acronicta leporina; assembly: GCA_947256265.1. Taxonomy (NCBI): domain Eukaryota; kingdom Metazoa; phylum Arthropoda; class Insecta; order Lepidoptera; family Noctuidae; genus Acronicta; species Acronicta leporina. The sequence continues at coordinate 14,623,803 of OX366513.1, forward strand.
ATACCATGTCGGCTTTTTATTTTCAAGAGTGTCTATGGATATCTTGCCTGATAATTATCTATAGGATACAGCAACTTTGGGCCCGTGCCTACGTGAAATAAAAACATTTGAACTTGAACTTGGCCGTCACTAAAATATTATCCATCGAGAGTGTATTCGTACACGGGAATGGAGTAGATTAACATTTAGCTAAACTACTAAATTGAAGCACTTATGGCATTTCAAGAGTAAAACAAATCCGAAACGAATAACACTAATTTATTAGTGCCATAATAATAAACAATTTCATTGCCTCTCATTTTCATTTGAACAGAGGCTGCGCATACTTTGTATAATTGGACCCAAATTACATTAACCCAGGTACCCTTTGCTGACAAAGACTGTTTCAAATATGAAATATCTTACATCCGACAATTCCTCTTGCAAGACCCAACTTTCATAATCTAGTTAAAAAACCTACGCTTCGTAGCATTCGTAGCCAGCCCAGCGCCTAACTTCGTAGCAGTGCTACGGATTGTTGCTACAATGTACTGAAACTCGCAATTTCGTCAACAAGCGAATTTTAATACAATTGCAGTCTACGGCCCGCTTGTTTGTTGGAAGACTTGAATATATTCATTCGCGATACAATATCTGGAGCGCTACGTCGCATTTTAAATCACTAGGGATGTACGCTAACATCCTGTAATAATATACTTTTGTTTGCTTTCATCCTAGTTATTTGAATATTATAAGTATTATTGCTTGCATTATTTCATTTTAATATTGTTATATGATTATGTAATATATTCAATGATATAATACTATAATTATATTATACGTCCACTGTTGGTACTCCAATCCAATCGGTCTGCATTGGAGTTCCAACAGTGCAATAAAGTTATTCAACATTTTAACAAAGTTATTCATATATCTCAACTAATGCTGGCGTAGTTAGCTGCTACGCAGCGTAGTTGGATGCTACGCAGCGTAGTCGGATGCTACGAATCGTAGTCGGATGCTACGAATCGTAGTCGGATGCTACGCAGCGTAGCCGAAGCTTCTCTTCTACACAAAGGCTACGAAAGAGGTTCAAATTTAGTATCAAAACGAAAATACGACTAAATTGCTAACACAAGCATTTCATGTTCCTTTTACTAACCAAATCAGTACAATTATGTTTGAAGTTGTCTGAAAAGCACACGGATAAAGGAGAAAATCTTACGTAACGTTGAATATATATGTACAAAGACGATCGTCGTCACTGGGCGCGATGCCGGGACATGTCCTCGGCAGATTTATAGCCCCTCCCGAGAGTTGCAGATAACGGTAAGACAAGCCCAGGGGACCCACCAACGTCACGACCCACAAAAAATACTCCTTTCAATCAAACTAGCGTGCTTGTAGTATTTATTGTGAAGGTATCGCGTAGAATTGTGCACATCATTCACGCTTCTATAAAGATGAGAGTCCCAAGCGTATCCCGAAGCTAACCCTTGAGTTAGTTTGTAAGATATTTATTAACATGGCCTCGTACTTTCTTGGGGTACTTATATTTTCCTTTTAAAGGATTTCACATTATCATCAATAACTTGATTAAGATAGAAATGCCTTCATCAACCCATTTACTATCCCACTGCTTTAGATGATGGCTTATAAAAGTAGCATTAAATTTCAGTATACGAGTCTTCAGTTTTCTTTCTCTGATTTTAAGGAATAATAATCAAGTAATCAATATTTTCATAAAGCCAAAACTTTAGATCAGAGGAGTAGGCGATTTTTTTTATGGTATAGGGGGCAAAACGAGCAGACGGATCACCTGATGGTAAGCGATTACCGCCGCCCATGGACAGCCAAAACACCAGAGGAGTTTCACACCACAACACACAACGTAAGCGTTGTTTTACGCCGGTTTTCTGTGAGGTCGTGGTAAATACATCATTATGTATACTTCTATACTTAATATATAAAGCTGAAGAGTTTGTTTGTTTGCTTGACCTAATCTCAGGAACTATTGGTCCGATTTGAAAATTTCTTTCAGTCTTAGATAACCCATTTATTGAGGAAGGCTATAGGCTATATATCATCACGCTACGTGGACGAAGTCGCGGGTAAGCTAGTAATCATATAAAAAAAACTTAAGTATACACAAAAGAGTGAATCGATACTTACAACATAATTACGGCTTACGGTGATGCTTGAATAAAATACGTGCCTCCTTTCAACCCCACCACACTAATAAAAGCGTATTAAAAATAAATCAATGTACGCATACGATCCTCTATAGTCTAGAGCCATATTTTCTCTCACGTATAAGAATTGTCGTAAAAGCATAAAAGAAAACATATTTCCTTTAACAAAAAACTGGGTGGTAGATTACGTTCACCTCCATAAATCTCTGGGTCTCGGCGGTAACAGAAGTGTAACGTGCAAGAGAAAATATTCAATCAAGTTTATAGCATCAATTCTTCGGAGGTGGCGGCGGGCGGCACTTTATCTCGGCCGCGGCTTCAAGGCTCATTTAGCTTACAGAAATGGCGTCGAGCAGCGGACATCACGAGGGTTGAGTTTGCAAAGTTGTAATATCCTCAAATAAACTTTGAATACAACGTACTTATATTAAAATTGTACAGTATTGAGCTATGTTATGGTTTGAGCATTTGAAGTTAGAAGGAATGAGTTTTGTTCTTTTTACATGATCCTCCTGATGACCTGATGGAATACGTTTCCATGAGTATGACTAAGGGACCGGTTGCCATTATTATCGGCTACTTAATGCCTGTTATGACGTCATAATTATGATTCCGTAAGACAACTGCACACAGTCCAAACGATTTAAAAACAACTGACCAGAGATAAGTCGAGGGATAAGGTTGAATAACTCTAGCTGAACGCGTTCCAAGGCAGTGAATAGGTCGATGACATCTTTGGCATAGCGGCTGAGCGATCGGCTTCTGTGCCACGTGTTGTCGGTTCGATCCCCACACAGAGCAAATATTTGTATGACCTACAGATAGCTAGTTATTTCTAGTCTGGGTGTTTTGTTTTTATAAAAGAACCCACGATACAGGAGAAAATTCTAGTGCGGGGCAATTTTATTTTAATAAAACTGAAAAATGGTCGAAGTAGTGTGTTCTCTTTGTGAAGCAATGGAACATCTTGTCGTAATAAATCTATACTAATAATAAAGCTGAAGAGTTAGTTTGTTTGTTTACTTGAACGTGCTAATCTCAGGAACGGTCGGATGTTAAAAATTATTTCAGTGTTAGATAGCCCATTTATTGAGGAAGGCTATATATATATCATAACGCTACGCGGAGGAAGTCGCGGGCAGAAGCTAGTTAAGGGCTATATAGGGCTATGCTGATAGAAGAACAATGAAAAGTTGGTACTACTGACCACTAAATTTACGTGGTACCTAGTTTTGTATTAAAAAACTAATTGGCCACCCTTTAATTTTCACGTAACATCAATGTTTGCTTGTTCATATTTTAGGCACTACCATACTCGTACCATTCATCCAATCGCCGTGAAACTTTAGCGAGTTGTTATGTGCGTAATAAGAAGTTTATACATTGCAACACATAGCGGAAGATCCGCTCCGCTTGTATATAATAAAATTTCGTAAATACTCATAATACATTAACAAGCTTAAAATGCAATCGCTTGTAGGAAAATTTCAGTCTCTCACAAAATTAACCCCTACAAAGTGCACCTACCTCGCATTCGCTACATTCTCCAAATAATGGGGTTGTCTGCGTGCCGGAGATGCATTCACACTTCGCCAGATAAAGAGATGAAATCGGGACCTGTATCCAACCTACAAGCTGAATACGGAAGCCGCAATATTGCAATTTATAGAGAAAACCTATACCTAGTTTAATACCATAATTTAACGAATTTATTTTTTTAATTTCAATACCATACAATTAAGAAACGAAAGACAAAAAGGCAAAGATAAAAAGTTATAAAAGCAGACAAGTGCTTATATAAAGCCTTATATAAAGACTAATCTCTATTAGTCTCCATCATATTATTACTGCCAGACATCAAAGCTTTCAGCCTTATAATATTAAATCAACGTTCAGTATATAGGATTATTGATTTTCCATCCCCGGGAATAGTCGGGAGCTGGATTTGCTATATAAATATAACGAACATCCCTATTCAAATATTAACTGAGTATAACGCATGTGTGGACTATGTACGTACCTCGCGGTCCGAATGTAACCATTGGCAACCGACGGCGGGAGCTTGCACCGGCTCTGCCCGGGCCTCGACCCAAATACAACCAATTACAGCTATAAACTTGTTAGAAATACGGTCCATAATCGTTTGTTAAACGCTGCAGCCAACGTTTGTAGGTAGAATTGCATCTCTCTGCCACCTGATTCTCGGTCTCGTTGCGGGTGGGGGGTCGGGGCCCGGACTGAACCACAGTTAAGTGGAGACAGTACAGCCATATTGGTATTTTGAATTTAAAAATAATTAGTAATTATAGCAAGTACTTATCATTTTTCTTATACACAACTGGAAAACTCAATTTTGATGTGTATTCAAAAACAGATCTCTTATTAGACCTTTAAGCTTCGAAGGAAAAAATGCAATTCACTTATTGCAATTATTATTATGTTGAGCCCAATTTTGAAAACTTGTTTTTCAATGCTTTATTGTATGGCAACACTTTATATGGACCATTATAAACCTGTCATAAATGAAATCACAGTTATCATACTTAATTTATCCGCTCTGTGACCGCCCGCCATGACGTTTGAACGGCCCTCGTCGCTCTGTACACCCCAAATAAGTATATTCAGTGTGCATATGACATGTTGACGAGTAATTACATTGAAAGTAGACACCTAACGTACACACGCAAAGGAGTATACACAGATACAAGTATCAGAACGGACTCAATATCGACTTCGTTAATGAATGCTACCTTTGTGCGAGACATGCCGGATTCGACAGGCGGGCAGGGGACCAGCACTAATTAAGGGATTTCGGAAATGGTTTCGTTTTGTTCAGGGCTAGACGGCTTTGAAATGTACGTAATGAACAATTTGATATAGGCAGGCAACTAAGTACGTATAATAAATGCAATGCCCAATACTGAATATAATTTCACAAAGTGTTTGCATCCCCTTTGTTTATTAATAAAGCAAGTTTGGTACATCACAGTGGAATTTAAACACAGGGATGTATTAAGCTGTGTGACAATTTGAGATGTTGCATAAATTTTGAATCAGTTATTTCTGGTTCATTATTAATTTTGGTAATTAATTTATCTTACGTAATTAATTTGATGTATAAATATCGTAGCCTAGCTGGAATGGAGCCTGGAGTTTAGCGTTGCACAGTAGGTAAATGAACATTGGCTCACCCCTAATTGGACCTCAAAATGCACCACAAGTGTGAATTTTGTGCTATACTAGCAAGCTTCTGTCTACTTTTACAAGACTACAAGCGTGATGTTATATTCTTTAATTATTCATTATCAAACATGCAAAATGTTAGTTCAGGGTTATTGCTTCGAAAACCGTCAAAAATGTGACGTTATAAAACAAATGCAATTTCCTCTTGATAATTTCTCTTATCATTCTAGTCCTCCTCTGTTTTTTTTGTTTCAGCCTTTTGGTATCAAATTGCACAGTAATACATCAAATTCGTGGCTCGTGGGCATCGCGATGTTTTACGAGCAGTCATATATCATGAGACATGACGCACAGCGCGCCGCCGGGAACATAACGGATGACACGTGGCGGACCGCGACCGCCAACTATCGTAATATCGCACTGTTACAAACTTTCCCTATAATATTATTAAAATTTGACATTACTACCAGCTTGATTACCTAGATAGGTGTTAAAAAAATATAATTTTCTACTCAAATGCAAGCTGGAAACCGCTTGGTTATCATTGCTATGCAACCTAATTTGAATCAGTCTTTTGTGCAACTATTACCAACCACATAAAATAAATTAAAAATAAGACCACGCCCCTCTCATTAGATCAAGCATAGTCATTTTTCTTTTATTATGTAATACCTACGTGATACTTTCCATACTAAGTAGGTAATGCAAAGCCGATATTACAAGTTATTATTTAATATCGAAGATTCCCGTTTTACTTCCAAACATCTTTAGATTTTTGTGCGATTTCTGATCATACCTGCTCTGTAGGTTCTTTGTGTAAGTATAAAAATATAATTAATATTAATATTCAGTACTGAGAGCAAAATAAAGCCCGCGTCAGACATGACACGGGAGGAGGTGGCTGGCCCGGCCGGGGGGAGGCTGAGCGGGGCTGGATATTCTATCGAACGCCTGCCTATAACGAGCTATACCTACTGACGGACCTATATTCACTGTGTATTTAATGGAAACGCGGATGTAACAATATGTAAAATATAAACCCCATGACTGGCATTTTTTGGCTGAATGATATGATTATCGAGCCTTCAAAGTTAGAGATAACAGACAATATAGTTCGTCAGGCTGACGTATCTATTAACTATTTGTAGGTAGGCTTTATTACACCCCATCATCAGAGTCGGCTTAGAGCAAATGTCATCACGAAATTTTCCTTCACTGTTATCAGAAGTAACAAGTAATCAATAAAATGTGTTTAAGAAAGTGTCAAAAGGACGAGCTAAGTATATGTGTAGGTGTTTGGAAATGCACCCAGGATTAAGCCGACACACGAGCTGACGAGCCACCTGGTGGTAAGTAGTCATCGTTGCTCATGAACACCTTCAACACCAGAGGAACTGCTGATGCGCTACCAACCCGTAGGAGCCTACCTTATATAACCCATCCCCACGCGGGACGGGTTAGAGTACGGGATACAGGAAAAATCCTAGTGTGGGGCAAAATATTTAAAAATAAGTGCTTTGTAAATAAATGAGCCCCTAGTGCAACCTACTTAAGATTTTACAAGGTACAAATCTCGACAACACTTAAGTTAATTGACTTAGTTATGAACTTAAGTTGACCAGAGGGACAAACCGTTTGTCCCAAAACCATACAGTTAATTAAGAGATAAGGTAGTGTCATAACGCAACATCTTAGATTGTCTGTCTGTGGATGCGTGTTATGGTTGACGACCTGGATCACACAGGATAATGGATGAGATAGCGAAGTGAACCTGTATCATATTGAAAGTGTCATAATTTAAGAAAAAAATTGTTATAAGCTTCAACATGGTCCCAATTTATTAGTAAATCTCTCCCGGACTCCAATTATTTTTACTTGTTATGAGGCTTTTGGTTATTGGCTATTTTGGCTGGAAATTTGGCTTAACGGCCATTCTAGTTTATTGAAACGTATAAATCTTAAATGTAGTTTTAAATATAATTAACCTAAAGAGATAGTTTTACCCGCTTTTTCTTGTATATAAGTAGGGTAGAGACCGTACCGTACCGACCGTATAAAAATAATATTGTAGGTATAGTTTCAATAAAATGGTTTAAATATACGTTTCTATCATTCAATCATAAACCGGTTTGGCACAACCCTGTAACAGCTAGAAATATATTAAATGGGGTATTCATGTAAATGTGTTTCATAGTCTTGGCCGCAAGAATTGTCGCCCGAATGCAGAGTTCAAAGACGCAGAGAATGCGGTGCGAGTTCCAGGACCGTGACCATGCTTGTACGAATGCAATGTAGTGGGAAATAGTCCTACTCGAATAGGATTCATCGAATGATCGATCTTTAGAATAAAAAAACCCTTTTTCTACTAGTAGAAAGAAAGAAAGAAGTATTTCATTTAGTCACAGCACAGGAGACACAGTGTGTACATACATACAGATCTACATATTATAACAATAAAAAAAATGATAATACAGAGATAAGTAGTAGTAAGTACAATGAGCTCTAAATCGCAGATTTCCAACTCCCAAGAACCTAAATAAGCCGGGATTATAGCAATAAACTACATAATTAGCTTAGCTTAGCTTAGCTTGGTATCAACCTAGAACGCTGGAGCCAACAATACCAAGCAATTTCCCGGACATAATTAAAAGTAGGGTCACAATAGCACAGTCGTCAGCGGCATATGTTTCTGAGCGAGCCATTCAGAGGAATGAGGTCAAAGCAGCCACTCACGTAATCCCGTCGGAAGCTGTGTCCATCACAATCTTGTCGCCATATTGAGAACCAGCGCCCAGCCGCGCACACGACAATAAATTACCAATGAGATTCACGATGATTCATCGAAATCTCTTTACGTCAGCTTTCATCCTAATAAGATTTTTATCGAGGCAGAAGTATGTCACTGTATATAATCAAAAGAAAACGTAAGTGGTTTTGTATTCAATACAGACATACTACAAAACTTATTAAATAACAACTAAACAGCTCAGTGCAAAAGCTCGGTTTTAGCACAATGTGTGGCAACCGTAGCAAGCGAGCACAACGTTAGTACCTAAACAAAGCACCGTATGTAACGTCGCTGAAAGTGGCATTAAAGGAAATAATTAAAAACCTTGTTAGTCTTAGCTGCGAGCAATAAGAGAGCGGAGAGAGCCTGGCAAAGGAACGTCGAGCGAACAAAATAAAGCACGTAAGCGCTAGGGCGGGCGGCGCGCGGCGGGCGGGCGGCGGCCGCGCCTGGAACCTGTATAAATGCAGCACATTTCCAGGCGTCTACCTCTTTATTGCCTGCCCGAGTCGCGCGAGACAAAAGAACTAAAACTGCGCTCGGGAATATTAATAAGAATTTATCTCACGCCGCCGTAAGTATCTGCATCCCGCCTTCATTTAAAATTCATAAAACTACGACGCACGTTCCACAAAGAAAACGTTAGGTAGGAAAACGATTTCGTTTTAAATGCAATTTACTTATTCATTGCTAAGTAATCCTAACACGCAAAGAAATGTTTAAACTTGCGCTTTGCAAACAGAGTTTTATGGGTAGAGAACGTTTGCTCGCCCTCACTTCGTGGACAAAGCGGGGCTACCGTCGGACCCCGGGCCGGAGAGCCGCCGCCGCCGGGTGCTGCGGCCGGGGACACGCGCCCCGCATTATGATGCTGCGTTGCTCCTACTTATAATGCGGGATCATGCCACCAACTTATTTGGGTAATTCGGGTTGGATCCAAGCATTGAACTCGTAACACAAACCCATTTATTTCGCGCATCTTTTATTTTTACTGAATTCTTGCAAGACTGTAGGTATTAAATTATAGTTATATATTTTTTATAGTTATTGTTACCTTTAATTTATCATTCAATTCAAGGTGAAAGAAGGTACCTACAATTAGTGGGTAAGCACAAAAGATCCCATTGGTTCTGGTACACTGAGGCCTTGCTGCCTCGACCCCACAGAAGATAAGATAAGGGGATGAAAGTCTGATCGTTAATATACCTATCTTCTATTAATCAGGAAATTTTGTATCCACCAAATACCGCTGAATACATACATACAAAATAATTTTTTGACACATACCTATGTAACTACAAAAGAACGATCCCTCACCGGAACCGCGGGTGGGAGCCTCCATCGATGTGAATAGACGACCGATACCTCTTCTTCTTTCTTTAAGATTTGAACCTACCTAGATAATATTTCACCTACCCTGCCGATAGTCCATTCCGTAATATTCTACATAAGTTATCATATTCCTAGTACCTAACGGTGCTGAGCGTTTAACATAAAATTGTCTGAGCGAAAATACTAATTTAAATAATTCCCACTTCGTAGGTGAAATGTGAATCCAGATGAAAATAACGCAGACGAGCCGTCGACGTGGGGCGCGACGTGAACGCACTCGATTTGTAATGGGTGGCGTCACGCGGTCTGGCAAGATGGCGGCGCACGTTCCCTGGAAATGTTCTCGAAGCGAGTTCTCCCAGTCGGTTTGTACACTCCAGTCTCCATGGATCGTCCAGAGGAAACACATCTTAAGTACTTAGAAATAACCAATAGTCTTTAGTCTCCCTTTTAATTGGGTCTAAAATCTGCTTTAAAATCGCCGAGCTTTCCAAGGTAGCTCGTTGTACAACATTGAAGGAACATAAAACCATTAATAAGCCTCTTACCCTATCCGTCTAAGTCAACATCGGTGTTCTCGGAGATGCGGCGGGGTGGTGGATGGAGGGGACTCGGGGCGCGTTGCCGTGGCAACGCACGGGGGCGCGGACCCGAATTTTATCGATTCGGGTACAGACAGCAGCCGGGTGAGCTTTCGCCTACACTAACACGATTCAACGCTCGTGTTTGCAGATCTCAAAGGTTTATAAAGGGCTTCGATATTTGGAAATAGGTATATACTGTTTGGTTGCCTCTCTATCTTTACCAGGCAATTAGAGTCCCACATTGACCGCAAATTACTTTGCATGAGAAGGCAGTTTAGTGGATCGGTATTATATTCGAATCATACTAAAAAGTAACTACCTACTTTTAACTATTGATATTTTTTTTTTTTTGACACCATGATTTTTTCCATAATAAATCCTTTGATAATGTCTCCAATCTCCATTCCTATCTCTAATATATTATTGCTTCCCATTTACTATGATATAACTGAGATGATATCATATGACCTTAATCTCATTTCGGCCACCTAGTTTCTGGAAATTATGTTTACGTAGTGTAGATTCTTATTCGAACATACCATCACGCCTGTATTCCCCGAAGGATTAAGCAGAGGCGTACTTATGTACACCCACAGTTCGCCGGTCCTATGTAATAGAGGGTGAGCCTATTGCCATTAACCGGTCACAAACTCCGAGCTAAAACTGAGAATTTTATAGAAAAACCCAATAACACTGCTCGACTGGGGAATCGAACCCAGGACCCCTAGCATAGCAGCTGCACTGCACTACACTTCACTTATTCGAATTCAAATGAAAATCTCAGTGATACCTACATATTGTACCTATTTAATCACGAGAATTTTAGATCCGATACATTACGGTGCTAAGTACCTAAAATGGACATACCTATGCTTGATGTTGTAGAAGTAATACATACTTACTTCAAATAAGTACCTTGGTAATCATAAACATTATTGCTACATAAGCAGATGTCTTCTTAATTAGATCCAGTTCCGAAATCTATTCGAATCCTCCGACAAACAAAATCATAGACACATTAAGCTACTTACTACATAAATACATAATAGGTACAAGTCACAAATTACGGCAATGATTGAGCAATACTTATTTTCTATTTATCATAGAAATGACGTGGATAACAACACGAACCATTTCACCCCCAAACAACAATTTGGAAAAAATGGGAGCAGTAGTTACTTCGCAGCGAAAACACGTCTCCCGAAGCGATTTTTGAGTAGGGATAAAAAGGAAAGTGGGGTTGCAAAGGGTTCTCCACGCGAGATATGAACTAGTGCACCCTTCTCACCACCACCCCTATCAATTGTTACCAGTTGCGCATATTTTTACCCGCAAAAACAACCCGCTGGGAGCCGTGAGACCGCACCGTGTTTTGCGTTAAATCACACGAGAATATTCGCTTTCTTGAGTTATGTTAGTTGATGTTGGTGCTTATTTGAATAAATATATATTAAGAACACGGATAACGTGGAAGATATAAAAAGATGAAAGAACTTGTAGAAGTAATAAAACCTTACCTATTATTACTCAATTAATTAGCTAAATAGGCACACTTGATGACCAAAGGCATTAAATTCTTCTGAATCCCATATTTTTTTGTTTTTTTTAACAAAACAGCTGTTTATGGTAGGAGTTGACAAATTTCAGCTGTCAAATGTCAGCTTCATCTGTAGTTTCCAACCACGTAACTATCTACGACTTTGCAGTCAGGATCCCAGTGGATACGAGAATACACCTGTTTTGGGAAAGTCAAATTAGGATAAAAACTGTCCAACTGAAGAAAGTAGGTAAATTATCACTAAATCTTTCTCTGACGAGTCTTTCGATTTAGATACTGACTATTCGAATTTTCAAAGGACAGTAGCTGTAATGGACACTTTACTGTTTCAGAAAGCAGAGTTAGCAAAAATCTAAAATATCAATAAAATAAAGAAATATAATTATATAATATAGGTAATCCAGCAAGCAAACAACAATCAAAAGCAAACGAGGCCAAGAGAATGCGGGGAAGAAAGAGTTTTTCCAGTCGACTTCCGTAGGCGGGATCACAAAAAGTATCGCAGGGTCCGATTAACACAGTATCCTTGAAGATGTCGCTCGCAAAAAGGGGCATAAGGGGACAAAAGGCTCTGAGACATTTCTCATTGAGCCGAAGGGCGGCGAGCGGTCGTAGGGTGGCCCCCGCGCACCCGGCCCACGCGACACCCCGCCACGTAGCAGTCTCCAGCCACGGTGTCCATAATTTATGCTTTCGAGCGGACCACGAAAAATAAATGAGCACCAGTTACAAGAGGAAATGGAAAAGTAGGTATGTAACTTATATCTTTGTGAAAAACAGTGCACTCATTTGCATGTTTTTGTATCAAACAAAAGTAGGTTTGAGATATAAAAAGAAATTTAAGTCTGCAGCATTTAATTTATTTTTCCAATTTATATCCCAAAATTGTAAAAAATATAATTTTATAGGTCAATCACCAACATTCGTGAAAGGAATTATATGGAAGAAAATTACATTCCTTGCCTTGTCCGCCCGGAGCCACCGACGCGACGGCTAATAATAATTAATTTTCGTAGTTTCTTAAAGAGTTCCCACCATGAGCTTTGCAGGCAAGTTTGTGCGTAAGTGGACGACATAAACATGACGTAAGAATCTCAGAAAAATCGTTTGGTATTGTGTCGTGATCAGTTGTTAAAAACGTGTGGTGTAGTAACTTTGAAAGATATGAAACAGCGTGTTAAGGGAGCGTGTTGTGGAGTAAAAGATGTAGTAATTCGGATTGAGAAAGGTATGTTGGGCATGCAGAGAGGATGTATGAACGGAGACAAGTAGTATATGTAGCAAGGTCGGATGGAAGAAATGGCAAATATACGGTAAATTCTACCATAGTTCTACCGTGGGAGGACCATGCTTCGGCATTAATGAGCCGACTCGACCGGAGTGGTACCACGGCCTCATAGAAAACCGGCGTGAAACAATACTTACGTGGTGTTTCGCCGAGGGAGCAGAGGCTGGAGGCCCAAACCCGTTTTAAAAGGCGAGCAACGAACTTGTGACTCTTCTGGTGTTGTCCATGGACACCCTCCATGGGCAGCGGTAGGTAATCGCTTACTATCAGACGATCCGTCTGCTAGTTTGCCCACCTATCCCTTATAATAACAACAAAACATATTTTTTTTTGCAAGTTAGGTACGGTTCGACTAAGGATTTCAGAAAAATATATTTGTATCATCGTTGCTATGCCTAATCAGCGAGCCCATGGTTGTAGGTTATATTATACTATAGAGGTTTTCCAACCTCTGCAATAAATTTAACGTTAAAAGCTATAAAAAACGGACTTGTTCAATTTTGAATTCGTGAAGCGCACCAAGCGGACACACACGTCCTTGGTGTGTGCTTGCGCGCAGATATCAACACAATATGAATGTCTGAGATGTATGGCCCGCCTTAACGCCTCCAACATCATGGGTGAGGAAGTTAATGGCACGTTTGGCGTAGTGCGATCGGCTTCTACGCTACGTGCTGTGGGTTCGATCCCCGCGGAACAAATATTTGTAAGACCTACAGCTTTTGTTAGTTTTTCCGGGTCTGGGTGTTTGTGTATGTGATAATTTGTGTTTGTAAACGCACCCACCCACACAGGAGAAAAACCAAGTAGGGGTCAAAAAAGACCCTACCGATGTTTTTCTTTCATGAGCTTAGATGTAGCGGAAGTGTTATGCAAGTAGAAATCTGATCTGAAATAGTCTTGCCCTACCCCAATGGAAGATAGGCATGAAATAATGGCTTTCAAATGTGGCATTTTTGGTGCACATGCAAAATCGGCACACCGACACGCATTGTTCTGGATTGAAATTTTGGATGAGTTGAATCACCCAAAGAGTTCAAAAGAGAGATGGTTCAATAAAATATTAAAGAATATTGTTATTTTTATATTAAAATAAGAAAAGTGGTCATAATTAAATCACAATATTTAATTATCAATAAGTTCACGCAACATTGTAACTTGTTACTCCTATCATAATCATTTAATTTCACACAATTCAATAAAAGTCTTAAAAATATAAAATATCAGCATTATTTTAAAACCCATCAGGTATATAAAATTATAATATCGACAAATTTTAACGTTTACATTATATTCAAATTATTTTCCAAAGAAATTTTATTTTATTACACCTACATGATAAATTTGTGTCTACCTACAGCAATTCTTTATAGAAACAGGTGGTAGGCTTGCCTAGTGAAACTAAACATTTATCCAAAAATACTATGTGGCTCAATCACATCAGAAATAATTAAAAAAAATATTTACTGGAAAATAATGTATGTGTTTGTTAATCACCATTAGGTGATTAGTTTCCATGCATATCTACTTACTGGATTTGTTCGGTACTCCGTGTTTTTACGTACATAAAAACGCATCCATGATATTGACAGTTATCTGCTAAAAATCTTACATACTAAACATTAGAATAAACTTCTATCATCTTAAAGAACTTGTCGCTTCACATACCAAGATTACATCATTATAATTACTGATAACGCAGCTCCGTCACGGCTTTCTTCAAAAACCTACTCAGGTTCATGAACTCCTGGTCTATGACAGCGTTAAACCACAGCTTATTGTCTGCGTCCCTGTAGTCTATAGCGTCACATTGTATGTAAGTGTACGGAGCGAACGCTATACTATGTCTGATGCTCAATTTAGAATCCACATCAGGCATCAAGGAGCCCAGCTTACTAACTAGCTGTGGATGCAACTTGCTGAATACAAAACCTGATTTTCTTTCACTTAGAACTTCTTCGCTATACAAACAGTTGATCAAATCTGATGTGTATGCTTGTAGTACTTGCATCTGATTTTCAAATTTGCCGTCATTTTTCACAATTTTGTTTGATGTTTTTATTTTTGTGAATATTTCTTTGTACCTAGAAAAAATAAAGGGTATTATTATTTTTACAAGTAAGGTCCATTTGCTAATTTATAAATGGCGCTGCAGGGACTTTGTATAAATAACAAAATAGTAAAATTAATTAGCAAATTTTTTCAAGAGATTGCCTCAATTTGAATTTAATTGAAATATTTTGTCTTGAATATTCAAGAATTATAATTTTTTCAAAATTATTGAGTACAATTGAGTACAGAGATATAAGTTTGTTAGTATTAGTAGTTGAGTATTATAATATGTATTTATATAACAAAACATTGTTTCAATTTATTTTTTGTTTTATTTGAGCATATGCTCAAAATTATCTGAATCGATAAAAAATTACTATGACCATTTTTACTTTGATAACATTTTTCGTTTGGCCGAATATACTAGAGAAAAAGTAAAAGTCCGTTTGGCCAAATACATAAGAGAAAAAGTGAAAGTTTAAGCTGTTTTCGATAGAATCTACAACAGTGGAAAATTGACAGTAGACTCACGATATCATAAGTCCGGCTACAGCGTCGAGCAGCGCGGCGGAGACGGACAGCAGCGGCAGCGCCAGCGCCAGTGCCGGCGCCAGCGAGGCGGCCGCGGCGCCCGCGCCCGCCTCCACGCGCGCGCGCCCGCCCGCGCCCGCCACCGCGCTCAGCAGCACCACCATGTCATCTGCGAAATGGTGGGGTTGAGTATTTCTTGTGATCGCTGATCTGGCATCGTCGTGCGACAGGTTGTTGACCTCCCTAGATTGTGGTCGAGCTACTGTAGAGACTACTCCAAGGAGATAATATTAAGGGTTGACTGGCAGGTATCAGACTAAAGAACAAACATTCAATTATGTGAAGTAGAATGTGTAGCAAATGATGTGCAGAAAAAAAAATGATTGTCATTCCTTTCTTGATTTTCTTCTAATACAGTCTTATCAATATCTCTCGAGCATTTTTTCATTAAAATAAAATCCCAATAAATTCCAAGGTGCCTTCACTACACAATGACTGATGCGATGCATACGTGCCGTCAGCTGGGACTGGTCTACTCAAAGCCGCTATGGCTCTTTCTTCAAAAGGCCATCTCATACATTACTCTACATTGTAACACTCACATACTGCTACTACTATGTCTGGACTTTAAAAGAGACCATGATTCTCTGAGTCTATTTCAGTGCTAGGAAATGCCGGCGCCATCTAGTTTAAAAAAAAATTACAATGACTTGTAAAAGTGTCTTTAAAAAATCTACATACATAAATAAATATAATTTATCATTTTAATACATACATATCTTTAAACATTAGAACATATAATAAGCAAGGAGCTGAACATCGTAGGCACTCAAAATTCAAACCGATTTAGAACTGATAACAGTTATAATAAGAATCCAAAGAGATCATCTCCTATTAAGATGCCCGAAGGCATAATGTAGATATGTGAACTCTAGTAGATGTTTTAGTCTGGGTATGCTGATTTTTATCGAATGAACGAGCGTTTCATTTATAAAAAAAGTCGGTGAAGCCAACTGAGAACACAAACTCGATAGACTAGTCGCAGAGCGAACACGGCTCGCTCACCTGAGACATTGAACAAATATACTTTTCTTGACTTGAGAACCAACTTTACCTGGGTTAACTTGCAGTTGCTTGTTACACATGTCACTGATAGCCACCGCGACCTTCGGCAGAACCAGCGAGTAGCTCAGAGGTGATGGTGCCATGCCCATGAAGTGCATACGCGTCCTAGTGCTACCATAAACCTGGCAAGTTTTAAAAAAAGTTAAGGAATAAATACTTCTATAACAATTTACCCTAATTAACCTGTCAGATAGATCCCGCTTCTAGAAAGCATTAACAATGGAATGCATACAAAATAATGGAATGGATGGGAAATGAAAACTCACATATTTAAATAAATAGGTACCATAAATAAATGTCATATAATAACTAAAACTGCCTCATTAGCCAAGTGGTCCTGAGCGTGACTGCTACGCTAGAGGTCCTGGGTTCGATTACCAGGTCGAGCAGTGTTATTGCGTTTTTCTATGAAATTCCCAGTAGCAGCTCGGAGTTAGGAATTTGTGCCCGGTAATGGCAATAGGCTCGCCCCCTATTACATGGGAGCTAAACATACCGACGAACTGTGGGTGTACATTAGTACGCCTCTGCCTAACCCTTCGGGGAATACAGGCGTGATGGTATGTTTTATGTTAATAACTAAAAAATTATGATGATTGTATACTGCGTGGAATGTCGATTACTTACAAGATTGGAATACATGTTGTTCAAAGCCTGGAGTATAGCACACTGCTCTATTGGCTGCGCTCTGTGGTAGATTCGCGTGAGTGGCATCACCACGCACATCACATGCTCCGGACTGTCCACACTCACCCATTGGACCAACTCCAGAATCTATAACACAAATACTGAACTTGAACTGATTCAAGTCACGTTTCTACTTGGTATTTTGCTGAAACTTAACATATATTTATATAACACTAGCGAACCGACCCGGCGAACTATGTACCGCATCAGCAGAGCATTTTTTAATATTTACTCACCTTTTAAACCTTCCCTGGACTTCCACAAACATTTCAAAACCAAAATCAGCTAAATCGGCCCAGCCGTTCTTGAGTTTTAGCGAGACTAACGAACAGCAATTGATTTTTATATATATAGATAATAATTATGATATCGTAGCATAATATATCATCATGAAGCAGGGACGGATTAACTATGTCAGGCCCCTAAGCAATGCCTGTGTTGGGGCGCCTTTATTTTCTAACTTACTAAAACTAACTATTTTTTCCACCTAAATGCAATTTTATTTTAAACAAGCTAATGCCTGCGGTTTCACTCTCATCCCAAAGGGTATCGACAACAGAGCTACCTACCAGGCCCGACTATAGCTGTGTAAGGTGACAATGAGAATTTCATAGAAAGTAAAAGTATTTAACTTTAATAGATAAGTCAATTAAATACATGATACCTCAGCAAAAAAGTCTTTTTCATTCCACAGAGGTAGATACTGTGCGAGGAACCTGGTGATGACAGGGATGCCTTGCATGAGCGTGTGCTGCAGTATCGCCAGCCGGTGCAGTAGGTCCTGCTTCTCTATGTAGCTGTGAGGAGATACGTCCAGGAAACCTGATATATAGAGGTGATTGGTGAGCATTGAGTATTTTAAAGTTACTGAATAAAATGTTTAATTTCATCATGTCAAACTCGTATGTACTACCCAAATAAATTAAAAAATAGAACATATTTGAAATTATCGGCGCAACTGACGATACGCATAGTATAGTGTCAGCTCAGATTATGATGATGTCAGATTATGATTAAAATAGTTTATTCTCTGAGAGAGAGTGGCTTACACCACCCCCAAAAGAACACTTTCAAAGAATTAGGCAGAAAACTGTGTTAACCAGTATTGAATACTCACAGGCATTGAGCAGTTGATGCAGGTCGTGTGACAAGAAGGCATGTTCGTTGGTGGAGGCGGCGGCCAGCAGCGCCACGCCCGTCGCGTTGCACAGCAGCGCCCGCAGCCGCGCCGGACGACTCCTCGACCTCTGGATGCTGCACTGCAGCACTGATACTGGACTGAACAATCAATTCATTATTATTAAAAACATATTAATATGCCTCATTTTTTTTATGGGATAGTAGGGCAAACGAACACATGATGGTAAGCGATTACAGCCGCCCATGGACACCCGCACACCAGAGGAGTCACAAGTACGTTGCCCTCCTTTTAAAAAGGTTTGGTCCTCTGGTAACCTCACTCACTCGGCGAAACACAACGTAAGTATTTTCACGACGGTTTTCTGTGAGGCCGTGGTATCACTCCGGTCAAGCCGGCCCATTCGTGTCGAAACATGGCTCTCCCACGATAAAAATTAATCTAGTGATTGTAAGCGGGACTGCTTTCGAAGATTCTTTGACCAGGCAGGTGTTTTTACCTGGCGGGCCACAGCCCGACGGTTGATGGCGGATTTGACACTTGCGCATTCCTGATTTGTCCATCGTAGTTTTGAATGTAGCGCGATAGATGTCACTACAAGTTTTCTGATTTGATTTGTCAATAATAATTCACTACTAATTTTAAGAAACATGCTAACTTAAACTATGCTATTAATGGTGGACCTTGTATCCAAATCACACTCATTCAGTGATAGTACTGCAGATTATCAAAATTATAACTGAATAGGTATTTCATTATTCACTTTTCACCATGATACCTAATAACAAAAATTTAAAGCAGATCAGCCTATCTAGGGACAGCCACCTTGACTCTAAATCTTTTACTATTTATTAGACAGAAGCTTATATACTCACTCAGTAAAATCAAGGAAGTTCTTCTGTGGTTCCTTTTCAGCATACTGCTTAGAACCAATACTGAAGAACTCCATGTTAGGCACCAACGGATCTGCCTTCTTATTTCTTCCACTTTCCTGTGATGAACAAAAAGAATGGAACCTTAATGCCCCATGCCCAATTCACCTGAACCTTTATTTTTTTATGCATTTAATAACTTAAAGCCAATAAATATGAATAGAGCCTAGTATTCTATTAACTGTGATAGAGCATAATTAAAGTGTAGTACACTTACAGAATTAATAGGATTGATCCATGTTAAATGATGTTTCTGCTTCTGCATAGTGTTCCTGTGTTCCTAAGATAAAAAAATATTATGAAAAAAAACATACAAGTAATAACAAAACATATACAACTCAGTTACAGTACAAACCTGGTTCCTTTTAAATCTACCAAGGAGTGTGGTGTTTATCTTCTTGAAGGCAGTATGGATGGAGATAGCAGGAACATCTTCGGGCACACATTCTGGTTTGTATGACTTAAACAGCCCTAGTAATACTTGCAGCTGCCTATAAATGTTCTGAAATAATTATAAATAACTTATAGAGTGCAAAACAGCAAATTATTTGGGAATATTCATGAGACAATAAAATGTTCTCTATCTCTACACTGAAATATTATCATATATTTATCGCTATTTAAAAAAGCCTTACATACTTTTACCTCCACTATCAGAATTAAAATGCCTTTTTTTGGTATGTGGAACACCTTGCCTATCACATGAAAACTGAATTATAAAGAACATGCTTTATAATAAAAAAATATACCTTTTTAGCCTCTCTCTTCTTGGCATAGTCAAGTAATTCAAGAACTCTCTTTCTTGTGACATCAATAGGCTTTGTCAGGGTGTATACAAGTTTCATTGCATGAGGTGTCTGAAAAAGAAACACTCACCTAAAGAACTTACATACTTAAAAAAGCAACCACTTAACTTTAAAACCATGTCATTATGAAGTCCATAATTTACCTCTGGATAGATTTTATTGGATAATATTTTATTAATAAATTAAGTAAGGGCTCAGTGGTCAATCACATTTAAAGGATGCTCTCTTCATTAATAGATAATCCTTACATATTATAAAACCGTCTACCCCTGCATCGGTCAGTGCATTTGGGATAAACTCAAAAACTACTGAACAGATTTTCATGCGGTTTTCACTAATAGACAGTGATTCATGATTAAGGTTTTAAGCTATTTAACATCATGCTACAACTCTTAAAAATGGGGCAATACAGGGGAAGCTGTGGACAGGTTGGTAGTTTATGATAATTACCTCATGATCATCTTTTATAATGCTAGGCTTAAGCTATTATTACACTGCAACTTACCAGGGCTTCATATGTCAGGCTGACATAGAATACATCATAACCAGTATCAAGGGTTTCCATGTCAATACACTCACACTCCATGGCAGCTGTAAACAAATACATTATATACATTGAAAATATACAGAAAGTTGGATAATGTTAATAATACTAAGGATGATACAGTGTGGCCCTCCACAACAGTGATCTCAGCTGATCATAGAGATGTTTGATGTTGTTGATGTTTGTTTCAAATATATCACTCAAACTCTCATTAACTGTTCAAGTCCCTAATAATTACTTCTAGTTTAGGAAAAAGATTCTTTTGCTGATACATACCTGTGAGCCAGTCAAGTAAAAACCCTATTCTGGCGAAAGTTGACTGATCATCATAATTGGAAAGAAGCCAGCTCAGTGCATATTCCACGGTCCGGTTTGCCACACTATCTGGGGGTATGATGCAAGCGCCCAAGCTTACCCATTTTGTTATAGCTGAAAATTAAAACACATTGTTGTTATCAATATGACATGTCTTCTAACTCTACACTCACAACTACTTATTACATCTAATATTGTAAAAAGGAAAGAGATGATTTTTTATATGTTTGTTTGTACAGTAGAATCCCGATTATCCAAACATCCAATTATCCGGACTCATTGATCTCAGCTCTAAATTGTCAATTCATTATGTAAACATTTTAAATTACATAGGTATTAAGTAATTAATTATCTCTCATTACTTATAGCTCGTTTTTTATGTTGTGTTATTTAAAGATGCATGTAAAACTCATAATATTAAAATTTTAATATTGTTTGATTTGCTTAGAAATTGATTATCCAGATTTTCGACTATATGGAATACCCCTGGTTTTATTTGATCCGGATAATCAGGATTCTACTGTAATAGATAAACCTAAAAACTACACAAAACTTTTCACCTATAGAGAACTACATTATCAGTGAGTAACATAGGCTTTATTTTATTTCAGTATGAATAAGATTTCAGTCTGAAATAATGGTCATTGTAAAGTAAGCTGTAAGAAAAAGAGCTACCAAGGTATCTACATGAGCTGACTAAATGATCCATCATACAAAGATACAATGTACTACAAAAGAATTGGTCTTTAAACAATCTAAGAAAAGTTATACTTAGTTTAACAATTATAACTAATGTTTATAAAACCAAAAATTTATGTTATTGCTGCTCATCATGAATAAATATTGTCAATTTCAGGGATTCTGGATTTTCGGTCAGAGTCGGCTTAGGGGCGGAGTTGATTTTCTCAATTATAGAGAGTATGAAAAGGGGAGATTCACAATTGGTGGGATGAAAGTTTGGGTTTATGTTCTATAAGAACTTGAAAATAAGAATCGTAGCTGCATAAATATAAATTATGACGAATTCAGGGTTTGTAGCATTTCACATTTTAAAGATTGAATGTTTTTAGGCATTTTTCTTTAGAATGAACGCATGATATTTTTTCATTAAACTGGTATTTTTCACAACGTCACTTTAGGTCGCGAGTGAAACAGCTAGTTTATCAATAAAAGTCACTTACGGATAGATAAGTTCAACCAAACTTTAAACAAAGTATGGAAATCATTATAATGTAAGCCTGTTGTATCTACTGCGTAAGCCAATTCATCGATTTTGTTCTGAAATAAATCTTTGTCAAATCCTTTCTTCAATGATTTTATATAGTCGATAATTTCATCTACGTCTGCCATCCTAAATGCACAAAAAGTTCTTAAAATTCTGTAATGAAAATTAGTTTATTTTAGCAGAAATTCAAACTCAAAAAACGTTGAAATGAATGACAGACAATAGTCAACAAACAAGTACATGCAAACAACACAAGCCAAAGAGAAAAGAGTACGAAACTTTTCACCAGACTTTAGAACTTAGAGCATTTAGCATATGGACAATAGAGGCAGCATAGTCCTCCATAGAGCATTTGACATACTGAGTCAGCCACTCCATAGAAACGCTCCGATTTCAATACCTCACAAAAATACATGCTCAGTGCGTCAGTTGTCTATTTATCTATTTATTCATAATAGCTTCTGCCCGCGACTTCGTCCGCGTAGCGTGATGATATATTATTAGATTATTATATTAGATTGAGGTATACATTTTTTTAACGACTACGCAATTTGAGGACGGCTGGCGCCATCCATTGGCAGCAACACGAGCTTCACGGTGACTTCGTGTAACATCAGGTTTTATCGTCAAGTTTGCAATCACGATTGGTTTAAAATTTTGACCAGAAGGTACGTACGTACTCCTACAATAAAAATATATAAACTCTCTACTAAGTAACGCCAGCAGCACCACTAATTTAATCCTATCCGCTACTGTTTGACTATCTATCCATGGACACGTAACGCGCATAATTCTATGAACAAAAAAGTCTGTCACTTTTGGTGCGGGGGGAAACACTACATAGACATTGCTGCACACATACTCAAAATCATTTTGTATCGCTACGAACTCACGCACATATCAAAACCTTCACCACTAACACAATTTATAGACACATACAGGTCAAATACTTGATGTATTTGACCTGTATGTGTGTATAAATTGTGTACATAGTGGTGAAATACGTCAACATACAAGAATTGACAACAATACGATTGTAAAAGATAATAAAAATAATTAGGAAGCTACTATGTCGATATTTTATATCGATAGATTATTTTAGGAAGAATGGATAAAAACGTAACAACGATTACAAATTATTTTTATATGTAATCATTTATTTTCAAAATTAAAATCATCCACACACACCTTTATTATATCATGCGTCATATTTTCAATGCAATGTCTCTCATTCTTATACATTACATGCCAATTAAATACAAAGAAAGAAACTATTTAGGTATAGATAAATACATAGATACTATGTAGTAAATTGGAAAGTAAACGCACGGGTAGGAGAAATCCTTAACTTTTTCGAAATACATATTCTGTAGCCTATGTTAATCTTGAATAATGTAGCATTCAAATGGTGAAAGAATTTTCGAAATCGGCCTAGTAGTTTTGATTTGATTCGTTACATACATACAAATCTTTCCTCTTTAAAATATTAGTATTAAGGGCGTC
This sequence comes from Acronicta leporina, assembly GCA_947256265.1. NCBI lineage: Eukaryota > Metazoa > Arthropoda > Insecta > Lepidoptera > Noctuidae > Acronicta > Acronicta leporina. The sequence continues at coordinate 14,647,565 of OX366513.1, forward strand.
GCCAGCCGATGGTGCAGGGGGGGGCAAGTTGACTTTACCTACTACAATTATTCATACTTTTCTCATTCTCTATGAATGAGAAAAGTAGGTATGAATTGTAGGTAAAGTCGACAGCACATGAAACTTTTCACTTTTACTACGAGCCTTACATCTACAGCGCTTGTAATAACAACAGTATCTTAGTACTATATACATATATATTCTGTGACAGTACAGAGTCCAATGTGTAAAGCTACACGAGCACGAGCTCTTGACTATGCAATAAAAAACTTGTAAATGAGTTATAATAACTTAAATTAGAAAAATAAAATAATAAGGAGTTTGAATTTGAATAAGTTTACAAAACTTCAAGCAAATCAACTTAAAGACTTAGGACTTTGGTTGTATTATATTTGGCAACTTTTTTAGAATCTCTAGGGGGGGCAGCTGCCCCTCCCTGCCCCCCCTTGGCGACGCCCTTGATTAGTATACTCGTAGATAGAGCGGATATTGGGGACGTTTTGTTACAAATGCTTTGATACCAATTAGTTTGATTCTTTTCTTTGCCAGACTGATATATTAGGAATGACACTAGACAGAGAGTAATATAAGTAGGAGTAAATACGATTTTGTTCATTATGTCGCGCGTTAATAATAACTACCTTCTGGTCAGAAGCGTGGCTGCTACGCTGGAGGTCCTGGGTTCGAGTCCACGGTCGAGCAATGTGTTATTGGAGATTTTCTTTAAAATTTAGGGTTTATGCCCGATTAATGGCAATAGGCTCGCCCCCTTTTATATGGAATGTAAACATACAGTCGAACTATACACTATACATTATGTGCATCTGTCTAACCCTTCGGGGAATAAAGACGTGATAGTATGTCGTATTCCGTACTCTCGTTGTTTCTTCGAGACGGATATCAAAAACAGATAAAAAGTTGTTTGAAGAAACACCCCGAGAGGTAGAGCATAGTGGAATTGAATAATTCCACTCACAATTTTATTGGAGTTGCCCGACTGGGGATGTACCTACATTTTGCAGAAAATAGTAGCCAAATAACATAGCTCTGTACTATGTTGTGATCCTAACGGTGAGCAAGATCGCCAGAGCTCCGCTAGGAAGCGTTGTGTTGGCAGTGGGGGTACCGGTGTTGTATGTGTTGTCTACCAGTTGTGAAAAGGTTTTTACAGGGTCAGCAACGGGCGAGTGATACCCCAGGTGTTGCAAGCGTCCGTAGGCTACGGTAACCACTTACCATCAGGCGGGCTATGTGCTAGTTTTCCACCTAGGTGGTAAAAGAAACCCCAGACCTTCAAACCGAACCGTATTTTAGAAATCATTTTCAATTATTTTTAAAATACGATTTAAATATGTTAATTTATACATTGTTTTGTCAACACATTTATAATCCGCAACGGCTTATGCTATTATTTATCAATCAAACCTACTTAATTTTAAACGAAGCTCTTAAAAAAGTAATAAAGAAAATATCTAATAGCACTGGATATCAAAAATAATCAAAATGAAATTAGAATCTTAGTAACGTCATCATTTCCAAAAATGTTATTTTATTAAATTGTATAAAAAAGGTGATATCATAAATTCATAATATTCATCTTTAGTGATCTTAAGAAATATTATTATAAATTGGTTACATTGAACACGAAAATAACATTATCGATATCGATTCGAAATCGTAAAGAATCATTATTACATCATTAATTAAAATGACAAAACAAAATAGGGACATAGTCTCGCTACACTTTTTAAAATTCAAGTTTTAAGCATTATGTCACAATATATAAGGCCTATAATTGCCAAAAAAAGATGTAATTTTGCATTAAGACCTTGGAAATCATAAATAATGACATCCTATTGGTTATTAGCAAAATGTCTCGCTACACTTCTTAAGATTAAAGAAAATAAAGATAACCTTATATGTTTTACAATAAGATCTATAATTGCCAAAAAAAATGTGAAAATTGTAATATAAAATGTAATTTTGATGTATATTTCAAATTTAAATCTTATGTATATTAGAAGAAGGCTAATATTGTTAGTAAAAAAATTGCTAGTCTCGTGGGGAGTGGGGGTAGTCTCGTGGGGAGTGCATGCTTGAACTGAAAGATTATTTTATACTCGATTATTGAATCGGTAAATGTCTCGATCTTTATTAATATATTGTAATATCTGATTTAAATAGAAATAAATGAACTTTATTACTTACATACGGAAAATAACTCCATCTTTATCTAAATAAGATATTAGATATTTTTTTGCATACGTTAACTGCACGTATCAGTATTTTGCACGGAGCATTTATGATGAACTTACTGAGCGAAAACGATTCTGTTTATGAAAAATCGATTTTGGAGTTTATATAAACGCGTTAAATTTTTTATTCCACGACCTTGCCAGAGGGGAATGATCATGAGAGGCGGGTCCATAGATAGATAGTCAAAGGCTACACTCCACAGTTTTCGTTTTCTTCACACACGACCATTTATGGAGAACATTTGTTATAAATATAATTTTATTACATACTTACATAAATGATTTATATCAGTAAACATAACTCTGTTTAGTGAAGTTGCACCAGAAGTTTTGACATACTTTCTAATAAATTTTGGTTTTTATGGGAAATTTTATATAGTAATGCGGTTGAAAACAAATACAAATACGATTTAATTAAACTAACTCCATAAACAGCAACTGAACGCTTTAATGTCTACACGCACAAGCCTGCCTCAAATAAAGTCCCAAAGAAAATGGAAAATTATATTTGTTTCGAGTACAAACAGTAGAATACAATCTAACGCGAATCCTCTTATGCAATTTGAATTTAGCATACTCGGTTATAAATTTGTTGGTACATGAAACAGTGGTGATTATAATTGTTATTTGATTTGGTTTGCAACATGTTAATAATAATAAAATATTTATTTCAGACGATATAAATAGTCCATATTTTAACACACATAATAATATAATAATAATAAATTAATATAGTTGAATTTAACAAACATTAATTCAGCAAAGCCCGTAAATACTCTCACGTTATTTGGATCTTTCTTCTCAGATGTGGTCAGTTAAGAAAGGCGTGCCATCTAGTCTTAATATTTTTAATTTATAAATAGTTTTTTATGGGATAGCAGGCAAACGAGCGGACTGATCGCCTGATGGTAAGCGATCACCGCCGCCCATGGACACCCGCAACACCAGAGGAATCACAAGTGCGCTGCCGGCCTTTTAAAAGGGAGTACGCCCTTTTCTTGTTTAAGATTTATATAAAAAAATAAAAAATCTCAAATATCAGTTATTACTAAAATTGTGAGGAACAACATAGAGGAGTATACACAGTAACTATACATATATGTGATACTAATGATCTTCCAGCGCAACTTGGGCAGCCGTTTTATCAATAACTAGCTTCTGCCCACGACTTCGTCCGCGTAGCGTGATGATATATAGCCTATAGCCTTCCTCAATAAACGGGCTATCTAACACTGAAAGATTTTTTCAAATCGGGCCAGTAGTTCCTGAGATTAGCGCGTTCAAGCAAACAAACAAACAAACTCTTCAGCTTTATATATTAGTATAGATTTGCTGGCTGGCTTTTTTACCACACCATGAACTTTTATTGAGTTGGTAAGTACTTCATACCGAAGTGTTTACTGAGTTCGATATATGAATTATTATAAGTTATTACCAAGATTAAGACTACTCAATGCTGAAGCTTTATTTCACTAGTAATAATGTACCTAACTGAAATTTGAGCTTATAATAGGGATTTATCAGAATCACATGCTGGTATCATTAAACAACATAGACAAGACGCTATATATTTTCGCTTCTCTCTCGTATTTGATTGAAGTGTCAAAATGAACGAATTGTCGTTTGAAGTAAACAGTATGGATATTTGCCAATTGACTATTTTATAAAATATGTTGGAAATCATATAATCAAGAATTAACTTTTATTGTTCAATTAAAACCGTCTAAAATGTGGCCTATACTCCTCAATATGACGCGCGACGAATGTCGACGCACGCTCCGCAGACTTGGTATATATTTAGTCCTATAAATGGCTTTCATTTTCCCTCCTATGGTTTTCTTAAATTATACTCAACTCGTCGTAGCTAATTTGTTGAAAATCGTATTCTAAATACGTCTAGATACTGATAGTTTATTCATTTGTTTATAGAATTAGAAGCCTACTCGAATATGATCAGTGTGTTTAGAGCACAAGGAGCATTGGAAGACAACAGAAAAAAGCTACTGGAAGAACTGCGCGCCGTTTTGCACATAAGCAATGATCGGCACAGTGCTGAGGCGCGCCGCGTGTCTAATGATGAATTATTAGCTACTATTGCAGATCAGTAAGTTTATATTTAATATTTTCTGTATTACATTGTTGATTTATTTTTAAACACTACTATGCAAAGTCAAAGATGGCTGAGAGTAACTGAAAGTCAAAGAGACTAACATATTGCTTTGTTTTATCAGCATTTTTGGTTTACTATATGTAATTTATTCTTACAAGATTGTAGTCATAAAACTAGTTTGTTTTTTTAACTCTTTTAGGAATTAATTTGTTCTGTGGATTCTTAGCTTTGTAGATGTATGTTTGACTTGACAATGTAGATTTGTTCCTGGTTTTAGCTAACAGATTTGGGTGTTTTTGTGTGAATTAAAAGTATCAGAAAGTTTTTTACAACAAATTTGACAGGTAACCTATTCCTTTGAAATGTCAAATTATTTTTTAAATAATGATGTGATTTAAAGTTTCAGGTTTATTAAAAAAAACTTATTTAATTTACATTGTAATGTTTTATCTGGATATTAGTTTTAACACATTGTGTTGTGTAATCTAGAAATTTTAGACACCAAAATATAAGTACAAATTATGTTAACATTTAAATTTAAATTAATTAATAATATTACTTCAAAATATAGGTTATCAGGTCCAAACACAGGCTTAGCATGGATCAGCGAGGGCCGGAGGCGGGTGCCTCTGATGCCCCGAGGAGTAGCACAGACTATCTACACAGAAATAGCAGATAAGGCTGCTGAGGCTGCAGCTGCTGAGAATAAAGAGATCCAGAAAAGACTTGAAGCTGAGAAACTCATAGCTCCCAAGTCCAATGAGGAGGAGATGCCTGATAATGAGGGTCAGACTGCTGAGGGTGCCACATCTAATGACACTGTTGATGACACAATCTTTCCTTCAGTGGCCATGGAAGATCAGACAACTAAAGTTAGTTTTATTATTTTAGTCAACAATTTTAATCAAGAACAAAATGTGCATGTGGCTTTTACTCAGTGCTACTACTTTTATATTAAATTGATTGTAATTAAATTAGCAAAAAAATAGTAGCTTTTCCATAGTTATGCAACTAAAGATAGAAAAAAAAACTCAAATGTAAAAATCTAGTCTATTCAGTTTTTGTGCAATTAATAAGTACACTATTCGGTTGTAAAAAAAGTACATCAATTCAAATCCAATAAACATTAACATTATATTTTTTTTTTTTTTCCTGGAATTATATATAATTTTCACATAGTCATGATTATATTCTTAACCTACTTCAATGCTTTTTAGATATGGGAAACAGAACTTATAAGTAGAAAGAGGAAAGTTCCAGAAGGTGGTGCAATCCCAGATGATGCCAGCACTCCCGTTAAAAGCATGAGAAACATACCTGTCAACACCAACCAAAAACATTTGAACTTATCACAGATTTACTCAAAATTCTCACAACCAGCCACAAGTGAGTTATTCTCTATATTTTATGTATTATAATTATATAATTATCATTTGGAAGTGTTTATGATGAACATATCTTTTTTTTCCTATAGGTAAACCATCAGGGCAGTCAAAACATTCATATAATCAAGTAAGCAAAGTGTCAACCAGTAAACCAAGTCACGGCGCGCGCTCCACGCCACATAAGGGCAGGTCACATAAAAATACTAAGGGTTCACAAACTTCTGTGTCTAAATCACAAATGAAAAAACAAGAATTACAAGCATCTCCTAACAAACAGTACAATTCAACATCCATGCAAATGGAGTATTCAGGTCCACCTAACACATTTCAGGCTAGTTATGCTCAATCTATATTAGGTAGTAAAACAAAACCAGACTACATGGATGACCTAAAGCCTAAAGTGTTGTCTTCCCCTGGTATGGTGACCGATTCGCCGACGATGCAGCTATTAACTCAACCCGCGACAGTGCCACATGAGCTCGAAGTGTCAGAGAATGCGCACCCCGACGACCCGTCATCGTTACAAGCGCAAAGCACGCCTGTAACTAAACAAGCATTATCTGGAAAACCTTGCCAACTTATTATAAAGAATCGCGGTGAAATAAGCACAGACAAAAAAGTTCAAATGTCTGAAATTAAATTGTTACAAAAGCCCTCTGAGGGTATAAAACTTTTGTCTAACAGACAAGTTGTGGTGGCTCCATGTTCTGCTCAGAAGGCGTTGAACACACCAAGCAAACTTGTTACCACTAAAGTTATCGGTTCGATACCGAAAACGCGTAATCTTCATACGCCCCTTATGACTGAAAAAATGATAGTTGTTTCAAAACCGTCGGAAAATAAAAGCATGTCTAATTCAAAAGTATTAATTACATCCTCCGTAAACACGCCGAACAGGGACAGCAACTTAAGTAGTACAAACAGCATATCAAATAAATTAACGGAAACGCTTACGCCTAAAGGCATTCCCGCCACTGATCTAAAAGTGTCAGCTAAAGCAGTCGTTTTAAATCCTAAATCAGGTCAAAAAATGGTTGTGTTACCTGCAAAAGCTCGAACGAAACAAGGAAATGAAGGACAGATACCACTCATACATTTCAAGGGTATACCCACTGCTATGAAGTTAGTGCCAGTGAGTTCTCAATCCATCACTCAAATAACAAAGTCGTCCAACATGAGTGTAGTGTCCAAACCTACAACCGTTAGTTCAATTTCGTCAAATCCTAAAATTGTTGGAGTTGAACCAATTAAAACCGCAAATTTAGCGGATATTGTGCCCGTGAAGGGATTAGCGCCTGTCACTACTTCTAAAATTACCAATCCTATTGTTCGGCCGTCTAGTGCAAAGGGTAGTGTCATTGTAGTTCAGAAGGGCGCAACGATAGGCAAAGCTTTAACGTTCACCAAGAATGGAAACGATATGTCTAAAGTAATAATGGGTAAAAATGTTAATCAACTTTTGCAAGCATCTAAATCTGAGCAAGCCGACCCGGCCAAGTGTGCAGGCAATGTAATAGTTTTAGAGTTGAACAACGAACAGACGGGACGCACTACCACAATGTCTGAAATATTAGACAGTCGAGGAAGTAATTCGTCTCGCGTATCTGATGATGGCAAAAAACTGACTCAAATTACCCCTGATACACCGGTACTTTTTGACAACCAAATACCAGAGGAAACTTGCAATGCAAGCAGCCTGGAGTCTACTGCTGAGAGCTTAGGAGAAATGGTGCCTATGGAAGAGGCCACTTTGTCAATCATCGAAAAAGATGAAAAATCAAATTACGCGAAGGAATCTGAAGGTGTCAAAGATTCTTCGAGCGTCACCGATTGGGAAATAGAACTCGACACAGTGTCGAGAAAGGGAAAAGATGAGGACAAATTAAATTCTTTACACTTAGACTTGGGCATGTCCAGTGACAGCGACAGTGAATACATGTCCAGTCACAAATCAAAAAGCAAACATTCATCACAGGAAAGCATGCAACGAGCAACACCAAGCGGTAATCTATACATTTGATACCACCTTTATTTTATTTTTGTTTGTTCTTTCAATTAATTTGTAAGAAAACCTAAATATTTGTTCAGGTGAGAGCAGCGAAATGTACAGCAGTTCGAGCGCAATGTCCCTGGCTACGCGAACGTTACTCAGCCAGCTACAAGACGATGGATCATCGAGTAACGATTCGTCGTTCGCTCTCAAATCAAAGGTCAACAAATTAAGAGAGAATGATCCCAAACTAGATAAATCAGAGTCAGAAGCGCTGACAAAAGCGAAAGAGAAACTTTCTGAAAAAGTTGCTGAAGCGAAATCACAACAGAAGAGAATAGACATATACAGCACTGCAATCACTACTTCTGATATAAATTTAGATTCGTTCTCGTATCTGGATGAGGGGGACATGATGGCGGGGGACGATGTCTTCGCCACGGTGGAGGCGAAGACGCGCGAGCCGAGGCGAGCCGACACGCTCGACGACCAACTTAGCCGATTATTAGGCGAAGACTCTGCTAACTCGACTGACTCACAAACTGTAAGTGAAAGTATGCCTTTAAATAAATAATGAGCAATAAATTAGGTTAAATTAATTACGAAACCTGTGGAAGATATCCTTATTAAAATGTAATGAAATTAGAATAAGCGCGGACATATAATGTGAAGTGTAAAGTGGTGACATTGTCGGTCTCGAGGTAGGCGTGATCAGTGCTGTTTTGTTTGTTCTGTTAAATATACAGTTTTAAAGGTGTTTGTATTATCTTTGTATAATATTTACCCTTCATAATAAAGAGGCTAACAGATTGATTTAACAGCATATTCATTTGAGAAAATAAAAATTTAAGCATGATACACGAATTGGATCTCCTCAATCTCAATCAGCAATATTCCTTATTTAAGACTTGATAAGTTTCAACAAAACTTAAGCAATACAATAGTGTATTAAAAGCGACGAAAAGGTTCTATGTACATATATGATTTTCCAGTACGAGTTTAGAAATGAAACATAACATCATGAATTACTCATTTATTCGTGTTAATTTATACAAGTTTGCATTTAAGTTACATAAACAAGGTAAGCTATGAATGTTTTACAGTAAAATATATTTTTGTGTACATATAACAAAGTCAACAGGTAACTATGTACCCTGCAGACGAAAATGTGCATAATAATTGTAAGTTTACGTAATGTCAATGCATACAGTATAGTAATGGGTTTCAGTGGTTCAATATTTATCATAATTCTAATGTGTGTTGTTGTCTGGGTTTAAGAATATTTTTTTTAGAGAAATAAGGAACCACCTTTGGACCTACTCTATTCACATAGGTTTGGTGCTCACGGTGTGGTCCCGCCTTTATTTTATTGTGGAATGTGTAGCAATTGAAAGCTTTCATAATTATATGTATTTAGTTTACTAAAGGCAACTTTGTCATGAAGTACCTCTCTATTATTGGAACGCACAAATTGTTTTTAGATTTTTAGTTACATGATTATGAATTTTTATTTATAATGTTACTTACCAATGATCCTGAATTCAATAACTGCGAATAGCGCCTTATTTATTATATTTGAATAATTAGGTCTGTTTTAATTACTGTGCACTCTATATAAGACTTAGAAATGTAATCTTTGCATGGACATTATTAGTGTAGCTACTTAAATACAGCATCAACTAAACAGTATAATATACTACAATAGTCTGTTGATATAGTCTACTTACATGTTATAGATTAATTTATTTTATATACATTTCCTATTTCTTTTTTTTTTCATACTATAGTCACCTGTAATATTCAATCATATTATTTATTTCACAAGCTTTTCTAAATCGTTAGTAACTACCCGGATTGCATTATTCATTTATAAAATATTCATATGAATAGCAAACAACAGTAGTTATATTTTTTACAATAAATTGCTAAGTAATATAATTGTACATAAAATGTATCATACACGTATTATTTTTTTTAATTTAATTGTCGGTGGAATATTATAGGTTCAGCAGATGTTTCTTTGGGGGATAAGACAATATTTTGCTAAAAATATTGTGATATTTTAAATACTTGATGGCGCTCACTTAACCCGCTAGATTCAAATATTGAGATAGAATACAACACTGCTTTGTTAAAATGTTCATAATTCCTGCAGCTATAAAGCTGTTTTTACAGCAATTGTATTATTTAAAATTTTACTAAGTACCTATATAAGTAAAACATCGAGCTATGAAAAAGAAATTATATATTAAAACGGGCAATGGGAATTTATATAAAAATCTTCGATGCCAAACTGATTTCTTCCTTTGTCAGGCTGACACTAGACAAATCGATTTTTTATCTTTGGGTAGTAACACGATATGGGATTACAATTTTGTTCGTGATGTCCTGTTGATAGTTCGTAATACTAAATGTAGTGTAATAATATTCTATCGCGAAATTGATTGTATTGTAGAGCTACATTTAGCGGATAACCAAATAAAATCTGAATTTGTTGGGCTTAGCGAGCACATCAGCTTTAACGTTTCACTTAAAAATCTTAATCATTGGCAAATTATACGTTTTTGAAACTAAATTTACTCAAACATGGTGCCGCGGGGCGGCCTTTTAGGGCCGGTATTCACCAAAGCAGAGAGAAGCAACCGACGTAGCAGGCACGGCTTCTCCATATTAAAGGGAATATTTGGGACGTCAATGCGTTGCCCAGCTATAAAAGGTCATGAACAGAGTGTGTCCTTCCTCAAAGGCACCCCTCTTCCCCGCAGCGCCTGCGCAGCATTTACTCAATTCTCGCATCCCCCACATGGTAAATATTCTCTGTTTGAACCATGACCACTAAAGCTAAAGATATGAACGGCATATCATCATTTCTCTACGCTTTGGTGAGTACCGTAAAGATTGACATAGTTCTATAAATTTAACACAAAATTTACCGGAATATCAGAATTTGCCATTGATCACACAACAACACATACATACACATAAACTACCTTACGCACTGCACTATATACTTCAAAAAAATGAGCACAGCTAAATACAAAGATTCAATTGCTTGACTCTAGTTGGTAAATAATGTTTTAAGGTTATTATTATGAAAGTGAGTTGGAATGTGTTCATTGGAGCCCAAAATGTGAAATCAAAAATATGTCAACGATAAAAGAGATCAAAATTGGTTCACATGGAATTTTACTTTTTCGACCGATGATTGTGTAAACTCACTGCCATGATAAGACTGGAGCAGAATTGGTTGAGAATTATGGAAATAAGGTATGAGGATAAACCAAGATGTAATGTAGATACTAATTATCTTTAAAAAGGGTGGTGCTACATGATACTTACGTTTCCTTCGATCAGAGCAATTTGAAGTATTAATAAGTTGTAGCGAAGGTTTCTGATTGTGTATTGTATACACAAGAATTAGGCATAAGTAGTTTTCTAATGATAAGCCATTAAAAATAAGTGTTGGGACTTATTTTTTTGTAATTTTTGAGTTTTGTCCATTGTAACTTGTTTGCATTAAATATTATTTTGTTGTACCGCCTTCTCTTACAGAAATCAAAACTTCAGGTTAACAGGATACGATCCTCAAAACTGTTAATGGTACATATTTCTTGCTTTAAATAGAATGTTTTATACATTCTAAAGAAATAGTGCCATGGGTAGCAAATAATTTGTTCTATGACAAATTTGTACATAATAATGTTAACATTACTATTTTTATTAAAAAATAAAACAACTGACAACTTATAAAATGTATTAGTATATTTTGTATCCTAATAAAGTACGAGAAAACATTTTTGTATGTCTATGTATGTCCTACAATAACTGATTTAGTTTAGCGAAATGTTAAGGTTTACGAAGATGCAGGTGAATATGTTTAATATTGTTACCACGATGCAATAAAATATGGTCGCTTTATTTATGTTGTATAACATATCCTAAAAGGATTGCAAATATTGTATACAGTTCTTGTTAAAATTCAAAGGCAATGTTAACGATTGACCTGCATCGGTTAATTTTATAAAACATAGAATAAGATGTTCATTTGTTCCGTCAGCTGTAAATATTTTGCGTAGTTATACCTAGTACCGTGGTAGAATCAAACATGTTGATACAATTTTCTGTGTTTTTCGCAAGTTTATTTTATCTACTTATTTCAACTAATAAAATTTTAATCAAAATAAATAATGCCATTTTTTGTTTCTATACTCAACATACATGTCTAAACGAAGCAACATCCTAAAATAAAAGTTGCCAAAGTTACATCTAATTATCATGTATTAGCTATAACTACAACATGTTAATAGATTTAAAAACGAAAGGTACTTTGTATAAACTTACTGTTTAATATAAAAAATAAAATAAGAATACATACAAAAGTATAACGTAAAATAAATCCAAAAATAATTAAAAACAAGCTGGTTTCATAAATACTGTGCTCTTTCGGTACGTTGAAGTAAGCAGTCGTTAGGTGTGCACGACGTAGTGACAACGAACGCGACTAAGTAGAATAGTTTATGTTATGCTGAAACAAAAAATATGATAAACGCTTCCCATAAAAATGCCATTGAGTAATTTGGATTTGCAAGTTTTCTTTTACATTATCTCAAATGAATTCTTTATCTAATATAAACTTTAATTATTTAAATAACTTCTAATATCTTTCAAGTGAAGCCAGTCAAATCATTTTGTTAAAATCATTATTTTAATTTTATAGTGAGGATTTATTCTTTGAATAAATATGGGAATACAAAAATTGATGTATCATAAACAAATAATAACAAAATACGAACTTTCGATTTGAAGCTTCATTTATAAAAGTACAATTATAAAATAATCTGTACACACACATAATACAAGATTCTTGTTAGTGGAAGAGAGTGGCGAGGACGTAAAAAGGTGGTTCTCATAGTAATACATACATATATTTAAAAAATCAAGTACCGATTTATATTCGACGTGCTTCGTTTAGGTTGAAGTGACCTTGTGCATTGCCTCCGCGATGTAGTCCACGTTCTTTGATGAGATGCCAGCGACAGAGATACGGCCGTCTTTAGTTAGGTAAATGTTGAAATCTTTTGTTAGACGTGCCACCTGGAAACAGTAAAAAAATATTACGTAAACATACTACATAGCTATAAATCCGCATTAGTAAACATCAGATATCATTGTATATTACGTATTTGAACTGCATGTAACTGCCTGACTTATTCGTCGCAATTCTTGTGTTCGATTCTCAGGGTATTATTAGTACATTCTCAATATTAGAAAACAAATTTCAAACTGTGGGAGAGCAATGCTTCGGCATGAATGTGCCGGCTCAACCGGAGTGATACCACGGCCTCACAGAAAACCGTCGTGAAACAAGGCTTACGTTGTGCTTCGTCGAGTGAGTGAGTATACCAGAGGCTCCTTTTAAAGGGCTGGCAACAGTATAACGGAGACCTAAACCCTTTTAAAAGGCCTACACTTGTGACTCCTCTAGTGTTGCGGGTGTCCATAGGCGGCGGTAATCGCTTGCCATCAGGCGATCCGTATGCCCGTTTGCAACCTACCCGATAAAAAATTAAACTACAACCAATCATATCTATGTTCATACCTGTTCGGGGGAAAGTCCAGTGAAGCAGAACATGCCGATCTGGTCGGTAATGTGTTGCCAGTTGAGTTTGTTGCCGGCGCCCTCGATACCTGCGCGGAGCTTCTTGCGCATATCATTGATGCGGTCAGCCATTGATTTCACGTCCGCCAACCTAGAAACACATTTATGAAGTTACGTTTAGGTATATTTTTTAATTCCGCTCAAAAAGTTGTGAATCGAAAATAACTAAATAACGAGGTAACAACGAACTACGTATATCAACATTTAAAAAGAAATGTTTTGTTATTATACTAATTATACATTAAATACCTTCTGCATGTTAAAAATGAGGCACTAAGTTATGTCCTTGAGATTTTCCAACTTCAACAATTAAACAATACACAATTTACACACAGCTTGAATCACGGAGGAGAATACTACATACTTTTTCGTATAAGCAGATTCCTTGAAATAAAAAAGAAGAACGAACAAGTTCAAATCTGAATACTTGCACAAATATCATTCACATTACTGGATCAAATTATCATAAGCTATAAAAGCACCGATTTGAGCCCTAAAAAGGTCATTTCTCTAACCGAAAATGTAAGTTTTTAATCACAAAAAATCCCGAATGGATAATAAACTGTATTGTTTGGAGATTAAATTGAAAATCGATTGAAGAAATTTTAAAGTTTTAGATCGACAGCGACCGAACCTACAACTTACCATAGTGACTTTAGTTCAGGGTTATTGAGGATCTCCTGTACGAGGCGAGCGCCATTCACTGGCGGGTTGGAGTACATCGTACGGATCATGATTTTGACCTGTGATAACATCTTGGCGGCTGTCTCCTGGTCACCGCACAAGAAAGTAAGCGCACCCACTCTTTCACCGTATAAGCCTAGAACACATAACGAAGTTTAATTTAAAAACTCACTCGCACTTTTACTGTATCCGGATAACATCGAAGACATTCATAAAATCTCAATTAGGTACCTACCGTTATAAAACGTTTTTTTAAATCTCAGTTTCTATTATATAGGTACCTATATGTCGTCAGGTACGATTTTAAATTGGATAACTATGATGAAAGAAAAACGAGTGGAAAACAAGATTCAATGTTATTATACTGATAATTTAGAGTACCCAAAATATTTTTTTGTAAGCAAACATGCCATGCCTTTAATGGACCCAATTGACGTAGGTACTCGTAGTACCTAACTTGTAAATGATAAGGAGGTCAGAACTGTAAATAACTACACAATGCTTATAAACAAGTCTTGGATGACGACATATGAGACGACAACAGATAATTATTCAGGCGATACTCTGTCTCTCTTAACAACAAAACGGAAAATAATAATTGTAATAACAACCGCCATAAAACAGGCCACGGAACATTAATTGTAGTAGCTCGAAGATAAAGACACCAAAGAAAATCTAAGTATTGGGTAGGCAATTACTTATCATATTACAAACTTCACGTCTTCCGACAGATAACTGTTGCGAGTGTTACGCTAAACAGATAACAAAAGTTTGATAATTTCCGAGATGACAGACAATGCATCAATTGATGTTTATTTAGATCATATGTGCCCAGGTGATCTTTACTCTATGCAATTTAGTACCAAGGACAGTAAGAAAAGCAGTATGCTAGTTATAAGGCAAGGATTAGACAAGTGAGGCACTATTGCAACGCGTGATTTTGATATCAATAAGTTTGTACCCATATTTTTGGCAAAGCTCTGGGCGAGCATTATCTGATGACCGTCCTTTTCGAAAAGACGAACAGCAAATGCGTCGTTGTTAACATCGCCGGTCGCGAAACCTTGGTACGCCATGTCGAAGAACGGAAGAAGCTTCTTTTCTTTGATCACCTACGGATAAATACATTATGAACAGTGGAATTTAAATCAATGGCAGTCTTCTAGTTAATAGCTAACTGCTGGTAACTGGTAATCATGCAAAAATTTACCTTGGACAAAATTTCCCAGTCGCTTTTCTTGGGGTCGACACCGGTGGGATTATGCGCGCACGCATGCAGCAAAATGATGGAGCCTTCTGGGATGCTCTACGAATTCAAAAATACTGGTTATTTCTCGTTCACATTCTGTACAGGCGAATTAGTAGGTACATTGGCCAGACATAATAATCAGACTTCTGTTAAGAAGTCTGATCAAGAAGTCATAACAATATAATCACTGCTTATAAATTCTGATTCTATAATAAACATAGTTTTAATTATAAAAGTAATACCTACAACTTTCTTCGATCGCATAAACCCATATTTATATAATTATTTTCTATGAATAATTATACATAAACTCAACTGTTTCTCCGAGTCAAGGTTGGCTCGCAGTTATTGATATTCACTTCAGCTATAAAACAAATAACTACGATAAGGCCACGCCATAATGATTATACTTCCATTGTATTGTATTACAGGATTTTCAATATTGGTATATAAAACTAGTTATAAACAGTTGTTCTTAAAAGAAAAGGAGTTTGAAAATGTTGTGCTACTTTGCGTCGGCCACATGGGATTTTTCAAAACGGCGCGTAGGCAATATATTAAGCGAACTTAAATGTTAGACTAGGATTTTCACTAGAATGTAGTGTGGGGTGGACGTTAACAAACACGAATTCTTACAATACAACAAAACTTCTATTTAAATATTAGTGGCAGGCTTCCAATTTATTCACTTTCAAGTTAAAGGTATGAATAGGTCGAAGAAATCTGTTAATCGAATTTAATATTATTTTGAAAGATAAATAGGTACCTAGATCTAATACCACGAAAAATAAAGATCGGCGCACAGTCGCACACCGACTTGATGGTAGTGGAGCCGTGTCTACATTTTGCCATGGAAAACTAAAAATTTTGACATTACTCGTGGACCTGATGGTAAAATCTTCTCTAGTAATAAAATCCACCGATATGATATTGGGACCATAATGTATACGGTGCCCATCTTATGAACAGGTCGGGTCCTAATGTTGTGTCCAATTAGTCATTCTCATTACGAAGCAAGAACTCCAGAAGAATCTCCTCACACCGATAAAGAATCGGTGTGAGGAGATTAAAGAAATCCTTATATCAATTCAATTTGCTACAATTCCGTTTTGACAAATATGGCTAAACTAGGAACTGGAACAATTGACTTATCAATTAAATTCACGTTTTTATAAATATGCCTAAAGCTGTGAAATTATGCAGTGGAGATATCCATAATTATGTATTTATTGACTAACTGATACCAGACTATGAACAGGGCCGACTTTAACGTGTTGGAGGCCTTGGTCACGGGGATATTGGGGCCCCCTATGACAATGATATATCAGGTTATCAGGGAATTATTTCAGCATCGTAAACGTCGAAAGAAGTGCAAGAATAGAACTGCCAACAAGAACAAACGCATTCTAACTATTTTTGGAGGTCATGTGATAATTTTAACATTCTTAAATTTCGTGTCAGGATTGTTTTGCTCTGCAGCCAAATTACTACTACATATTATGTAACATCTTATGATAAGATTCCGTTATAATCGGATAGGATAAGGTAATGTGATGTCATACTTAATATGTTTGTAATAGGACACTTACAGAGATATCTTCACATGCACCTTGGAGGTCGAAGCCGTTTGTCTTGGGGTCGTAGTAGCGGTACTTCTTGTGGGGCAAGTTGAGCGTGTTGCAGATCTGGGGGTGGTTACCCCATGTTGGTGAAGGCAGCCAGACTTCCTTTGACTTGTTGTAGTGTTTCACAATGAATTCTAGACCAAGCCGCAAGGCGCCAGTACCGGACAGCGTCTAAAGTAAAAATATATTTTCATTGTACAATTGTATACTTACTAGGTACCTACTGCAAAATGTTGGAATACTATGCCTATAATGGACACTGCTGTCAACATAATTATAATAAACTAGCTACTGCCCGGGGCTTCGCCCCCGTGGAATTTGGTCTGTCGTCACATCCCACGGGAACGGGATAAAAAGTCTATGTCCGTCTCCTGGTTCTAAGCTACCTTTCCACCAATTTTCAGCCAAATCGGTTCAGCCGTTCTTAAGTTATAAATAGTATAACTAACGCGACTTTCTTTTATATATAAGAGATATCAACATAATCATACTTAAACTACTACAATACAATAATAATATACAATACAATAATACAATAGACTACTAAGTGCCTAATAAGCCTCGCGGTCTTGAGCGCGACTACTACGCTAGAGGTCCTGGGTTCGATTACCAGGTTTTGCAAAGCGTTATTGAGTTTTTCTATGAAATTCTCAGTAGCAACTAGGAGTTTGGAATTTGTATTATACATATTGATTTCTGAAGTTTACGCGAATATTAGACATATTGAAATAAAACAACCTTACGGATTACCGGTGGTGACCGGTGTCTGCCCGTGACCATGGACGCTGTAAAGGGCCCGAAACGTCGGGATTTGTATTGTATTGTATATACTAATATAACGCGATGTAATCCGTAAGGTTGTTTTATTTCAATTTGTATTATACATAGGCTTGCCTCCTATTACATTAACCTTCAGCCTAACCTAACCCTTAACCTTCAGGGAATAGGCCTGATTGTGTGTTAAGACCTTTTTCTTCCAGGCACATCCACAATATTTTAGCCATAACATCAAATTTTACTTATTGTAATTAGATAGATTTGATTAAACTAGTCACTTAAAACTGTTTTTTTTTTCTATAACCAAGTAGGTACATCCACTCATGACTTTTTGTTGTGTGACACACAAGGGTGTGTTCACAAACCATAGACTTTCTGGACCGGCGGTGCTTGCGGTCTGCTTGTGCTCAATACTACGCGATAAAATCCGTAGAATGTAGTTTTATTTCAATAGCTCACCTGCACAGTGCAATTTGTTTTGTCCTTGATTGCTTGACTGGATTCGCCCAAACCAAGCTTGGCTACAGCATTAGTGAAAAGGGATTCACCACCGATAGGGGCATACTCATGGTTGAGACATTTATTGTGGATGATTTCTTCTGCCTGTAAAATAAATCAGTAATAACAAAATTTTGCATGAAAACAGCACCCAGTGAATCTTAAAACTTTACTCTAGCAAATCATTACCTTGGGTTTTTTAAAAGAGAGATTTCTTTTTATTATGGAACTACCTCTGTAATAGTTTGTTTATACAACCTACTCAAAGTTTGTTTATACAACAAACTCTACTATATCATCTCGTGCCCCACATAAGTCAAGATCACCAGTTATGTAGATAGTAGAATCAATAGCTGATATACCTAATGATAGATATGAATGCTGACCTTTCTCACTGATGGCAGTACAAATGGTTTGCCATCATCATCTCTGTAAGCACCCACACCAAGATTGACCTTCTTAGGGTTAGAGTCCTTCTTGTAGGCCTCAGTGATGCCCAGGATTACATCAGGGGGACCCATCTGCACATTGCTCCAGAATACACTGTATGTTCAAAGGATAGTAATTATTGTGTTAGTACAAGTAGCATTCATATACAGCTTCAGAGCCTATAAAGTGAAACCAGGTAAGAAGTGAAAAGTAATCATCAGTTGAACATAATACTCTTCCCAAAAGAAATATACTTCAGTTTAAGAGTTGTTATAATATCATACATAAAGAAACTTAAAAATGCTGTTTCATTGGCACAGCTATCCTCCATGGGGTAAGCTTTAAATTTGCCACCCCTCTTTTTGAAATAAATATTTTTTGTAATGCAAACTCTTTTATTACAATATTGAATACTTTTTATAGTTATATTAATTTGTACCTCTTGCTTGAGATATGCGGACACTTGTGAATCTTAAGGTGCACATTGTAGTCCAAGATTGTAAGAAATAAAAAGTGCCTATGTAATCCCTATGACAATACAGATATCTGATCTGATGACTATGACCTCCAATTCTAATTATATTCGGGCAGGCACCAGATGGGCGATCAGTCCTCATATTGGGATTATTTCGCCTAGTTCCCCATTTTTGGTGGATCACTATGACCTCATGCTGCAGTTAGGGCTGCAGGGCACACTATGTCACTGTGGTATATGAATAAATATCCAATAACAATTTAAACATTGCCAAAGCCTGTCCTAAGCAATAAACACAAAATTTCGTGCTATGGAGAGACTTAGGTGTATTACTTGTAAAAAATTTACTATAGAATGTAATGTGTCTGTATTGAAATAAAACAACTTTATGGATTCTATAGTGTTATATTAGTACAAATCAAAACCCGATGTTTCAGACCCTTTACAGTGTCCATGTCCTGTTTTATTTCAATTCATATATCTAATATTCATGTAAGCTTCACAAATCAGTAATGTGTCTGTGCTAATAATCCTTCATACTCATTACTTTTTTGTTTAGTTACTGTCAGTTCTACTCATTAAGTAACAAATTACAGACAAAATACAAAATCTCTTGTCCTTTAGCCCAGGACAATTTGATTAATGAAACTAATAAAACTATATCTTATTACTTATTATTCAATTAAATAATATAATTTAATTACTAACATTTTTCCATTCATCCTAATAGTTAACAGATAATAAACATAATTTATCATCAAGTTTTATGACCAATTACAAATCAATTTATTTAAATATAAATAAAACAGTTGGCCTGAACCAGGTAAAGCCTGGCTTAATGTCGCCTTAGTGGCTGAGAGTATTCAACGCTTTTTGTAAATGTATGTGGCTTCGTGGCGATCAATTTAAAATAATATTTATTGGGTTGAAAGACGTGGCCATATGTTAACCCTTTACTGGTAACTGGTTGGCACTAGGCAGTAATATTCTGACATCTAACCATAATAATATTACTCGTGGATTTATTTAAATATCGTGTTACGTAAATAACCAAATGCCGGTACATTACCTGTTTGCTCTGGTAGCAATGTTCATAACATCTACATGATTTCTTCTTAGCACTTGTACGGATAACTTTGATAAAACGCGCGGCATGGTTAATCCGGTTCGTTACTTTCCGTGACTGCTCTTTGATTTAAATAATAAGCAAATGAAATCCACCGCACTGGCCCGAACGTGATTAAATGGTTCTTATCTAAACCCGTAGTCTAGATCGACCAATAATTAAATTCGGCAAAAATTGGGTTTTCCACCTTAAACTTCAAATTACCTAAAAAAATATTTATTATATTTAATCAATATTAGATACTTTGATAGTGACAATTCCAAACCGTTGAATTTGACCCAGAATGAAATTATAAAATATGGTTACTAATTCATTGAATTCTAAATGTTACAAATTACATAAGAATTATTGTTACAAACTACTCTTAAGTACTCTTCCTACTTACTCTTCCCCTCTAAACTACATAATTTACGAAACTAAAAGCAATTTGCAATAGGCTGACAACATTAAATGCAAACGTCATCATTTACCTCAAACGTCAAAAATGCCAATGTCACGAAAGGTCATGACTGCAGATAATTATACCTAGGTATTTCAAAGTTACGTGCTAATGTATTATGTACAGTACAGTAGAACATAACACTTGCTACAATCTATAAAAAGATCAGTCAGCGAACCACATCTGTAGGCTGTGTTTTAGATAACGTAAAAACCTTGACTAAAAAGGTTTGGTACCTACCTACTGGTAGGCTAATATCCTACCAAACCTTTTTAGCTAGCTACTTATATATTGTACATATTATGTACAACATCTGAGTAGCTAGCAACACCTGCGTTTTGACACATGTCATTTATTTCATAATAGAAGATTAATACGATCATTGTCAAAAATAGATGTCGTTAGATGGCTTACGTGGTACCTATTTATTTTGTCGACTGTACAACAACAAAATTAAGTTAAAAAACGTTGTCCCCACACTAGGATTTTCCCCTGTAGGTATCGTGGGTGCGTTTACAAACAAAAACACATAGAGAACTTCAAATAATGCCAACTTGCAAAATGTACTTAGTATTTTTTATGACGCTGATTTATAACGGTGGTTTCCATTCAAAACGCATAATCGAACTTAATTACCTTCCAACTTATGTTTTTAGTTTTACTTATGAGATAGAACTGAATCTGCTCCAATACCTATAAAATATTTAGTAGGGTCGCTCTTATAACTTGGTATTTAGGTAGTTAAGTATCTTCCATGTTCAACTCAATGTGAGTAGGTGCCTACAATTATTAACAAAAGAAAAATACAATTTACCGTGTTTTGTTGACGGTTTTTTTTTTAATTTCACCCGATCTATCGTAATATGGGATTCTTAGATTTTTATAAAAGAGAATTCAGCTGAACCTTGTTGGAAACTAATTGTGTCATTTTGACGCTCAGTTTTGACCATGACCAGGGACTTATAGCGTTATCCATAACAGAATTCGTAACGATATAATAACGTTATAATAGTATCGATATCTCTGCCAACATATCGTTTTCAATATTTTGCATAACGTTATACGGGTGTAGTGACCTACATAGGAGCATACGTGCAGCCGGAGCGGAGCGCGACCGCATACTGAAGTGCACTCTTTTTTTTTTTTTTTTTTGAAATGGACAATAGCTGTTGATTCAGGGAATCTTAACAGCGTAACCGAACTTGGTGGCGAGGCACCGAATGCCACCAGCCAGGAGCAACTTAAAATTAAGCAACAGCAGCTAAGGGCGTCCCCTGCGGGACACGGGCCTCGGCTTAGGGCGTTGCTGGGGGGGCAGCTAGGGACGGCTGGATCTGGTTTAAATTATTATTAGGGACTAATTTAAAGCTACTGGCTCGGCGCGGGCCGGCTCGAGCAAGGGTCGGGGGGGGTTACCATTACTGGGTCTTCGCGACGGGCCTCGCCGGCGAGGACGGTAAATCGGGCGGCGTTTGTGCGAGTGTATTTTGAGAGTGCTAGTCTCTCTATTCGACTCTTGTAGGACCGTTATAGGGTCGTCAGGGTAAACTAGAGCGTGCCTTGGACGGCGAGTTCTACTAATCTGGGAGGGGATGTAGTCGACGCTACTGACCACCAGGGGATTGGGGTGATGGGGGGCCCTATCGAAGTAACGCTTGGAGGCGCGTTTCATAAACTGCTTGATGGTAGGCAGTTTTAAGTCTAAGTGGAGTTCCCTGTTACGCACGTACCACGGAGCGCCCGTGGCTTTGCGCGTAAATCGGTTTTGAAGAGTTTGCATCCTATGGATTCCAGACCCTTCGATGTGTGCGAACACAACGCTAGCATAGGTCATAATGGGACGGATGCACGTCAAGTAAATTCTCACCTTATATTTAAGGGATAATTTACTGCGTGCATTGAGCATACTGTGGAGACGGCCGAGAGCGAAAGCGGCACGGGAGCGAACCGTCTTTATGTGCTCTCGGAACGAGAGTCGGTAATCTAGAATCACGCCCAGGTATTTGGCCTTCTTTTCCCAAGGGATCGGTTGGCCGTAGAGGGAGATGGGTCGGGCTTCAGTGGAGCGGTCGTTGCTTTTATGGAAAAGAACGGCCGCGCTCTTGGATGGGTTAACCTCGATTCTCCATTTCCTAAACCAAGTGCCGATGGCATTGACCGAGGTCTGGAGGATCTTGGTGATAGCAGGGAGGGATTTGCCGGAATAGTAGATAGCCGTATCATCGGCGTATAGGGCCAACTCCGACTTGGAGCTTTTAGGAATATCACTGGTGTACAGCGCGAAAAGGAGAGGGGAGAGAACGGAGCCCTGAGGGACTCCGGCTCTGATTGGATGTGGGGTCGACAGAGTGCCGCCCTCTATGCGATAACGAAAGGTGCGATTCGACAAAAAGTCCCGTATGATGAGCACGAGACGATCGGGCACATTGAGCGAGTACAGCTTGTAGATCAAGCCGTTGTGCCAGACTTTGTCGAAGGCTTTCGCCACGTCGAAGAAGAGCATGCCTGTCGTCAATCCGCGCTGAAAACCAGCGCTGATGTGTTCGACTATGCGATGCACTTGTTGGACGCAAGAGTTTGCTGACGACGACTGAGAGACGCTTGTTGGACCGTAGGTTGGAGCGGGATTGCAGCTCTACGTTCGACTTCGGCGTTCACCTCATCGAGATGTGCCTGATCTACTGGTAGTGTGCTGGGCGAGCATTGTGCCTCTAGACTGTCGGCTAGGCATTCGGACTTTTCGTCGTCTTCAAAGGCGGGCCTTTGATTCGGACGATTCAGTGGTGGCATGGTGGACACGCAGTCGGATTTGAGCTTCCGAGACAGATGCCAAAAGGCCTGGTGGGTGGGCTCCAGTTCCTTCAACAGATTATCCCAGCGGGCTTCGCGTAACTCAGTGATGCGTTCCTTTACAGCACGCTGTAAATTACGCATGTGAGCACGGTTTGCCTCACAGGGAAAATTGTCGTGCGCTCTGATAGCCGCGTTCTTCTCCGTCACAAGTGCGCGTACATCCTCCGGCAGATTCCAGCGGTTATCAAACTCCTCTGGAATCTGTCGTGAACATTCGTTCAACAGGGTTTGCACGTGACTGGTGAGGGAGTCAATCGCGCCGGTCGCGTCGGCAGCTGAGACTATCGTGTCAGGGATGGCGTCCAGGTGAACGGAAGAAGTCGACTTGAGGCGTTCCTCTAGTTTCCTCCAATCCGTTATAACCTTTGTCGGAGCGGATTGACCTGGGTCAGTGGGGGCGTGACGGGGGCCTAGTTCTAGGATCACAGGTCGGTGGTCTGAGTCTAACTCTTGTAGCGTTTCCAAGGAGCGCAAACCTAAGTTTACGTTCTTTAGGATGGCTATGTCGAGTACGTCTGGTCGGTGGTTAACGTCATTAGGATAATGAGTGGGCGTCATGGGGGCAATAATGTCAAAGTTAAGCAAGGTGCTAAGGTTATCAAGCTCTCGGCCTCTCTGGTTGTTCGAGTGGCTGTTCCAAGCGACGTTTTTAGCGTTAAGGTCGCCTGCTATGATAACCGAATCACCCAAGCCTAGGAGAGATTCTAGGTCGGAGCGCAGGTGGTGAAGCCTGACGCTACTGGGGGGTATATAGGCCGATACTATAGTGATCGGTTGGTGGCCAGTCATGCCTATTTGACATATCGAGGTCTCAATATGCTCGAGAATCGGGGAATCCATAGGAATGCAGTACAGTGACCTTTTATAGTAAATGAGAGTGCCGCCCCCTCGAGTGTGAAGCCTGTCATTGCGCACTATATGATAGTTCGCAATTCCGGGGTTCCTCTTGGAGGGCTTGAGGAAGGTCTCCTGTACGAGGAAGATGTCAATTTGATGGTCGCGGAGAAAGTTTGCGATCTCATCACGTTGACCGAACATGCCATTTGCATTGAAGTAACCTATTCTTAGGGAACGGGGTTTGTTTCTGCCTTTGTTTCCTGCCATTAGAAACGAAGTTCAGAGAACGACTTAATTAAGTCGGCGTTGGCGTGCACAATAAGTGCGATGGCAATACCATTACCCTCGTTTGCTTTGAGGGAGAGAACTAGGGATTCAACTCGCTCATACGGGGCGATTTGGAAGGCCTTGACGGCCGATCCCATTACCCACTCGGCCGAAGGGCGGCCGGTGGATGGATCGATGGGGGGAGATTTTTGCGCGGGTCTTGGCGCGGGTCTAGGCGCAGGCGCTGGTTTGGGAGCCAAAGCCGGCTGAGTTTGGGGGGGGGCCACCTGTGTGACCGGGGGAACGGGCGTGCCCATTAGGGCTGGAATATTTGCCGCTAAATGCGGCGTTTTAAGGGGAGGGAACGACTGCTGTTGATTCAGCGCGTTCCAAGGAGAGGGCCTCTGAGGGCTGAGACGGGCAGGGAGGGCGGCGGAAGGGCTCTCCCTCTGGATTTTGTCGGCTACGCGTTTAGCCAACTTTGGTTTGGTCTTGGGAGCTTTGGGGCAGCCCCGGTAGTTAGCAGGGTGTCCCTGCTCACCGCACAGAACACAGCTCGGTGGCTCTGTGCAGAGCGTCCTGTCTTTCGGACGAGTGCAATCGGAGGTGGTCGCCGAGGCATTTCACGCAGCGAGCTTTTGCGAAGCAATTTCTCGCAGAGTGACCATATAGTTGGCAGTTATGGCACTGCCCTATGGGACCGCCCTTATGGGGCCTCTCGACGTGAATGCCAGAGAGGTGGCATACATCTTTAATCTTAAAGATGTCTTTGCAGCCATCTGTGGGATCGATTATAGCGAGTACCATGTTGTACTCTTTCCCTCCGCGACCTCGGTGCATGCGATGCACTTCGGCAACGGGGATTTGTTGGGCTTTCAGGTCTTCGAGGATGTCTGCCGTAGCAATCTCCTTGGGGACGCCTTTAATCACTACTCTGAGGGATTTCTCCTCAGCTAGTGTAAACGTGTGGAAATTAATTTTCCGCTCGTTTAGTAGGGCCGTGAATGCCCTGTAACCGTCGGGATACGGTATCGTGACTTTGATGCCATCGCTTACCGAGACGGCACCTGTGTAGTTGATCTTACGATCAACACACGCCTTGGATATATCGACCCAGGACTCTTTGTCATGGACGATGACTGGTGGAGGGGCTTTGCCCTTTTTAGGCGCAGCCTGGGAGGGCTGGGTCTTAGGGCGAGGTACTGTGGGGGGGGAAGGGGCTGCCTTTGCGGGAGTCGCGGGCTGAGGGGCTGCTGAGGCGGGGGGAACCTCAGTGGTTTTTAGGGCCTTTGAAGGGGCACCGTTGTTGGCCTTATTTTTGCGCGGCCTCTTTTTCCCTGCTACAGGGATGAATCCATCTGACGAATCAGATGAGGCTGAGTCTGTGAGGGATTCCTCAGACTCGGAGTCGCGCGGTGCCGACGTGTCCATCGGCACCGTTTGAGGGCGGGTAGCGACAGCTGAGGTGGGTGCACGTGCATCGCATTCCTCAGCGTCGGACAATAGAGTAGCGAACCTATTGTTCGCTATCGCGGGGTTCGGGGAACCGGACAATAGGTCCCGGTCATAGAAATTATTCTCCGGGCTTTCCGGAGAATCGAATTGTTCCCTAACAATGCAGGGAACATCTGCGTCCGGTGAGGCCGGACTATCGGGAATTGGAGCGGGGCGGGTGGGACGTTGAGCGCGCGGCTCGGCGTTAAGGTATTTGCCATATTTGGCGATGAATTCAGGGTCCTTTAAGAGGACATCCTTGAAAAAGCTAATAAGCTTGGCATCGGACATCTTTAAGAGATGTCCGAGAGGGAATAAAAAAGGGAATTTATATTTTAAAATGGGTTCCTACCATTAACGTCCCCGGGGTGGAAGAGCCCGGGGTTGTGTAGGTGAGTGAACCCTCCCTGCCGGGTATAGGCAGGGAGGTGTGTGTACCTGTAGTGTACCCTAGCTTGACTCCCGTCGCCAGTCTTATTGTGCGAACGGGTTCCTATGCTCTAGCACCGAAGTACTAGAGGAGCTGTAAGAGAACGGGGTTAGAGCTAGGGTCGACTAGGAGACCCCCCAAGGCCGGTTGTCCTAGCTCCTTCCGATTTAAGCTTTGCCCAGAAGGGGCGCAGCGGGTGTATCGGGTCAACACCCCACTCGGCTTCGTTGGCACCGATTGGTTTCCACCGAGGACCACGAAACTGTGGTTTTTACCCTGAAGGGGCCTAATCACGACCGAACCGTGATCTGATAGGACAGGAAAATCAGCCGCCGCCTCGAAAAAGGCAGCTTTTGATCAAAATATGGTTGCAGTCGGCGACTGCGGGGCACTGCGGCGGGGCGCAGCGAGACGATCGTAGCGGGAGAGCGGGAGCGCAGGCAACACGTCCTCTCGCGGCGAGCGTCGGCGGGTCTGAAGTGCACTCCAGCCGCGCGTGGTATTTATGTACGCCGACCTGCGTGGACGCGCAACGCGTCATCACGCCGACAACATGCCTGCTTGGGTACTGTTTGGAGACTGAAGATGAAATCGAGGTGCGACAGTTTTATACGATGCGCGCCGCAAAAAGTGTCAAGCCCGAACCTTTTTACAAGTGCGCTCTGATTGGCCAGTTTTATTTATGTGAAATGTGAGGTCGCACTACGTAAGCAGTTAAAATATTAATATAACTAGAGTGTAACAATAAATAAAGCATGGTATTTCATCATAATCGACTTTCATTTTAAAATAGTATCTCTTCTCTAAAAAGTCGACGTAACATCTCCAAAGTGGTGACCCCGAGAAAGAATAATGCAGTCTGCAAGTTCCCAAATCGTCTTGGATAGAGAAGATGTGGAAGCGATTTCAGTTAAATCACGTCTACCTCAGTTCTGGCGTGACAAACCCAGACTTTGGTTTGCGCAATTTGAAACAATGATTGCCAGCCAGAAGCTTAGCGACGAAACCAAATTCGGTCTCGCTGTATCTCAACTGGAGAAGGTCGACGTGGAACAAGTTGGAGATATTATCATGTCGACACCCAACACAGGAAGATATGAGGAACTGAAGAAAAGATTACTATCTGTCTACGAGGAATCTGAAAATAAACAGCTTCAGAAATTGCTCAACGAAGTCGAACTTGGTGACCAACGCCCGTCACAACTTCTCCGACGGATGCGGGATCTGGCCCGAAACAAAATTCCTGATGAAACGCTACGACTACTGTGGATGAGTCACCTACCATCGTCAACGCGAGCAGTGCTTTCAGTCAGTGAAGAATCTAAGTTGGACGCTCTGGCAGCGATGGCAGACAAAATGGACGAACAGACGAAAGAGGTTTCTTCCATTTGTTCCTGTGCACACGGCAGCAGCAATACATCCGGACCGTCAACATCGTCTGCATCAGAATTGAAGATATTGAATATGATCGAGTCGCTCACACGAGAGATTGCCGAGTTGAAGACTGAACGATCACGAACTCAATATCGCCGACCCTATAACAGATATAATTCGCGATCTCGTTCAAGATCGTTGAAGCGCACGGACATATGCTATTTTCATCAAAGGTTCGGAAAAAACGCCTACAAATGTCGAAAACCGTGCAATTTCGAAAATAATAACACTAAGTCGACGCAGGAAAACTAGACAAGACTTCAGCTGCGACGGAAGCCGAAGTCAACGAACTCACGAATCGCCGTCTATTCATCAAGGAATTATCTACGGGTATCCAGTTCCTCATCGACACTGGTGCGAATGTGTCAGTAATGCCAGTACGAAAAACAGAAAAACGAGGACAAAAGCCGAGTAATTTCTTATATGCCGCTAACGGTTCATCGATACCCTCATATGGCGAACAATCGATGGTGCTGAACATCGGACTACGCCGACCATTCAGGTGGAGTTTTGTGGTTGCTGAAGTGAAACGACCAATTCTCGGCGCGGATTTCCTCCACAAACACCAGCTCACAGTGGACTTACATGGACGAAGACTAGTTGATAAACGGACAAATCTATCCGTTGTTGGTTATGTAACAACCTCTTCGGACTACAGTGTCAACACGGTGGATAACCAGCAACCGTACCATGACTTGCTCGCGAAGTATCCTGACATCACTCGACCAACTTTGAAGCTGGGTCACAGTGAAGTGGAACATCAAATTGAAACAACGGGTCCACCGATCTACTCAAAACCTAGACCACTTCCACCCCACAAGTACAAATTAGCGAAAGAAGAATTCGAGGCATTGATGGAGCAAGGGATCTGTAGGCCATCGAACAGCCCATGGGCTAGTCCACTGCACTTAGTACAGAAAAAGGACGGCAGCTACAGAGCATGTGGCGACTATCGTCGACTGAATGCCATGACAGTTCCTGATCGGTACCCTATACCGAGACTCCACGACTTCACATACAACCTACTAGGCAAGAAGATCTTCTCAATCATAGACTTGCGAAAGGCATACTATCAGGTCCGGAATCGTGAAGAAGATATAATGAAAACAGCCGTGATCACACCATTCGGCTTGTTCGAGTTCACCCAAATGTGTTTTGGCCTACGAAACAGCGGCCAAACATTCCAGCGTCACATCGACCAAGTACTTCGAGGCCTTCCAGTCTTTCCTTTTGTCGACGATATTTTGGTGGCCTCAGAAAACACAGAAGACCACAGAAGAGACCTAGAAGAGGTGTTCAAAAGACTCAACAACAACGGCTTACAACTCAACGTTTCTAAGTGCGTATTTGGCCAAACTACGCTCGACTTTCTAGGCTACACAATATCCGCTGAAGGAATAAAGCCCACTGACGAGAAGACTAAGGCCATAACACGATATCCTCTCCCTCAGACTATACAACAACTGCGCCGCTTCCCGGGAATGATGAATTTCTATCGTGAAAATATTCCTCACGCCGCCGAACACCAAAAAGAGCTCAACGCATACCTCCACAACTCAAAAAAAAACGACAAGACAGAAATTCAATGGTGCGAATCTGCTAAACAAGCATTTGAAAAGTGTAAAGAAGATATCAACAACGCGGCATTGTTATCGTACCCATCATCGAGCCTACCTTTCGCCCTGATGACTGACGCATCGGATACCTGTGCCGGGGCAGTATTACAACAAAAGATCGCAGGCAAATGGAAACCGCTCGGATTTTACTCAAAAAAATTCAACGATGCCCAGAAGAAATATTCCACCTATGACAGAGAATTGCTATCCATATACATGGCTGTTCGTCACTTTCGCCGGATATTCGAAGGCCGTGACGTCACCATATTTACAGATCACAAACCACTGGTGAATGCACTGAAAACAAATAGCAAAAATGAAACGCCACGCCGCACAAGATACTTAGAATATATCGGCCAATTTGTCACCGATATCAAGCACATAGCCGGCAAAGATAATGTTGTCGCTGACGCGTTGTCTAGAGTGGAGACTATCACATGCCCGACGCCGATCAACTACGAGGAATTAGCAAAAGCCCAAAAGCAAGACGCAGAACTTAAACAGTTGATAAAAGAAGAACGTCACATATTCAAAGCAATCAAGTCACCGGGCAGTACAAGAATAACTATTGACTGCGAGATGTCTACGGGAGCGGCGCGTCCCTACTTACCAGCCACATGCAGAAAACAAGCAGTTCAAACCATGCACAACATAAATCATCCTGGTGTGAGAGCGACAAGACGTCTGGTGACTACGCGATTTTTCTGGCCATCCATGAAGAAAGATATTACGGAGTGGTCGAGAGCTTGTGACCAGTGTCAGCGCGTAAAGGTTCACCGGCATACCAAAACACCCATAGCGAGTTTTAAAAGCGTCGACCGTCTAGCTCACGTTCATATCGATATCGTCGGTCCACTGCCAATATCGAACAATTACCGATATTTACTTACAATGATCGACAGAGCAACGAAGTGGCCAGAGGCACAAGCCATTGAAGATATCACTGCAGAAAAAGTAGCTAACGTCTTATACGAAGCCTGGATTTCAAGATACGGATGCCCGGTCACAATAACAACAGACCGCGGCCGACAGTTCGAATCCGAACTTTTCAACAAGTTAATGCATCGTATGGGGATAGAACGTGTACGAACAACTGCATACCATCCACAGTCCAATGGCATGATTGAACGATGGCACCGTACACTCAAGACGTCATTAGCCGCAAGACTTAATACCGTCAATTGGGCGTACGAACTCCCTACAGTGTTACTAGGCCTTCGCGCGGCATTCAAGGAAGACGTAGGAGCTAGTACAGCAGAGTTATTGTACGGACAAACACTCACGATTGCCTGGAGAGTTTTATGGTGAAAACACGACGGCATATAACACTCCGTCATACTTCATGAGCAACCTCAGCGAAGCATTGAAGAAGGCACAAGCACAGCGCGATACAAACAAAAATCGTGCGATATTCATACACGGCGATCTACACAGGTGTACACACGTATATGTACGCAACGACGCAGTCCGCAAGCCGTTGACACCTACTTACAACGGTCCGTTTCGAGTCGTCGCCCGCTATGAAAAATATTTCGAAGTGCAGATAGCAAACAAAAGCTCTAATATATCGCTAGACAGATTGAAACCAGCCTATTACCTGAATATGGATGAAGATACCCCACCTACTAGCGCTTATGTTACCAGGTCAGGCAGAACCTCGAAACCACCTGTACGCTTCGCTGGGGGGGAGTAATGTAGTGACCTACATAGGAGCATACGTGCAGCCGGAGCGGAGCGCGACCGCATACTGAAGTGCACTCCAGCCGCGCGTGGTATTTATGTACGCCGACCTGCGTGGACGCGCAACGCGTCATCACGCCGACAACATGCCTGCTTGGGTACTGTTTGGAGACTGAAGATGAAATCGAGGTGCGACAGTTTTATACGATGCGCGCCGCAAAAAGTGTCAAGCCCGAACCTTTTTACAAGTGCGCTCTGATTGGCCAGTTTTATTTATGTGAAATGTGAGGTCGCACTACGTAAGCAGTTAAAATATTAATATAACTAGAGTGTAACAATAAATAAAGCATGGTATTTCATCATAATCGACTTTCATTTTAAAATAGTATCTCTTCTCTAAAAAGTCGACGTAACATCTCCAAACGGGTAACAGAACGAAATTTAGAACGAAACAAACATCAACGGCCTTCAACGTAATGAAGAAACATCATAATACTTATCTGCAACAATTGTTTCTGGAAATGGGTTGTAAAAAATAGATAAAGCAGATATTTTAATCTTGATGAAAGTAATGACGATAATATACGAAAAAAAAATAGAACTTAAAAATTAAATAACGTTATAATTTTTTATAATAATATTTTAGTAACGTTAAATTGACAAAGGTAACGGAACGAAATTATAACGTTATACTTAAACAATGGTGCGCAAAATATCGTTTATGATAACGTTATTAAAAAAAATAACGTTATCTCTACCTTGGGCAGATAACGTTACTAAATTACACCGGTATTTAAGTCCGTGGTTTTGACCATGTTGTGACCTTTGACTATCTATGTATAAGGACCCGCCTCTCATGATCATTCCCCTCTGTCAAGGTAGTGGAATAAAAAATTTAACGCGTTTATAAAAACTGTTTTCGAAATCGATTTTTCATAAACACAATCGTTTCCGCTCAGTAAGTTCATCATAAATGCTCCGTGTAAATACCGATATACGTGCAGTTAATGTATGCAAAAAAAATCTAATATCTTATTTAGATAAAGATGGAGTTTTTTTTTCGTATGTAAGTATTAAAGTTCATTTATATCTATTTAAATCACATATTACAATTTATTAATAAAGATGAGGACGTTACCGATTCAATAATCGAGTATAAAATAATCGTTTAGTTCAAGCATACACTCCCCACGAGACTACCCGCACTCCCCACGAGAATACCCGCACTCCCCACGAGACTACCCGCACTCCCCACGAGACTAGCAAATTTTTTTTTACTAACAAAATCAGCCTTCTTCTAATAAACGTAAGATTTAAATTTGAAATATCCATCAAAATGTCATTTTTTGATTTTCAATTATATATCATCCAATAGGATGTCACCATTTATGATTTCCAATTATATGTCTTAATGCAGAATTACCTTTTTCATCTTTTTTTGGCAATTATAGGCCTTATATATATTATGACATAATGCTTATAACTCGGATTTTAAAAAGTGTAGCGAGACTATTTCCCTCTTTTGTTTTGTCATTTTAATTAATGATGTGATAGTGATTGTTTACGATTTCGAATCGATATCGATATTATTTTCGTGTTCAATGTAAGACCAAATTATAATAATTGCTAAAGATAACTAAAGATGAATATCATGAATTTATGATATCACTATATTTTTATAATGTTTAATAAAATAACATTTTTGGAAATGACGTAACTAAGATTATTGATTATTTTTGATATCCAGTGCTATTAGATATTTTATTTGTTACTATTTCAGATCTACAAAAGACCTTCATTTAAAATGAAGTAGGTGTGATTGATAAATATGATGATAATGATGATATGATGATTGATAATATGAAGCGTCGGTAGCCTAATGGCTAGGGCGTCGGACTTGCGATCATGTGGTTGCCGGTTCGAACCCCACCCATTGCACTACCGACGTGAACCTACTCGTAACACAAGCAATCTAGCTTAGCACGAGGGGTTAACAAGAATACTAGTAAAGTGCGACCCGCATTGCTAGTAAGCTTTTTTTTTAAAAAAAAGAAAAAAAATAATAGCTTAAGCCGTTACGGATGTTTTTTTTTTTTTTAACATACCTATTTAAATCGTATTTTAAAAATCATTAAAAATGATTTCTAAGATACGGTACGGTTTGAAGGTCTGGGGTTTCTTTTACCGCTTAGGTGGAAAACCAGCACATGGCCCGCCTGATGGTAAGTGGTTACCGTAGCCTATTATATGAACGCTTGCAACACCTGGGGTATCACTCCGCCCGTTGCCGACCCTGTAAAAATCTTTTCACACCCGGTAGACAACCACAACACCGGTACCCCCACTACCAACATAACGCTTCCTCGCGGAGCTCTGGCGATCTTGCTCACCGTTAAGAACACAATATAGTACAGTGCTATATTATTTGCCTACTATTTTCTGCAAAGTGTAGGTATTTCCCCAGTTGGGCAGCTCCAATTGTAAGTGGAGTTATTCAATTCCACTATGCCCTGCCTCTCGTGTTGTTTCTTCAAACACATTATTTTCTTTTTTCGATATCCGGCTCAAAGAAATAACGAGAGTACGGAACACGACATACCATCACGTCTTTATTCCCCGAAGGGTTAGACAGATGCGTACTTAGGGGGCGAGCCTATTGCCATTAATCGGGCATCAACCCTTAATTTTATAGAACAACTCCAATAACACATTGCTCGACCGGGGAATCGAACCCAGGACCTCTAGCGTAGCAGTCGCGCTTCTGTTCATATTAACGCGCGACATAATGAACAAAATCGTATTTACTCCTACTTATATCTCGTGGGAAACAAAACGCTCTGTCTAGTGTCATTCCCAATATATCAGCCTGGCAAAGAAAAGAATTAAACTAATTGGTATCAAAGTATTTGTAACAAAACGTCCCCGATATCCGCTCTATCTATACTAATATTATAAAGAGGAAAGATTTGTATGTATCAATGTATGTAACAAATAAACTCAAAAACTACTAAGCCGATTTCGAAAATTCTTTCACCATTTGAATGCTACATTATTCAAGATTAACATAGGCTATAGAATATATATTTCGAAAAAGTTGACACGTGCGTTTATTTTCCAATTACATAGTATTTATTTATCTATACCTAAATAGTTTCTTTGTTTTGTATTTAATTAGCATGCAATGAGAGCATTGCATTGAAAATAATTATGACGCAAGATATTAAAAAGGTGTGTATGGATGATTTTAATTTTGCAAATAAATAAATAATTTGTAATCGTTGTGACGTTTTTATCCATTCTACCTAAAATAATCTATCGATATAAAATGTCAACATAGTAGCTTCCTAATAATTTTTAATGTCTTTTACGTTCGTATTGTCTTCAATTCTTAATGTTGACGTATTTGACCTGTATGTGTGCGTAAATTGTTTTAGTGGTGAAGATTTTGATATGTGTGAGTTCGTAGCGATACAAAATGAAAATAGTGTGCAGCAATGTCTATGTAGTGTTTCCTCCCCCCGCACCAAAAGTGACAGACTTTTTTGTTCATAGAATTAAGCGCGTTACTTGTCCAGGAATAGATAGTCAAAGGTTTTGACGATTCTAATGCTCACAGATTAGATTAGAACAGTTATATATGTTATCACAAGGTTACAAGGTTATCACTTGCTCACTGATTTTGATGCAAACTTGGGATAGAACTTTCTTTTTGTCAATATAATTAAACGAATAAAAGGAAGAATAGAATAGTTTATATTTGCTGAATCTTATATTATATATTATATAGGGGAGGATACACCGTGCGAGCCGTGTTTACTCCCTTGGATATATATTCAAAGGTACTGCTCATTGAATTCTCACAAACCGTACTCCCCGTGATGATCTCTTTTAACCGACTTCAAATTCAAAAAAGGAGGATGTTCTATGTTCGTCGGTATCTATTTTTTTCTTATCAAAATTCAATATTTTTTACTTAATATTTATGTATGCGTCACATACTTTCTAACAATGATGACAAAATTAAAACATATTTAGTAGTTTTTGCGCCAATCCGTAACAAACAGACAAACAGTCAAGAATTTTAAATATCACCTTTTTGGGTTCGGAGACGTTTATATACCCTAAACCACTTATTTTTTTTAAATATCTTCAATGTACAGTCACAGCTTTTTTACAAATTTCTAATATTATAGATAGAAGATAGATGAAGCATGCAATGATGTTTGTGGAATGGAGTAAGCACTATAGCTATTCTCATATTTTTTTCATCCTTTTTCAGACAAAAATACTGCTTCCTATTAATTTATTTTACAATTGGTTATTAAATAAACTTCCATAAAATAAATAGAACCAAACAAACTAAGTAGGTACCGAATAACCGAACTCTGTAGTAGATTATAGAGCTGTAGCGAATCGTATGTATTCGGTACTGAGTAACGGGTGCGCCATCTATTACCGAGTAACGAAACGTTACTCACGAATGCATTTCGTTACTCGCATCAGTCACATCTTTCGTCGTATGGGTACCTACACTGATTCAGTTCACCCAAGTACCGTTGATGCGTATATATTGAAAGGTTTGCTGACCGTATGGTTCACGCACGCGCACGCGTATTCAGTGAATTTTATTGTATATTATAATATATATATTTTATTAATAATTTTAGAAATCTATGTTGCGATGTTATTTTGATATAACATAAGCTCAATGTAAAAAAAAATAGTACATCCATTGAAAAAAATATTTTATTAGATTCTTTCATTGTAGACGGAATCTACTAAGATTCCGTCTACAGTTCACTTGTAGTTCTACACTTTACATATATTAAATCAAACATAGCATCACAAACTACTAAGAGACGCTAGTATCATAGCATCAACATTACATACGTATGCGTTTACGTATACGTATATGAGGTATCAGAAGTAACGAGTAACGTAACGATACGATAGTAACGAGTACTCATTATGAAAGTAACGAATACATACGGGTACGCTTTTTTTCGTTACTTTTACACCTTTAGTAGATTATTCACTGTAGGTATAACACTTAGGCCCACTTGCACCAACTTCTTATATATATTTAAATTGTATTTAAACACAATTTTTCATAGGAAATTTGTGTTTAAATACGATTTAAATATATTAAAGAAGTTGGTGCAAGTGGGCCTTAAAATTTTATTCTACCATGGCTACCAACCACTTTTTTTTTCAAGAATAGCCCGTAAACTCGAAAAGGCCGAAACCGAAATGTCAAAATTATTATGACGTTTTGCTTTTTGCAGAAAGGATTAATTTATTGTCGTTATCGTGTTTATTTTGTAATTCTGCTACAAAACATCGAAAAATGGCTGCTGAAATCAAACCTGCGCCGAGGACACCTAACGATAGATTTTCAACAACTAAAAAACCTGCCCTTTTGAGTAAATTGGAAGGCTGCACGGACGACGTAAATGCAGCCGTTGTTATACCTGGCGAAGACGGTGTAATTAGCGTTTGTGATGATAAGTAAGTATTTCGTCTCATATTTCGTTCATTGTTTGTTATCAGAACATTAATACATGTTTAATTTTTTGATGTACATGATCTTTGATTACCCTCATTGAACTGTTGTATTTGTATACGTTTCGAAAATACCCCCTCTATATGGGTAACAAATACGTATGGAACTAAAGATTCTGTGACTAAAACAAATTCTTGATAAACATCAGATATGAGCCATTTATAAGAGTTGCATTACAAAACAATAGTCATTGTTTTAGTACTTAATATTTTCAGTTTATCAGTAGGCATCTATCTCTGTGTATATTATATAGTGTATATGTATATAGACAAACATCTTAGTAATTAGTTTGTTTCATTCAGGGATCTTTCCTTTAAATTGTTGTTTTTAGGACAGTGAGGGTATGGCTGAAACGTGACTCAGGACAGTACTGGCCATCTATTTGCCAGTACATGCCATCTGGGTGTACTTCAATGTTTTACACACCAGAAACAAGACAGTTGTTTATAGGCCAGGAGAATGGGACAGTGTCTGAATTTACACTAGCAACAGACTGTAATAGGATAAATCCGGTGAGTATCTTTAATCAAATCCCAATCAATTACAGTAATCATGGTGTGGCTGTATATTATATGTAAATCATACCCTGTACTACAAAGCAACCCTTAACCTAAACTTTAATTAGGGCTTTTTTTTTAATAATTAGACAACTTTTGGTGGCTTTTGTTATTCAAAACATCTGTGTCAAAACATTTTATTCTTAGCGATAGGAAACATGATGATAGTAATATAGTAATGTAGGAATATTACAATACAACAGCTACATTATTTTAATACTAATGTTTATTAAATTATCATAATCTGAGACCTAGCACAGCAAACCACATCAAATTCCAACCATATTGTGTATGTAATAACCCTGTGCTATAAACCATACTTGTTATTATCTTAAACAATTACCTCTTCATGTCATACATAACATTAGTGCTTAACAAAAAAAAACTTCAAGTGACAGCTGTCCTTGGCTTCATTTCAGTGCCTTTCAAATTTGTTTTAGTTCACTTACTTCTATTCTATCTACCTTGTTATTTTTTTATTTTATTTAAATAGAACGGCCGAAACCAATTACACTACTTAAACATAATTATAATATAATTTATTTAACACAGTCATTCATTCTTCTCACAAAATATCAAACATTCTGACAGAATAATCTTCCATTCGCAAACATATTGAGATACGTGTTTGAGTTCAGGAGAGTGTTAACAGCGGCTAGTGTCCGAGGAATAGGTGACATTTATATCATCTATTCTGTCTGTTAAATATATTTCAATTATCTAACAACCTGTGCCCAGCTGCAGCCCACTACTTGTGTAAACTTTGGTTGAAAATGTAGGTTTTTATTATAAGTTGTAATGATGAAAAGAAACATAATAGTGTATGTATGCTAAATAATATTGATATTTTTCTGAAGTACATATTATATCTACACAATTCTAATAAAAATAAATATTTTGGACAAGATAAAAGTATCGCTGGTAAGTATAGGTCCCCTTGATTCATATTATTGACTAAAGTCTACAGCATTTTCTTACTCATTTATTTTGTTACGTCCTGTAGAGACATCCATATAAGTATAAATTATTAGAACAATAATATAATAAAACTACAGAGCTTGCCAGGATATTAACAAGGCAAGAATAGCAATATAGCACAGACCACACTGAAACTATACAGACTAAGCAAAGCTATGGCAAGCTAAACTATGTGAGTTCACACCAAAAACTATGAATGGATGGGGGAGCGAGCAGGCAGGGTAGCAAGAGGATGTCATTCACATGCAGTTTGTTGGTTCACACCATCGTTGGTTCTCACCCTGAACTACAGAGCTAAGCTATGTTCACGAATAGTATTGCTGGCGTCGTTTGATATTTCATCCGCATCGTTTGTATCGCTGACATTGTAGTTTGGGGTGTGAACCGAAATATGAAAAGTGACAAAACGATGCTCGCCCGGCTCGTTGGCGGTGTGGCCTGCGCTTTAAAGAAGACAATCACTATTCTGCATAAGCCACATGAGCTGACAATGATAAGTAATAATTGATATGTTTCTGATATTCCATCCAGGCCCGCGAGTACTTAGCGCACACGGCTCGCGTCACCGCCGTCAACTTCTCGCTGAGTTGCGAGTGGGTGTTATCCGTCAGTCGTGACAAGTTCTTCGCGTATCACTGCAGCGAGACTGGCCGTAGGATTGGCGGGTATTCCTTCGAGGCATGGTGCACATCTTTGCAGTATCCTTTTCAATATTTCTAAGTGTCAGCGTGACATCTGGTGGCGTACACGCGCTGTAGTCACGCGGCGATCTCTTTGTGCAGATCATCTACAGTCTATCCCAGTTAACTTGTCTTTTTTGGTAAACAAATATGGCGTCCTAGTAACCAGAGATAACTGATAGTGGTTAGATAATGTTGGGAAATCATGAATGAAGGACTGAACTAAATACTCTTAGCCAAGACTATTGAAGAATGATTCTCACCTTGACGAGTACTGATTTGTTTTTTAATTTTAAATATGAAGTGAATGTGTGAAGTGAATATGAAGAAATAAAACGACTACTGCAAAACATTAATTTATTAGTAGTTCCTCTAAAATACACGTCAGAATCTGATGGCTCTAAAGAGTCATCAGATTCCGACACATGTATTATGAACCTCTGGTTCGGTTCATCTGATGCAGTATCATTGTACCCGATAGAGTAAACCCACCCCCACCAGGTGCCCGACAAGGCAGTCCACAAGGACTTTCGATTAGCTTGCCGACGCCCACCTCGACGAGCAGCACTAGGATCGGAATGCTTACGGAGAATCTGCAGGGCGTCCCGGCTTCGCAGAGGATCTGCTTCCCCGTTTTCCATCGGAGTGGAATTGGCCCCTCGTGCGCTAAGGAACTCCCTCAATTGAGGCCCGAGAGCCGCCAAGGCCGGGACCCACTCTTTGCCATGCAAGCCGTCGGGTCCTGGAGCAGTATTTCTGGCCTTGAGACTTCAACCACCACTCATTTCTACGCCGTTCACCTCGGGAACAACGTCGTCACTGTGGTCCGCATCAGAATGTCTGCCCCTTCTTGACAAAATTCCTAGCTACAACTATTATTGTTCTTAATTCTAATTCTTGTTAATTCCATCTGTAATATTTCATATTTTGATGTCAGCACAGGGTTCATGATTAAAAACGTAGTATGTTAAATAGCAAAAAAATGCTATGGATAATATTGTACAATAACAATATTATTTTTGTGAAGATAAGAACTTTTTGGATTTTTTGCTCATTCACTTAAACAAAATCATTCATTATTTTGTCACATCCCCTAAAATTCGTAGATAATCTAGAGTATTGAAATGTCAAATTGTCATGATTATTTTATTCTGTGAAAATGTAATTACATAAAATTTAGTTTTTATTAAAAATAATAGACTTTTACAGTGATTTCGAAGCAGTTTTTGGTGTAATTTAGAGTGTATGTGTATAGTGTAAGTGTGAATAAAATCGTTTCCTACATCAAGTGCGTGATTAAAGAAAATCTTGTGATTTTCGCATCGGGCAGGGTTTGTTTACCAAAAAAGACAAGTCCAAAAAAACGGACTGTAGCCTGAGAGATGTCAGATTGTTAGCGCTTCGATCACTAAAAGAAAACCGCCATTGTGATAAATTCTTTATGGTGACCTGCATTATACATATTGTTACGTGCTGGGGTTCGATTTTCTACGGGCTTCTACGACTTATCTATAATCTTCGTGACTCATTTCCGTCCTTCTAATAGTTAAAAATAAAAATATGGACATTAAACACAGCAGCAAAGTATGTACTTATTCATCTACATGCTTATTAATACACTATAGGGTGCTTATGTGTAAAGTGTTGAGTAAGTGTGATTTTACGTAGTAGTGATAATCACTTGATAGGCCAAGTTGGCCAAAATTACGAAATCATGCTAATTCTGAAACGAATTTGCCAACTTATAATTAATTTGCTAATGTAATGTAATGTAGAACCTGAAAATACCTGACTATTCAAGTCTAATTTATAGGCTAACTAGCTTCTGCCCGCGACTTCGTCCGCGTAGCGTTATGATATATAGCCTATAGCCTTCCTCAATAAATGGGCTATCTAACACTGAAAGAATTTTTCAAATCGGACCAGTAGTTCCTGAGATTAGCGCGTTCAAGCAAACAAACAAACAAACTCTTCAGCTTTATATATTAGTATAGAAGTATAGATACAGTTTAAGGTAGAGTGATAAGTGCCACGTATTTTCTTAATCAGCTGTAAAACGATATATAATCCCCATCCACATATTATAATTTATATGTATTGTGTAGAAAAGTAATTATGCAACCATTTTATGTTGGGCTTGTAATTAATTTGATTTTTTTTATGTTGATCTTGTAATACAACTGCCTCATTATTCTAGTCCTGGAGTGACTGCTACGTTAAAAGGTTCCGGGTTCGATTCCCAGGTCGAGCAGCGTTATTGGAATTTTCTATGAAATTCTCAGTAGCAGTTCGGAGTTTCTATTTGTGCCCATTCATTCCATTTGTGGTTAATGGCAATAGGCTCGCTCCCTATTACATGGGACCTAAATATACCGGCGAATTGAAACTTCTGCCTTTAACTTCGAATACGCGCGTGAGTAAATAATACTTTTCTCCATTTACTGAATACGTACCGCAAAACCTATGGAATTCCATCCATTTCCGTACTTTAAATTAACATAGTAGGTAACGGATTACATTTCGTAATTTATTCGAAGATAACAGGAGCTTTATCACTGCAAACGAATTTCCTGAACGTGTAACGTCAGATTCGATTCCCAGTCGAAATACGCATTTGTTGGGGACTACAGCGGGCAGATAACGATGCTGAAGTTAGATAATAATGGCGCCACTCTCGTCACCACGCTTAAGGGACACACTGGGTAAGTTTTTTCGTGTAAAAGCGTCTTTAAAAGATCTCATTTACAGAAATAAATATTATTTATCATGGATGTAAAACCTTCATAGTCTAGACTCAAATAATAGAGACCCCCTTTCATGATTGATTGTATATCTTTTTATCTTATCATTAGCAATATTTTTCCGTGTGCCATGACACAGGAAAAGCTTGGGTGCACACTGCATAAATTGTCATTGTTCTATAGATAAAGAAAAAAATATTTTGATGAATAATAATTTATACAAATACATATTATAAATAGAACAGACACTTTACAAGCAATTTCTTTTTTTATATATAGACTACAAAATTAAGCCAAGGCATTTTATGCATGGAATGGCCTTTTGAGGAGAGCCACAGCAGGCAGCAGTTTTTACATACAGAGAGCGAGGATCAGTCGTTATTTAGCTCAACCATATTATATTCAGTTCTCCAATTACCATACC
The DNA here is from genome assembly GCA_947256265.1 of Acronicta leporina. Lineage (NCBI taxonomy): Eukaryota > Metazoa > Arthropoda > Insecta > Lepidoptera > Noctuidae > Acronicta > Acronicta leporina. The sequence goes on from OX366513.1 coordinate 14,689,820, forward strand.
ACTTCATGTAAGACTCAGTACTTTACAAAACATCAACTCGAAATATTATGTTTAAGAAATAGAGAACTACATACATCATGCATACATACAATCACGTCCTTTTCCCATAGGGGTAGGCAGAAACTACAGAATGCTACTTGCTACGATTCTTGCCTACCCCTTTTGCTGCATCTACATTCCTACACGCCCGCCGGTTGCGAGAATTGACGTGACTGAACTGACGTGGGAGAGTCATGCTTCTATGCTTCGGCTCGACCGGAGTGATACCACGGCCTCACAGAAAACCGGCGTGAAACAACGCTTGCGTTGTCTTGCACTTCAACCTTTTTGGAGGATCTCAGCGATAAGGTTCGTCTTTGCAGGGCTTCCTCTTCCGGCGGCTCCACTGACATTCGCTTTAAAAATCCCTTTCGTTAGACGCCTTTCATCCCTACTCTCGACATTAAAAACTATCGTTTAATTTACAGTTCTGTGAGGGTACTGAACTGGGCTCCTCTGCCTCAGTTATTGTTCAGCGGGTCCTTCGATCAAACAATAATTGTGTGGGATATAGGTGGACAAAAAGGCACGGCGTACGAACTACAAGGCCACAGGTAATTATTAGACTTTTTTTAATTTAGCAGCTATATAAACACGAACCACTAAAGTCATAATTCGTAGCTATTCACGACTAAATTAAGCGTTGTGTATTCCCTTGCTCTACTTCCAGGTCAATTTGCTAATTGTTTGTAATGTTTTTTGTAATCGGTGGAATAAATTAAACGAGGCTGAAGGCCAGTGCTCGACATACAAGTAAACTTGAATTTACCTTGTACCGGTGAGCCTTTTTCTAGATCTTAAACGGCATGTGGCTGTTTCTCGTTTCCCCTTTAGAAGTCACCAGCAATAGATCCTTGAAGATTGACATTCTACTTCTAGCAACAAGGTGACGGGGTTATGGTACGTGGGTAGTTGTGAGCGGCTGATCTCGGCGGGTGAAGATGGCGCGTTGGGCGTGTGGGAGATGGGCGTGCGGCGCCGCGAGACCCCCGCCTGGAAGGAGTCGGACCTCTGCCAGATATGCCGCGCTCCATTCATATGGAACGTCAGGGCGATGATGGAAAAGAAACAGCTTGGTATGAATACATCAGGCATTTTTATCAGAATGCATGGCTAGAGCTAACAGTCGCCGTCGTCGACTCTTATAAGCCATGGCGATCTGTATACTATGGAGTTTCTTTCGGCTCGTCTCCATAAGACCCACTATTTGGACCCGAGCATGTAGTTTTTGACATTTCAAAAGTACAAAAATGAATTTGATAAATACATTCCCAGCACAAAATGTTAGCTTATACTGACATGTATAGTTTGATAATATGTAGGAATGTATACTATACAAAACCATAATGGTCAATATCACACTCATTGATATATTCCATTATTGATTTGCTATTGTATAGTTGTCACTGGCGTCACCTTTAAGACGTAAATTCAGGATGTGAAGGCAAATTTCGACATGGCGGATGGGACTTGCGGTGGCTTAGAGCTCATAACGTCTGGTGTACCTAACCAGAAGACGCAGGTTCGAATCCTGCCCGCAAGTCTAATTTTTCCTTCACCAAAATTCCATTTCCCCTAAACAAAACGCTTTCACGTTTGTCGTACCTTATGTGCTTCCACGTTTCCGTACCTAATACGCTTTCACGTTTCCGTACCTGATGCGCTGTCACGTTTCCGTACCTGGCACGCTTTCACGTACATACGCTGCTAGAATGGTCATGGTATGCGACGGTGTAATTAGGGCCGGATCTTTGATGTTGACGTGATGTTTGTTGTGTGAGGGTGCAGGGCTCCGGCAGCACCACTGTCGCTGGTGCGGCGCGGCGGTGTGCGCGGCGTGCTCGCCGCACCGGCTGCCGCTGCCCGTCATGGGCTTCGAGTTCCCGCAGCGCGTGTGCACCGCCTGCTACGACACGCTGAGGCATGAACCGTGAGTACCACATGTTTATTAACCACTAGCTTTTGCCCGCGGCTTCGATCGCCTGACGCTATATTAGGATAAGAAAAGAATTCCAGAAAAAAATTATGATGAATGAAAGAAGAGATCATCACTGTTGGTTAGTGATGATCTCTTCTTTGTATGGACCTTTATACATCAGAGAGTCAAGCTGTATCTAGGGATCCGTTTAATTAATTGAGATAAGAAGTTCACCAGTTTTTAAGTTGGAGCATGATTATACTTTCTAACAGTGATAACAAAATTAAAATCTATTCAGCTCCAACCCGTAACAAACAGACAAACAGACAAGAATTTTAAACATCACATTTTTGGATTCGGAGACGTTTATATACCCTATCCCACTGGTTCTGGATCCCCATGGTTTTTTTAAATATCGTCAATGTGCAGACAGCTTTTTTACAATTTTATAATAGTAGGTAGAGATTAGTAACCATTAAATTGAATAATTTAACATACTGTGTTTTTGCATTAATACAAAAAAAATACATACCGTCAAGCCTGGATTCCCCAAAGGATTAGGCAGAGGTGTACTAATGTACACCCACACACAACACCCACTTCGCTTCGATAAGATTAGATTCCATGTAGAGGGCCAGACATGCCCATTAACTAAATACAAACTCCGAGCTGCTACTACAATTTTCTAGTGTAACCCAATAATACTTTGCTCGACTTAGGATTGAACCCAAGGATACTAGACTAACTTATATTTAAACTTCAAGTTTAATTTTAGCAGTTATGTTACAATCAAATCTCATAACCAGTCAAAACCACTTTTGACTGCAAAAATCAGTCAAGTGTTTTTAACTAAGGATGTTGGTCAAAAGTACTTTTAACTGCAAAAAACAGTCAAAAGTGGTTTTGACTGGTTATAAGTTTTGACTGTAACATATACAAGAAATATGCAACACTAAATGATATTAAAATATATTACCTAGCATTTACTGTACCTACTGCTCTATCCTATGCGAGTAACATACACTAATAACACTAGTTGATCTCGCCAATATAGTGCTTACTATTGCGGTTACAGTCGGGAGTCGTTGGCGTCGTTCCACGACATGAAGCACGCGGTATCGTCGCTGTACATGGACGAGGCCACGGGGCGCATGTGCACGGCCGGCAAGGACCGCGTCATCAAGGTGTGGGACGTATCCGTCCTCCTGGCGCCGGCGCCCGCGGCCGCGGCCCTTCCCGCCGCGCCCGACCACTAGCCGACCATACCACCATAAGCAAAGCTGATCAATACGTATGTTGTACTTTATTTACTAGACGAACAGGTGTCACTTTAAAATTGGAACGATTTCAAGGTCACATATGTTTTCTTTGGTTTCTTCAGTCGACTTTACAAACAAAACATGATATAGTTCGCGCAAAATGACTCGACCCAAAACTAACGGAGAGGGGGAAAGTTTGCGCAGTGCATTTGCGTGCAAAATGTACTAAAATCGACTACTGCGCATTCGCCATTTTGGTTCAAGTTATTTTGCGCCAACTGTAATTATGGTTTAAGTTTTTTCAAAAAACTTGTTTTAAAAATAAAAGACATTCGGAACTTTGTAATTAAAAAGACTGTACCCTTTTTTATATCAGATACGACATGCGTTTTGATACAGCTTCTCATATCGCGTAAGGAAACCAAAAGGAAATTGATGAATTATATTTCATCGAGCTGTTTGCATCAATGTTATAGTCGTTATAATATTATTATTTAATGTGTATCTAATATATTTGTTGTTGATAGTCCAACGAAAGGTTTTGCTTTCTGTCATTTGTCGCGCGGTAAGACTGATACTTTCCTTTCAGAAAATATGGAGTGTGTCGTTTAGTATGGGTAGTAATTATATTGTGTTATCATATTTAAATAACATTAAAATATGAGATGGAGATCTCAAAACTATTTTATATGTGTGATCAAAAAAATATCGTCAATGTAATTTTTGTGTACATAAGTCTGTCAATTGCTTTGAATCATTTATGATGTGCTAAATCACCAACAGACGCAACTTATTTTCAATCATCGGACGTTTCACAGTCAATAATTTTAGAGATGTGGTTTATAGAATGTGGTCTTAGGTAAGTGTTGGGTGACTGATTGATAGTTGATTATTGTGTTAACGGTACGAAGTCTGTGAATGCGGCTAGACCCGCGAGCGCGTGCGTTTTGTTACACTATTCTTACATAAAGGGGTTTATGAATACTATCTGCATTTGGACTTCTAAGCCAGCGATAAAATTGTAGTTAGGATCTGATTTTTGTGCAGATGACATTACACCACTGAAACTGCCAATACAACAATCTCTTTATAAATATAATTTTGCAATTGACTTGCAGTCAGAATGCAGACCGTCTGCATAGATCCTTAAAGTTCGTTCTTATATTAACCATACTAGCGTAAATATTGAACTGGAATTGTCGTGTATACAACTATTTAACATCCACATAAAACGTCCTTTATTGTACAAATTGTACAATTTAGTATTTTATTTTTAAAGCTATAGAGAGCTGCTCTAGTCCAGATTATTTTGAAAGCTTTGGCAGCGAACCGCATTTTTAGGTATGGCAATGTTTCAATATAGTATCAATGAATTCATTTCATGTAAAACGATTTTACACCAAGTATAGTATTATTTCAATTTCATTCACATTTGCGCAGCTTACATAAACTTATATTTATTGATGATGTTATAGAGCAAAATATAAAGTTGCAGTAATGTGGATGTTTGAACTTGTAACAGTAGATAACAGTTTTCAACAAAGCTTTATTATATTCTATATACCTATATGAGACAAAAAGCGAATCATCTAATGTAAATATCTAATGATGTCAGTGTCTCCACATTACCGGAACCACCAAATATGCAAATGATGTCTACGTTTTTGCACAATCCAAATACGTCGTAACTATGCGGATCGTGCGAAATGTTGTTGTATATACCTTTGGTGCAAACTCCACTTAAAGCTCTTAATTATTTTGTGTTCATTGATTAGATCATTATTGTATAATAGATGTTTACTTAAATAATTATGTACTCTTATTTTGAAATTCCAATATATTTTATATTCTAACTTTGGCAATGCTAAAGACATTTGCTTCGAAGACAATTATTTTGTATTTTAATAAAAAATATTCTGAATTACATATTACTAACCTATATTTGAAATTGTGACTTGTTGTAATGAAACAATTTTAAGATATATATTTACTAAGAATTGTTTAATATAATATTTCTTAAATATATTTTCCTATATTGAGCTAATTAAATATTGTGTTATTAACTATTTTAACAAGGTACGGATATCGTTTTGATTGTTCGTGCTTTACTTTATTTGCACTATTGAATCTGACAATAAATATTTTATATATAATATGATGTCTTCTCCATGTATAAAATAGTGATGTGCACTGTCATCATTTATCGACATTATGTTAAGTAAAAACTAACGATTTAATCGGAAATTTTATGGAAATGGTGCTTTTACTTATGTCAAATCACCATGCATAGTGTTTTCAATGCGTTAACAAAAAATAGAGTTTTACTTCTGTTAGCTTAGAGCTGTCGAAGGCTCCGATTGGCCGCGCCTATAAGTTTACCAAATTATTTGTTGGTATCATATTAATGTTCATTTTACAGTCGTAAAAGTGTTAACATTTTTGGCGTGGACCAATTGAAAGTTTAACTATATTTATAAAAATAACTTGTATTAAAGTAGGTAATCTATTGTGTCCCATTAGGTGGTGAAACCTTTGAAAAGTATATAACTGAATGTTGTATAAAAATTAATAAAACAAAATATTGTGGTACTATCCTTAAGAGAGTTGTAGTCTCGGTTTTGAAATGTGGGGAAGACTGGTGCTTGCCCGTGTAATTGATGAAAAATTCCCCGATCCCACATTTATTACACAAACACATTAATACGAAGACGAACTCACAAGCAAGGCGCCAGAAATAATATTATATTATATAAATCATACATACGGAAATTGTAACTTGGAATATTTATTAAATACGTACATGTAAAATATATAGACCGCTTTCCTAGTTATAAATAATGCCAAAATTGTTAAGATAATTGTATTTATCGATTTCTATTACACTGCACCTTTTTTAGATTACATTCAATTATTATGTTTTTTTAAAAATAACTGAAACTCGAGCTGTAGCTACGAAGCGCCTTATTCCAAAACTCTTAGCGCTACACATATACTAATACGTGTTTATTTTTATTTTGATGCAATGAAGGGAGACAACACTACAGATAATACCCACTACAGCTGTCTGTTTGCTAGTAGAAGACCGTTTTGGAATAAGGCATAGGTCTATTATAATGATAACATTTGTCACATAAATGGGAAATCGTTTTATCTCTGTCTCTGGTGTCTCTCTTCAAATCACTTGTTTAAACTCTTTCTTCAGTATGACAAGTTCTATCATTAACTTGTATGTGAAACAATTGCTTATAATTTGTATTAATTTTAAGGTCTAAAAAATTATCTATTACATTAATATAAAATAAATAAATTAACTATTATTTTATGTCGTTAAAAGAGATTTTATTTTTCTATTCATGGAGCTTATTGTTCATTTGTAAGGTAATACTGTAAGATATAGTCAATGTGTAATTACTATTAGAAGTATTTAGGTCGCTTGAAAGTTTCTATGCCAATAAAATGTAAGAAATAATCGTGTCTTATTATGAAATAGGAGGTAGATAGATCGGAACAAGATGTCCAAGAGTACGCGCATCAGTAACAAAATAGAGCGACTGTTCCACTAAAATAAAGTTCACAGCCTCGAAACGTATAAAGTAATCAGGTACACGTTGAGTATCTCCAAGCCTTGTCTCCGGCAGTGATTCGGGTCTGCGCGGGCATCAGCTTGTCGAGTTCAGTGCGCATTCGCAGCTGAGCCCGGGCTCGAGTACTGCGCGCGCAGTTCAGCCCGCGCACAAGTAGTGCGCGCAGCCCAGCCCGGGCACGAGTACTGCGCGCAGCTCCGCCCGGGCACGAGTACTGCGCACAGCTCAGCCCGGGCACGAGTACTGCGCGCAGCTCAGCCCGGGCACGAGTACTGCGCGCAGCTCAGCCCGGGCACGAGTACTGCTGCCGCGGCACGCACACCTGCCCGTTGAACATCTGCTGCGCCGGACAGCTCAGGTACGTGCGCACACCGCTCACGCAGAAGTAGTACCGCTTGCACTCGGTACCTTGCTGCACGTAGAACCCGTCCCGCTCGCACCGCTTGCCATCATTCTCCACAGAGCCTTTGGGGGCGCCGCCGCACTCGAACATTGATGCCTTCACGCAGGCGCGACCGTCGAATATCTTCCCACCCAGACATGATAACGTAACGAGCCGGTCCCCGCGCTCGCAATAGAAGTACCTGTAATATTAAACCCGTGATGAGTAAAGTTAAAAAAAAGCGGCCAAGTGCGAGTCGGATAGGGCAGGACAGGGGGGACACATTTTACCACTTTGGAAGTATCTCTCGCGCAAACTATTCACGGAAGACAGACAGACTTGACGAATTCATAAGGGTTCCGTTTTTGCCATTTGGCTACGGAAACCTAAAAATGCAATTACAACGTCAAAATTAAAACAAATATAATTTTTTACCTGCGGCATCCTGATTTGATCTCGGCGTGATAGCCGTTAGTGAGACTTTCGCATGAGTAGTCTTCTCGTAAGCACAATCCAGGGCGCGCTGGCACGCAAGACTCTCCGTCAAACACGCGCCCCGTAGGGCAAGCATAAATGGCCTTTTCACCGCGTACGCACTCGTAATATCCTCGACATCCGGTATCTGAAGCACGGTATCGGCCGTCTGGCCGCCCGTAGCATGATTCACGCTCGAGAGTCGGGCACAGGTACTGCTCCATCGGCGAACAACTCACCCCATCGTATACGCGGCCCGGAGGACATGCGAGCGTGGTCTGCAGTGGACCTTCACAATGGAAGTAACGTGTACAGTTCGAGTCGAGATCTTGATATGTGCCACTCGGGAGCCCTTCACACTCTACCGAGAGCGCTGGGCCATCGCACAGGAATTGGTCGGATGGCGTGCATCCACTACCGTCAAAGACAAGTCCCGGTGCACACGAGCCGCGTTTAATAACTCGCTCACGTCGACACTCAAACCAGGATGCGCAATCTTGCCAGTCGCGGTGCAGGCCGTCGTGCCTGTTGAAGCACGGGCTCAGGGCCGGCGGCGGGCAGGCGGCGCGCGCGCCCGACTCACACATACCGTTTGAGAACAGAAGACCTGGCTCGCACACGCCCCGACGAATCACTCGATGCGCTTCACACACAAAATATTCGCGGCAGCCGGTCGTGCGGTCTGCGTATGCGCCGTTAGGCACGTCACGGCACAACGATGAACATGTCTCATCGGAACAAAAATCTGCATCGCCGGCCGGCAGCGGCACGGCAGCGGCGCGGGGCGGCGGGCACGGACCTGCGCACGACGCTTCGCACGATGTCACCGCGCGCAGTTCTCCCCCGCGGCAGCGCAGGACACGGCGACATTCCTGGGATGCGTCCGGATAGTCGCCGTCGGGGAGGCCAGCACATACGGGCTCGAAACAAGTGCCAGCGCCGCGGGTGCACGCCTGACGTTCGAGGTCAAACCATGCGCCTGTTGGACAGGCGCGCTCAACCGCGGTGCCATTTTCACAACGATAGTAATGGCGACAAGCGGTTCCAGGACTTGCATATGCTGACGTATCCTCAAGTGCGCACTCCCGTCGAATGCACGGGCGTCGTGCGCGCGGCACACACGCACCCTCGGCCTCACTAAATACTCGTCCTGTGGGGCACGAATATCTACCGGTCACTGCACCACTATTGCACCGTACGTATGTTTGGCAGTCTTGCTCATAGTCTGTGTGGAGGCCGTCCCTGTGGCACTCGAAACATCGAGCAACTGGAAAAAATAAGGGTATAAATTAATGTTTACTCCTTATAGAGCATATCTCTATCCGGTTGTAAGCTTAGTGGAGATATTATATTTAAAATATTCATTATTTAATAGGCCCTCCGTTCTGTTCTATTCCTAAAGTTAAAATTTAGGGCGATGGTTCAGCTTGTGTATTTGTCAGTAGAGTAACAAGAAGTATCGTAGTACTCACCGGCAATTCGCGCGAGAACGTAGATCGCGCAAAGTGCGATGACAGAGCGCTGACTGACCGGCGCGCGCGCAGACATGTCGGCTGCGACTGAAGCGCGCGCGCAGCGCGGGCCTTTGCGCCACGTTAGGGTTCCTTGGCATTCGCACGCCCCCGAGGTAACTTGATCCCTGCGGTGGCCCGGATGCAGCCTCTGAGTTAACAATTTAGACACGCCTTGTTTATCAAGCGCCTGATGCTCGAGTGAAAATGTCCCGGCGATGAAGCTCGTTGGCCGTGAACTTTGTCTTCTTATGTAACGACAATGAAAAATAATCGATGAATGAACTGAACAACCGTAGAGGAGTTATTAGCGTCATCTTGATTTGGGAGTTTTAAAGCTAGCTTCACTGATTTTATTCGAATTATATTTCGATTGAGCTTTTATAACTAACAAATTAACTTAGATTATTCCTATTATGGATATGGAGAGGTCCGTCTAAGTTTGCTATTTGACCTGCTGGCTCCACCACTGTTTGACGTAGAAGGCCTTTATATGTGTTTTTGTATACCATCCGTTCATTATATCGTTACTCTGCCGTTGTACCCGTGAGAAATTATTATAAAACATAAGTATAAGCAAAAACATGCAGAGATCGTGTCGAATCGTAATAAATACTTGGTAGTGAGCCGGAATCTCTGAGAATCCGCTTAGGCTTACGAATGAGATTTTATTGAAATTAATTTTGTTGGTAGGTATATAATAGCATACCTATTAGGTGATGGGCCAACTATACCTAGCGCTTTTCTAATTTTTTTCTAGGAGCTAAAGCCCGTTACTTGGAACGGCATTGCCCAGACATGTCAAGTTAAGTAGGTGAAGGAAAATACTCCAGGAAGTAAATTTATTATTTATATTATATTATATAGAAGATTTGGAATTAAGTAATTTATAGGTCAGAAATAAGGTATTCAGAGGTCAATGGCCCTAAATGTATTAAGTATATTAAAAATATGGAAAACCAGATTTATCGAGGTGGTTAGTTGAAACTTGGAGAGGACAACGTCTGTCAGGTCAGCTAATCATATATAAAATTTGACTCCATTTGTTAAAACTATTGTTTACACAGAAGCTACGTCTGTGCCAAATTTGTATTAAAGTCCTATTAAATTAATATCTCCACCTTTGCGGCGATATGAAACATATCAAAGCAACGTAACTATGAAGTATGTCAGGAATGTGAGCTGTGTGAGTCTGCCGGTCGTCCGCAGCGGGGGGCGGCCAGCATTCCTCTAAGGTGCCTTCACACGAGTCATAAGGCAGCTCGTGGACGTGGCACGTGGCGGAGACGTCGACGTGAGTCGTGACTTGTAACTGCGCGGTTCCGTTAGCAAAACCACTAGGAACAAAATAATGAACGTTAAAGTGTCGGAACAAAATTAGTGAATCATGTTGGTCAAAGTGAATTAAAGAACCAATAACGTTGAATACCGAATCTCCTGTCTTAAAAATATACTTGGGTATTATGTAGGTAGGTACTCTACTTTTTTAATGTAAGGAAAATTACTGCATTCAATAACTTTTTCGTGGGAGAGCCATGCTTCCGCACGAATGGGCCGTGTCGACCGGAGTGATCACAGAAAACCGGCGTGAAACAACGCTTCGCTGAGTGAGTGAGGATATTAGGGGCCCAAACCCTTTTAAAAGGCGGGCAACGCACATGCGACTCCTAGTGTTGCGTGTGTCCATGGGCGGTAATCTGTCTGCACGTTTGCCCCTGTATCCCATAAAATAACTAATCGCTTAGGTATATTTAAAAAATATACTTATATAAAAAAGCAAGGATTAAGTACAAAATCGCAGCTTATCTGCGGTGTATACAGTCCTTACTCAAATCGATTACCTTTCGATGATTATCTCGGATCCAGCCTCTATTACAATACACATAGTTAGCCTCGGGCTTAGTTCCGTATACACGCGCGTCGTTTAGCGTTTGACCGACAATGTTATTTGCAATCGTGATTGTCAGCATTACTTGACAATATCCTTCCTAATATTTTCCTGTCTCATAACTTTCCATAATGTTGTAAGTAGTAATTAGATACTTTAAAAGTTAGTTTTCTTAGGAACTAATACATTTTGTTGTATCTATCTACTTATTATATTTAATCATCATAATCCAACGTAACTGAGGTCGCAATAGGTACCTACACTAGTCACTACAACCTTTTTCTGCTCTATTATAAACCTACTGCGACCAATGTTTTGCTATTTGCGTCCGGTGTATTTAACCGGATGCAGGTTCAAATCGTGTCCGTAGTCGAATTTTACTTACGCTAAAAGTTAGATCTTTCAAAAAGGTTAACAATGCGTTAATGCCAAACACAATAAAAGAATATTATGTCGGTATTGTTGCCGACTGAACATACATACTTATTAAAAAAAAAACATGAGGGACCTACCTACCTAGGTACAGCTGAGATTCAATTTATTTACATTGTTTTGCATCAAAACTTTTTTGTTGCTTGTGGATACCAGAACAGCACAATAATTTCAGTTTTATCCATCTTCCTTCAGTCGATCCAACGAACAAGTAAACTTGATATGGCTATCACCACAGCAAACGTAGGTACATATAGATAATTATAAAAAAAGACATAGACACTACCTTGGCCGTATATACGATTCAATTCAGGTTCTAGACCTCAAAACCCGATCTCCCATGCCAACTAGTATCTCTGTTACTTTTTACCGGCCTGAGATATCTTTAGACCAGACAACTAGGCTGTTATCCTACGGACAGGTATTCTCTGGAGAAATCAATATTTCACAGCAAGAGAAAATATTATATATCATTGATTTTCAGTGGTTATGATTGGTGATTTGAGTATCAAAATCCTTCGTACCTATATCAACGTCATCTACACTCAGTTACGCGTTAAATAGTAATTCATGATCACTATAGGGACACTGCTGATGCAGTTCCATAATACATGTAATTAATATGTATATGCTATTTGTATCTAGTACCTGCTATTAAATTATATAGGCATTATAAAGTGACGACCTTCATTAGTAAACCCTTTCAACATATAACCCAACAACTAAGTACACATACCCCCTACATCAGTTTTGTAAGTCTCACGTTAACGTGAGACACTGAAGATAATTTATCTTGGACCATTAGATATCACTGAAAACACGATGGGATAATCCAGTGCATAGGTCTTACATTGAGTAGTTGGTGTTTCAGGTTAGGAATTGATTATTTCTAATTCGACGTCATAATGATTATTATTATCAACCTATTTTTGTTCTCCTCTTACAATTAAAGGGTTAAGGCACAACGCTGGCGTAATGCGGGAGTGCGTAATGCTTTCGTCCATCACTCTAATTGACATAAGGGCTTTATAATGAGAATATCCAGCTGCATTTTCTATGTTTTTGCATGATTATGATGTTGCATTTTTTGTCAGTACCGTCTAAATTAGGTACTTCTAGCTATCGTGTTATGTAAACTAAATAACATCCATCCATTGTCGGGTGAAGAGATTTGGATGGGTATTCCGGGCGCGGGAAAACCGATTTGTAGTAAAATACTACGCCTGTAACTTTTGATAGATCGCTAATGTTAGTTCATCGTTCGCTTGGTTCGACGGGTGACGAAATTACATAAGATTTGGAATAGCCAAGTCTCTCGAACATTTTAGAGAAAAAAATATGTTGTCATATGATGACTGTTTTTTTTTTAAGATATAAGTGTGAAATTGGAGCCCGGTATTTTCTTACCATGGATTGCGAACGTGTATGTATAGATAGGTGCGTATAGACGAAGCATATTACTGTTTCCTACGGGAACTAGGGAATTTAGGTATAAATTTCCCAGTTCAGTACCAAAATATTATTTACCGACAAAATACTGAATCTGTTGTTCTTGAGCGCTGGGATTTTATCGCGATTTTCTGAATTATAGTTGCATTAACTATCGTTAGCTACTAGATATGTTTATCGCGTCGTTAAACGTATTTTGAAATACTTATATCTACCTACAACTGTATAAACTACAAATATCATAATAGGTTCCGGCCTATAAAACTTAGGTAAGGTTCGATAGACAAGTCTGTACCTAATTGACGACAATGACTCAGCGCAGGGGTTCCGTTTTGTTAAAGGTTGTCCAGTAGCATTCGAGAAAGACATATTGTATAATGCAATCGTAAGCGAAATTTCGTAACGTTATATCCTGTACAAAATCGCAAGTCCGTGAATGCGTGCGCAGTTTGCGCGTTATCTACGTCAGGATGATCGGATTATCGCGAGGCTTGATTTTTTGTGCGCATTCCTAACGCGTAATTAAGATCCCGATGGTCCTTAGTTCGCATTTTTTATGCTAACACTGCCTTAGTTTCCGGGTTAAATTCGCCAGTAAAAGCGTTCAAGGTTATTTAAATATCATAGCATTAGGTATCTATTGATCGTGTTTACAAGGATATAGGTAAGTACCCTCTTCAACGACGCTTCAAAAATTTTATAAATAGTTTATTTTAACTGTAGGTTGATGATGATGAACTTTAGTAAGTATCTATCTACCTCCGTATTTAAAAATTCAAAGTGATAATTCCTAGATGAATCCACTAATCTACAAATCACATAAGATCATTAGGTATTCAAATAATCTTAATAATTTTAAAAAATCAATTAGGTAGGCATTTGACTTACAGTGTCTATGTATTAGATAATCTGCATAGTTACATATATTAGGTATACATAAAATTATGCATATAAAGATACAATTTTAGACATTTATATTTGCTAGCGGGGGGTGCAATGCTGAAGGTCAATAACGACAGTTTGTATGGACAAGATTAGTGAAAACTTGGATTTATTTTTAGTATAGGTACCTACATCCGTCTAGTTTACGAAAAATAATATATTATGTCTGTCTTGTTTAGTTACGATAATGCGACAGATACTTATTTTAATAAGAACTGCCACTTGTCACTTTTGTTATAAAATTACGACGATGACACCTTTTAAAATTACCTAATACGATAAAAAGTCAGTAAGTATATTTAGTTTTACGAAACCCTACGAAACCCGAGAATTTATTCGGTCGGTCGTGTAATACCCTAAGGTATTACACGACCGACCGAATAAATTCTCGTCGTCATAGAACGTAAAAATCTACTCGCCAATAAAAAGCCGCCTTTTAAAGCCACCTTCAAAAACATAAATCAGTTTAAAAAAAATGTTGTTTGCGATACCGTTTCGTCGAAAGTCATTGGCGAAAACAAAAGATACGACCAAATCGAAGGCACCGACTTCCGAAACTATTTCGCACAGTATTAGTTTTTATGTTTTTGAAAGCGGCTCTACTTTTGTTATAGTGTCAAAAATCAAAATCTTATTTACTAATAGAATTATTTAGAATTATCACTACATATTATAAAACAAAGTCGCTTCCCGCTGTCTGTCCCTATGCATGTTTAGATCTTTAAAACTACGCAACGGATTTTGATGCGGTTTTTTTTAATAGATAGATTGATTCAAGAGGAAGGTTTTAAGCTATTTAACATCACGCTACGACTCTTAGGGACGGGGCAGCGCGGGTGAAACCGCGGGCGGGTCGCTAGTTATTAATATAACTATCGTTAATTCCGGAAGATTTGCCTTCCAAATCTGACAGTTCTTCTATCATTTAGTGATAGGATGACTATTCTGACACATTTGAAATAGTAGACTTGGTTCCCAGATCTAACGAGAACATATAATCATTCTCGCTCGAAAAAGAAAGATATGAAGTTGTCCCGTAAATTTAGCAAACGTAACGAAGATGGGTCAATGTCCTAATGAAGATATCTGGAGTCAATGACATCGCATAGATTAAAATCTGGAGTACCTATATTGAATGAATGAACGAAGATAACCCGGATGTTGCAGTGCAACTTGGGACCGACACACCGTCCACCTGACCGAATTGATTAGCTTGAATTTATTGGTAGACTGGGTAGGTATAAAGTAGAATATTTATATTATTTGCAAATGTTCCATACCGAAGGTTTTCGCAGAGGTGACCTAACGCTAATGTTATTGACATTTTAGACCACAATGTGGGCTACACAATATTTCGTGGTCAGAGTTTTTAAATAGAAGCTTTACAAATTGGTGATGGTTAAAGAAGTTATCTAAACCTTGCAGTCAAGCTGCAAGGTTTTACTTAGGTACCTACTCAATTTATTTATTATCTTGTATAACGGTTTTATAGAGTTTTCCTGACATTGTTGCTAGTGTAAGTTATAAATTACCATTTACATTTAGATCACGCTAGTTCTGTTATTAGCGTCAAGGGTTTAGGTAAGCTGCATTTTGTAAGATTTACTCAAGCATAGGTACTTACGCAATTATTCATGGCAGACATTATTTAGGTACCTACACTATGTTAAAAAGCTCTATCCGATCCGAAATGGGCATAATTATAGAGATCTTAATCGCTAACAACGAATTATGTGCTTAAATTAACGCAATTTCCTCAAAATCAGAAGAGAGAAGAGATAGAAAAGAACAGATATAATGTCTATTTTATATCATGGTATTACTAACTTGCCTCAAGAATTTAATTGATGTCCATCGTCTTTGTTTGGCTCTATTTTAAGTTCATAGCTTAGGTACCTATTGAGTTTTAATATAACTGGCTCACGTTCAGCTTCCGTAGTGTAATGGAGCCGGATATGTTGACGTCACTATCAATAAAAACAAGTAAAATAAAAATTGTGGAGTTTTGGCGGGAACTAAAATTATTTTACTACAATGCTTAGCCGGTGGACAACATTCGTGAGTATATTTTGCTTGTTTTAACATATAATTATCTCACTGCTAGCCGGAACTTAAACTTGGACGGCCAGCTGATTAAGGTTGATGTACACTGTCGTTAATTTTTCAATAATATTTCAATGTTTTGGTTACCTATATAACTTTCTCTAAATCTCTACATTGCGGAAATCTTTTAAAGTACATACCATCACGCCTGTATTCCCCGAAGGGTTAGGCAGAAGTGTACAAACGTTCATCGTTACATTAAAATAATAAGTACATATTATTTCCATCTTACATTTTGAACTTATTTGTTAATTATTTTTACGTTTTTTACGTGTACTGGAAAGTATATTTTTTATTAGGTATACCTATAATATGTAATACTTAGTTGAAAACTTCAACAGGATCTTCTATATTACATACGTAGATGTGTTTAAATAAATATTTAAGTACGTATACCTCTCACTTATCAACCTTAAAGCGAAACATGTGATCTGTAGGTAGGTGGTGTGTGTTCAATCAAGTGGTGATTAATAGTGACTTACTTATGTTATTATTAGCTCAATAAATTATACTATTTGTATTTTTTTGCTTTTTCCATGCTAAGATTATAAAGTAATTTTAGTGAAGGAAAATTTCGACGGCTGACGTCCTCTCAAAGACGTACATAAAACCTACCGTACCTATCACATTCCGCAGAATGTGAAGGCTTTCGATCTGGTGGGTGGGACTCGCGGCGACATAGTGACCATAGCGTCTGGTGTATTTAACCAGAAGACGCAGGTTCGAAGCTTGCCCCAGTCGAATAACTCAAAAAATAAAATATCTTCAAAATAAAAATAATCCTAACTTCAATTTCAAAATAATCCTTCACTAAAAGAACTAGAAATTATATCTACTTAGATCTCACTTAGTTATACACATTAGAAACCGCACTTTTTTTTCATAGCATAGGGGGGCAAACGAGCAGACGGATGGTATGCGATTACCATCGCCCATGGACACCCGCGATACCAGAGGAGTCTCAAGTGCGTTGCTCGACTTTTAAAAGGGTTTTGGCCTCCCGTATCCTCAGTCACTCTGCGAAACACAACGTAAGCGTTTTTCACGCCGGTTTTCTCTGAGGCTGCGGTATCCCTCCAGTCGAGCCGGCCCATTCGTGCCGAAGCATGGCTCTCCCACGGTACAAAATTGTATGGAAGTTCCTCATGGATCGTCTGCCAATAGGGGAGGTGCCAAGGTATGTCGGATTCGTACCAACTAAAAACCATAGGTAAAAACATTTCTTTGCTCTATCGTCATGTCATGACCATGGATTTCGTGACATTCGCAACTTTTTTTTCAATTAAACTCAACTTGTTCATTCTGAATGTTTTAAAATTTTTGCTGTAATATATTTTTAAGTTTACTAGCACTGTGGGTCGCACATTAAAACTAAGTCTTATTAACCCCTCGTGCTAACCTAAATGCTTGTGTTACGAGTGGGTTCACGTCGGTAGTGCAATGGGTGGGCTTCGAACCGGCAACCACATGATCGCAAGTCCGACGCCCTAGCCATTAGGCTACCACCGCTTTAAATCTGTAAGAGCATTATAATAATTTTCAGGAAGTAAGAATCAATTGTTGGATGACGTATGAAGCACATGATATATTGTTAACAAAAAATGACTGCGATGCTTATAACTTTTTGCTGTTATTGTAGCTCACCAAGTTTATTTAATTAATTTGTTAACGTCAATAATATCAGCAATTATATGATTGACGTTAACAAATTAATTGTATCCTATTGAGTTAGTTTTGTGTGTAGAATTTTAAGAAGACAATGAACTTTACAAATCCCGCAAAGAGAAGAATCTCCGAAGAAACCGAACTACGTTAGTCGCAGCCTGCATGGAAATTACGTTTTCCAGGATTCTCGATTTTGGTCCGTTTAACAAATTTTGGTGAATTTAAATGCATTTTTTGGATGCTTTCGGTAAATCAATTTTGTTACACAGAATATATTTTGGAATATAAATGGGGATACAGACAGATTGCAGTTTACATTAGGTTCAGTCTAGTATACTAGTGGTACTGGGTTCGATTTTCAGGTAGAGCAAGGATTTATTGGCGTGATGGTCCCTACGTTTTTTACGTTTTGGGTACCTACGCACTGCAATCTCTCATATTGTACCGAAATGGTAAATTGAATAGATATCAATGGATGTATGGATGCCTTGCCAAAGAAATATCCACTATCTATTTTAAAAGTTCAATATGACCCACATGGTTAGGTCACATTATTATCTAGGTAGGTAATAGGTACAAAGTTATCACACGATGCATGCTCTTGACACTATTGTGTGGCCTCAGCCTAACACAAGCTTTACAATAAAACTGTTCGATTATTATTGCATAAATATGCATAACAGTTTTTTTTTGTTTTTACGTGACTAATCTTTAAATGACGCGTCATATCCAACTTTGGAGACATGTTCTATAATAACCTATTCTTTTTATGAATTTTTAAACGGATCAAACATTTGAGATTCATCACCAGGTCAAAACTAATAATAACCTTGTGATATCCCAGTATGCAGATGATATTGTAATCTACGTGACAAGCATTAATCTCAGTGAGGCTGTCCAGAATATTCAAAGTACACTGGATAAGATTGTCTACATTTTAGATAAATTTGGCTTACAAGTGTCTCCTACAAAAAGTAAAATCTGCTTATTTTCAAGAGTTAGGAATAATACATTAATAAATTAGATATTGCTCAAAACCATTGCCTGAGAACCATCGGCGGATTTATAAAGACTACCCCGATCCATGTTATGGAAGTGGAACTTAGTATCCCACCTTTACAAATCAGAAGAAAATACTTAGCCGGGAAGTTTTGGATTAAAATGAAATCCTTTCAATTTAGTAACACCGTTACCTTTTTAGACCAATTAGACCACAATTTAAATAGGAACAACTTGAGGAATAGAAAGAAACCGTTACTCTTAATAGCCCACGATTACTTAAAAAGAAATTGTTTCAATGTCCATAGCGTCAAACAACTAGAGATGTTTTCATTTGATACATGGATAACTAACATTGACATATCTAAGAACCTACAGACAGACATAGATTCACTAGTTAAAGCCAAAAATAATATTAGACATTTAAAAGAACGCTGTATCCAGTTTTTAAACATTTATTCGGATTTTTACAAAATATACACAGACGGTTCGAAAGACGGTGAACATGTGGGCGCTGCCTTTTATGATGAAAACGCCAATACTTTCCAAAAATTCAAAATTTTACCCGCCGTATGCATTATGCATGCAGAATTAATAGCAATCGCAGAAGCATTATCTTATATTGAATCCCTTGACTACGAAAAATATGTTATCTTCACTGATTCCAAAAGTGCAATTCAACACCTGGCACGATGCACCTCGACTTTTCGAGGTAGATCGATAGCCTACACGATAATTAAATCTTTACTCAATCTTTATACCCGGCACAAAAATATTAAAATTCAGTGGATCCCATCACACATCGGCATTGAGGGGAATGAGAAGGCAGACAATTTGGCTAAGCTAGCGTCCTCAGATGGCATTACTACCCTGATAGAACCGCATCACTCTGATCAGTTTCCTATAGTAAAAAAATGGTGTTTAGAAGAATGGAAAGAATATTTTGATATTCGTTCGCGGGAGAAAGGTATATGGTATAAAACGATCCAATCACAACCGCGATACCAACCTTGGATTAATGAATCTAGGCTTTCCAGAGCTGACTTAACATTATTGCTACGCCTTCGTTCCGGACATATGCCACTAAACCAATTTGCATATTTAATAGGAAAATCACCGTCCCCAAACTGTAATGTGTGTAATGACCGCGAAGATACATATCATATTTTAACTAGATGTTCTCGTAACGAAACCGTGAGAAAAACGATAAAACCTGAAGCCACTCTTTCCGATCCTCATTCCATACATATAATTTCAATTTTAAACATGGTTAAAGCAGCTCTGAAAGACAGATCCATTGTTAATCATTAAAATAATTGTATTTAATTAATCTTATTGATTGTATACGAACAGAGCGACATATTCGCAATAAGCGAAAAAGCTCTCTAAATAAAGAAAAAAAAAAAAAAGTTATAAATTACCATTTACATTTAGATCACGCTAGTTCTGTTATTAGCGTCAAGGGTTTAGGTAAGCTGCATTTTGTAAGATTTACTCAAGCATAGGTACTTACGCAATTATTCATGGCAGACATTATTTGTAGTTCTATAGGTACCTACACTATGTTAAAAAGCTCTATCCGATCCGAAATGGGCATAATTATAGAGATCTTAATCGCTAACAACGAATTATGTGCTTAAATTAACGCAATTTCCTCAAAATCAGAAGAGAGAAGAGATAGAAAAGAACAGATATAATGTCTATTTTATATCATGGTATTACTAACTTGCCTCAAGAATTTAATTGATGTCCATCGTCTTTTTTTGGCTCTATTTTAAGTTCATAGCTTAGGTACCTATTGAGTTTTAATATAACTGGCTCACGTTCAGCTTCCGTAGTGTAACGGAGCCGGATATGTTGACGTCACTATCAATAAAAACAAGTAAAATAATAATTGTGGAGTTTTGGCGGGAACTAAAATTATTTTACTACAATGCTTAGTCGGTGGACAACATTCGTGAGTATATTTTGCTTGTTTTAACATATAATTATCTCACTGCTAGCCGGAACTTAAACTTGGACGGCCAGCTGATTAAGGTTGATGTACACTGTCGTTAATTTTTCAATAATATTTCAATGTTTTGGTTACCTATATAACTTTCTCTAAATCTCTACATTGCGGAAATCTTTTAAAGTACATACCATCACGCCTGTATTCCCCGAAGGGTTAGGCAGAAGTGTACATACGTTCATCGTTACATTAAAATAATAAGTACATATTATTTCCATATTACCTACATTTTGAACTTATTTGTTAATTATTTTAACGTTTTTTACGTGTACTGGAAAGTATATTTTTTATTAGGTAAGTATACCTATAATATGTAATACTTAGTTGAAAACTTCAACAGGATCTTCTATATTACATACGTAGATGTGTTTAAATAAATATATATGTACGTATACCTCTCACAACGAAACATGTGATCTGTAGGTAGGTAGTGTGTGTTCAATCAAGTGGTGATTAATAGTGACTGACTTAAGTTATTATTAGCTCAAGAAATTATACTATTTGTATTTTTTTGCTTTTTCCATGCTAAGATTATAAAGTAATTATAGTGAAGGAAAATTTCGACGGCTGACGTCCTCTCAAAGACGTACATAAAACCTACCGTACCTATCACATTCCGCAGAATGTGAAGGCTTTCGATCTGGTGGGTGGGACTCGCGGCGACATAGTGACCATAGCGTCTGGTGTATTTAACCAGAAGACGCAGGTTCGAAGCTTGCCCCAGTCGAATAACTCAAGAAATAAAATATCTTCAAAATAAAAATAATCCTAACTTCAATTTCAAAATAATCCTTCACTAAAAGAACTAGAAATTATATCTACTTAGATCTCACTTAGTTATTCACATTAGAAACCGCACCTTTTTTTCATAGGCAAACGAGCAGACGGATGGTATGCGATTACCATCGTCCATAAACACCCGCGATACCAGACGAGTCTCAAGTGCGTTGCTCGACTTTTAAAAGGGTTTTGGCCTCCCGTATCCTCAGTCACTCTGCGAAACACAACGTAAGCGTTTTTCACGCCGGTTTTCGCTGAGGCTGCGGTATCCCTCCAGTCGAGCCGGCCCATTCGTGCCGAAGCATGGCTCTCCCACGGTACAAAATTGTATGGAAATTCCTCATGGATCGTCTGCCAATAGGGGAGGTGCCAAGGTATGTCAGATTCGTACCAACTAAAAACCATAGGTAAAAACCTTTCTTTGCTCTATCGTCATGTCATGACCATGGATTTCGTGACATTCGCAACTTTTTTTTCAATTAAACTCAACTTGTTCATTCTGAATGTTTTAAAATTTTTGCTGTAAGTAATATATTTTTAAGTTTACTAGCACTGTGGGTCGCACATTAATACTAAGTCTTATTAACCCCTCGTGCTAACCTAAATGCTTGTGTTACGAGTGGGTTCACGTCGGTAGTGCAATGGGTGGGTTTCGAACCGGCAACCACATGATCGCAAGTCCGACGCCCTAGTCATTAGGCTACCGCCGCTTTAAATCTGTAAGAGCAATAAAATAATTTTCAGGAAGTAAGAATCAATTGTTGGATGACGTATGAAGCACATGATATATTGTTAACAAAAAATGACTACGATGCTTATAACTTTTTGCTGTTATTGTAGCTCACCAAGTTTATTTAATTAATTTGTTAACGTCAATAATATCAGCAATTATATGATTGACGTTATCAAATTAATTGTATCCTATTGAGTTAGTTTTGTGTGTAGAATTTGAAGAAGACAATGAACTCTTCTTCAAATTCAACACACAGAACTAGGAGATTCTTCTCTTTGTGGGATTTGTAAAATGAACTTTACAAATCCCACAAAGAGAAGAATCTCCGAAGAAACCGAACTACGTTAGTCGCAGCCTGCATGGAAATTACGTATTTCAGGATTCTCGATTTTGGTCCGTTTAACAAATTTTGGTGAATTTAAATGCATTTTTTGGATGCTTTCGGTAAATCAATTTTGTTACACAGAATATATTTTGCAATATAAACGGGGACACTGACAGATTGCAGTTTCCATTAGGTACAGTCTAGTGTAATAGAGGTCCTAGAGGTTCGATTTTCAGATAGAGCAAGGTTTTATTGGCGTGATGGTACGTTTTTTACATTTTGGGCACGCACTGCAAACTCTCATAATGTACCGAAATGGTAAATTGCACAGATATCAATGGATGTATGGTTGCCTGGCCGAAGAAATATCCACTATCAATTTTAAAAGTTCAATATGACCCACATGGTTAGGTCACATTATTATCTAGGTAGGTAATAGGTACAAAGTTATCACACGATGCATGCTCTTGACACTATTGTGTGGCCTCAGCCTAACACAAGCTTTACAATAAAACTGTTCGATTATTATTGCATAAATATGCATAACAGTTTTTTTGTTTTTACGTGACTAATCTTTAAATGACGCGTCATATCCAACTTTGGAGACATGTTTTATAATAACCTATTCTTTTTATGAATTTTTAAACGGATCAAAATATTACATCCTCCTTATTATCGAGTGAGTGATATTATATTAATGCTAGAAAATATAAATATTTATCAAATCACGTTTCGTGATATAAGTTCATGTCAGAGTGCAGTGATAGATGTATTGGCATTGGCTGCATTATAATCGAATAACATTATAAGAAAGATTCATATCATTAGAAGAAGAAGGTTATGAAACATTTTTAACTAATGCTGTGATGATTATTAGCAGTTGATGACATAAAAAATATCTGCAGTTCCGTATTTGTCAGGCTTGTTCGGATCAGTTCCGAATAGATATGCTATTTTCAACTGTTTCATAAATTGTATGTGAAAGAGCTATATAATTAATATGCTAATAATATTTTTTTAACTAAGGACCTACATGCTAGCTACTCCAGGAAATCCTAAAATCGCATAAAAATGACTGACAGGACTATAATAACTATGCATTTTAAGGTGAAGGGGTGAATAGGCATGATGACGGTTAGCAAGAATTACTAAAATAATATGTTCATATACTGAAATATAATTAATATGTTAAGAAAAAAATATTTATTTTTATTTATCAGACGGGATTATTAATTTATTTGATAAAATAAATCTACAAAATACACAAGTCCGCCATGTTCAGTTGAACACCAATCAGATTCAATTACGTCACATCTATGTTGAACTGTAACTGTCACGTAAATTTCGCACGAATTTCGACGATCTCTGCGCTTAAAATTGTTTATTAAGTATATCCTAATTGTATATTACTTAGTTTTTTGGAGTAATGGAACAAGGGTTTACCAAGGCAAACAGCTCTAATTTGCCCAGAGTTGATTTGTTATTGCTGGGGCAGTTCCTGGCATCAAACAAAGACTTCTGTTCAGCAGAATTTAAAAATGTTAAAACTACAATGTAAGTATTATTTATTATTATTTAAAAACTATATAAAAATTACTATAACTATACGTTACTATAGTTTAAAAAATAAAATTACTTTTAAAAAGCACAGCTTCGTATGTTTAGTTTTAATAATGTTTTTATTTTATAAAATATACCAACCTATCGATTTCTTTATTTTAGATCCTCCAGGCCATCTTATGGGGACGACGCGATTAGCTACGTTCAGTTAAAACGCGATGGAAATCTGTGTATAGTTAAATCAAAAATCTGCCCGGAACACAAGGTCCACGCGAAGTTATATGCAGTTACATTAATAGGTGACGAAGTTATATCGTAGAATAGAATGCCATGACTGTGTTGCCTCACAAGGGGGCTGCAAACATGCCATTGCATTTCTCATGTGGGTCCATCGTAGTAGCGATGAACCGTCCGTTACATCCATTGAATGCTACTGGATGAAATCAAAGCTATCTCGGGTTGGGACTACATTAAAATATAGTACAACAAAAGATTTATCCAATAGTAAACCTAGTTTGCAATTAAATACTGGAGTATTTGAAAAGTTTAATAAGGAAGGAAAGAAAAAGAAGCTGCACAATCTCGCCGTGCAAGATTAAGCCACTTATATCTTATTGTTTTGTTGTGTGGCACGTAAACAAATAATAATTTATCAGGGTTTTTTTGACGTATATCACACTGGGGAACAGCACACCACTTATACACTTGCGAAGTCATGTGTAAATAAAAAATAACAAAAAAATCTGAAAAGTTGTCTAATCTCCTATTGTCATGTCAGTGCCAAAACATAGAAGTGACGTCATAAGCAGACGCCATGACACCAGCGACCGTTTTCGCGCTAATTTAAAAACATTGAATTAAAATCGCATTTTTGTATCAAAAACCTTTTTTTATTGCAGAAATAATTTATTTTTCGGAAATAGTATATACATAAGAATATTTTAGAACACTTTTTGAAAATCAGTCATCATGCCTATTGTGAGCGAAGTGAATTTTAGCTTACACTAGCGTTTTCACTCGTGTCGCAAAGGTAGTCTAATATCGGATGTTTTATCCCTAAAACATGATAATCTTTATAACATCAGCTATCTGTCGGTGTAAGTCCTGTCAAAATCCGTTCTACCGTTTCGGAGATTAGCTGCAACGAATAGGCAGACATACAAATAAATATTAAAGAAAACGTTTGTAATAAGTTTATAAGTTACCGTACTTACTATACACTTTCATTTAGTAAAAAAAGTATTTCCAAATTTTGAGTGGTGACTGTGGTGAGTATAGCTTTACTTAGCTTGACGGTGATATTTCGTATAGTTTATTACAAATGGTAATTTTAAATTGTCTCGTTCTAAATTTCTAATCCTCCGTTTTTAAAGCCGGTTAAAAAGCGGTTATTTTGACATCGCAAACAACAGACACTCAAATTTTTTTGTATAGATTTGAATTTCTATTTACCCGTGAGTAATTTATTTCTAGATGTTTCAGTATGTGCATAGCTATCGTCTTAGGTTCCGTTAGCTTGATATGCGGGTCACAATCCACAACCTGTATAAGTAGGTAGCTACTAAGTGCGGGTAATCTAATAATGATAAAACAACATCAACGCAAAACGATGCGCACGATTGTTTTATATTATTTAAATTGTGTATATCTACTTATTTATAAAAGGTTCCGTTTTCATTACAATAATTTCAAAGCGAATAATTCTCATGACCTCAAATCGCGGACTAAGATAGAATAACTGTGATATACTTCGAAATAAAAACATATACCGGTTTCTTAATATGTTTACACAAACAATTAACAATTTTAATTTATAGTAGAAGCTCATGTTTACATTTTGTAGATAAGTTTAGGTTATACAGTTACCTAAATATCTAGTTTTGTTATGTCCTGTTACGTGATTTGAAGCTTTCTATAGTTTTTTTTTTTAGCACTTATAGGTAATCTGTTTTCACCTAACAAGTACCAAGTGGCTCCGATGGAATCTAAGTACAAGTATTTTGAATTTAAGTTAGTTAATAACAGTTTCTCATCATTGTTCAATCATTTTGTATTTTTTGTAACGGTAATATATATTTATTTTTAGGAAACCAAGCAAGATTGCATGGTTCTTGTAAAAATAATATGTTTGTTTCTTGTTCACCAATTTTGTCATTACTTGTCATAAGCTTGGGATTTCTGTGTTAGGTAGAAAACCAAGGCTTGTGAATGAATTTTGTACTAGGATGAACAACATTGCCTGCGGGTGGCTGAAGATTTCGGCTAAGCGATCGGCTTCTGTGCCAGGTGTTGTCGTTCGACCCCCACACAGAGCAAATATTTGTATGATCTACAGATAATTGTTCCGGGTCTGGACGTTTGTGTATGTGAAAATTTGTGTTTGTAAAAGCACCCATGAGACTCTTTTTAACTAAACTAAAACTACTTAAACACCTTACTGAGAAGGTTAAAAAATATCCCTACTGACTTCCAAACTTTTTTATTTTTGGCAAACAAGCATACGGCCCGCCTGATGGTAAACGGTTACCGTAGCCGCTTGTAACACCAGGGGTATCTAACACTCGCGCGTTGTCGACCCTGTAAAGATCTTTTCACAACGTTTTTGAAGAACCCCAAATTGTAGTCGTTTAGGAAAACCTCGGCGGGATCTGATTCCACAACCTGAGAACTGAACTTCAATACAAAGACGGCTTCAATACGATGATCATGGTGTTTGTCTCTTTTATGTGCTTACCTATTTATTGATTTGTGTCCAAGCTGTGTCAATAAAATTATATTTCTTTCTTTATGATCGTAAATAATCACAAACCTGTAACAGATTTAAATACTTACAGCAAATTTTGATAATGTAGATATGTATCCACATTATGGACGACATATAAGTGATAATTGTGTCATTGGCGATTCTAACTGAGTTACGACACCTATGAATATTTATCGTAACAATTAATTTAAAGCAACTCAATAACAACTCATTGCAGACCAGTCGCAGTTGCAATCATGAATGAATGAATCTTTGTCTGTTATTTACACGTGAACTTGAACTTTATTAATAGCTTCGTGTACTTGCGATAGAACTTGTAGGATGTAATAATTATTACTATAAAGTAAGCCTTGAACGCGAAGAAAATAATTATGATTGGCTGCAGGTTGAATAATGATTGACAAGTAAGATTCTACATACTCTCTAGAATGTAGAGTTACCCTGCCTGCAACGTTATAGTTGATTTCAAGAAAATTATGAAACAGTTCAACAAAATTATGATCGGGGGGGAGCTGGTTAATGTTTTACATCAATTTTTCAATGCTCGTTGTGAATATTGTATAGCTAATGCCGCAATTACTACAGCTAGGAATCTAGAATGTGTTAAAGACCTACAAATTGCGAAAAACCAATAGAAATTTGAATTTGGCGGGCTCAGGTGAACGATCAGCCTTAAGGTCGTTGTATCGCGCGGGGGTAGTTGGTCCTCATGTGTTCCAAATGCCTGCACTCAGGCCTAGACAAGAGGTGTTGTTTCATAATAGCCTGATAATTATGAAACTTTTCGTGGCATGGTGAGCTGTTATGCTTTCGCAATATTTTAACCTTACATAGTTGTCTAGTACTGGATGCATCCGCGAAACAATAGTATAATTCTTACGAGAACCTGTTTTTTTTTTGCCTGAAACACTTTCATTTATGTGATTCTTAAACATAAAAATATCAATGTATTTGTGTATTTCATAATCATTCCAAAAATGTTGATGGTAATGTGCTTCTTTTATGTGTTTCGTTTATTCGTGTTTTATTAATATTTCGTATATATCATACCAGTTTCGGAGTCATAACGGCCGCCGGGCGGTCTGCCTCTCACATATCTATATTTATGAGGCAACATTGTTATGCGATTTTTTTTGGGGGCCTGTGTTGAAAAATTTTCTGTCGAATCCTTTTATATTTTATTTCATTTTCATTTTTTTTTTATTATTGAGAGGCTTACGCTTTACAGCCAGTTCGCCTGATGTTCAGTGACACTGCGATCTACGATGGAGCGCGCTTACCTAGAAGAAACCGATTCACTAGATCAACTTGGGCAGATAAAATAAAAATATATATGTATAGTTAAATATTCACATTTTTTATTAGTCTTGTTATAAGTATTGGTTAATATATGAATAGATGTAGTCGATATTGTTATGGTAAGGATATTTACACAAGTTTCGTTTCTATTAATATTGATAACATTTTAACTTTAAGATATAAGAAAACGTAATACAACCGATAGAAAGTATCACGTCACAGATTCATAGTGCTTATAAACATTAATTAAAAATTAAAAAAAAATTAAAATGTTCTTTATTGATGGAAATAACCTTTTACAAAGTACCTACTTATTGATTAGGTTACTAGTTAAATAAGGTAGATTAGATAGATGAAACCCTGCCTCCTAAAGTAGGGGAAACCTGTGACCTGGAGAACATAATTACATAATAAATTGGAGTAATAACAAGAAGGGAGAATAAATTAATTAACTTGGTAAGAATTGAAGAGTGGGTGTGATAGTGATAGAAGGGATGTATATGAGGATGTGTGTGCGTGCGTGTGTGTGTGTGTGTGTGTGTGTGTTTGTGTGTGTGTGCGTGTGTGTGTGTATGTGTTACTGAGGTCGATTGCAGCGGCGGTAGCCTAATGGATCATGTGGTTGCTGGTTCAAAACCCACCTATTGCACTACCGACGTGAACCCACTAGTAACACAAGCATAAGGTTTGGCACGAGGGAGGGTAATGTGCGACACACATCGCTAGTAAGCTTCTTTTTAAAAATCTTGATGAACTCAAATAACCTGAAAAAGGGATGTAGAAATTTGTTGATGCGGTCAAATATAATTACTTGAGCATATAACTCCTATATTAATGCAAAGAAAAGAAGGGTCCTCCTAGGATAAATCTCAATGACCTACCTACATGATACTTTGACTATATATCCAATGATACTTGTGATACGTGTCTATGTAAAATATTGGTCTGAAAAATGAATAAACGTGGGAGAGCCATGCTTCGGCACAAATGGGCCGGCTCGGTACCGGCGTGAAACAATGCTTACTTTGTGTTTCGCCTTGTGAATAAGGATACCGGAGGCCCGAACCCTTTTATAAGGCCGAGAACGCTTCTTTGACTCCTTCGGTGTTTCAGGTGTCCATGGGCGGCGGTAATCGTTTAGCGTCATCTGCTCTTTTCGTCTCTCGTCGCCTCCATAAAACCCCATAAAAAAACTAATAAAATAAGACAAGATGGATATTTCTAGTAATGCGGTTAATATTTTACAATTTTCATTATCTTGAAGTGGTTGTTGCGATGAACGAATTATATACCTTTCGTGACGGAGTAACATATTGTGACGCATTAATTAGCACATTTCAGTTCACACAGTAACGCTTTTGTAAACAAATGACGTTTTTAGTTTGACATTTGTTGCAAATTGGGTAAAGGCCAGTAAAGGCACAAATATAGCTAGGTATATCTATGTACAATATTTACATATATTGTACATACATATATATAGCCATATGTAATATCGACGTTCGCCTACGCTGTTGTGTTATTTAGGTATACCAAGTTGCGGTTTTCACGGATTTTTAAATATGGATTAGGTTATTACACGAATTATTGCCTCTATTTTTACAAAATATATATATTTCGACGACCTCTGTGGTTCAGTGGTTCGAGTACCGGACTGCTGACCATGAGGTCGTGGGTTCGATTCCCACAGGACACAAGAATTTATGAGATGAATATAAGTGTTTGTGTTCGTCTGGGTGTTTCTTATGTATTATAAGTGTGTATTTACAAAAAAAAAGTATATAAGTATTATATCCATTGTCTAGTACCCATAGTACAAGCTCTGCTTAGTTTGGGACAAAAAAAAAAACAAAAAAAAAATGCTGCCAATAACTGCCTAATGAGCCAAGTGGTCCTGAGCGCGACTGCTATTACGCTAGAGGTCCTGGGTTCGATTCCCAGGTCGAGCAATGTGTTATTGGGTTTTTCTATGAAATTCCTAGTAGCAGCTCGGAGTTAGGAATTTGTGCAGGCTCGCACCCAATTACATGGGACCTAAACATACCGGCGAACTGTGGGTGTACATTAGTACGCCTCTGCCTAACCCTTCGGGGAATACAGGCGTGATGGTATGTAGACAATATGCTCAGTATTGCTTCTTCTTTTTTCATCGTCATCGTAAAGGTATTCTATAATTATCTTACCTCAGGCAAAAAACGTAGTAAGGTTGAAAGAACTTTGTGGAGGAATCCGGTTGGAGAATTTAGTCTTCTCGTCAGCCATACCACAGTGTATTTTAAGATTAATGTTTCAATGTTGTGACCTAAGTACAGGGCCGAAAAACAAGAACACGAATGGTGAAACCCGCATGGCGAACGACTAAAAACTATCAAGGACCAATAAATAGATACAATAATAAAAAAAAAAATATTGTTTCGAGCCACGGTTCTTTTATGAACTAACTACTCTGGAAAAAGCTATTCTCGTGCTTCTCTTTTCTAAGGAATAAAATCTCACAGTACACAAAGTAGTTAACTCGTTTTTCTACTCTCGTTCGAATTACCTAAATATATTATAATTACTTTTTTATGGCTGTAGTTTAGTGTAGTTGCATTTTCTATTTGCACACCCCATGATTTGTTTAATATCATTGCAGTACCGTTAGCTCCCTGTCTTTCTCCGGAATACCTTTAATACTCCTAGTTGTCGCTCCAATGATCCCCACTTCCTTCCCATCGTACTTGACTTAACCACAATATATCTATACTCAATCTCTTTTTTTCTATCTTCAGTTCTAAAAACTAGAAGGTAAGTAAAATTTAAGGACAATGAGGAAGGGGAAGACCTAGACGAAGTTTTGTGGAACAAGTAAAGGAAAGGGTGGCGATCGAGTCGTATCAAGAGATATAACGGAAAGCAGAAGATAGAGAACAGTTTCGTTGTTCCACTGATATAATTACTTAATACTTATATTATAATTAGAGAATACTAGCTATTTCGCGCGGTTTCACTTGCGATCTAAAGTGACTACATAAATGGCCTGTTACTCAGTGATAATGTACCTAGCATTCATTCTATTAGTGAACGATTTTATTAAATAATTCCAGTAGTTTTTGATTTTATTTAATACAAACAAAAATAAAAATCTTTTGTTTTTATAATAATTGTATTGAAGTATAGATATAGATTAGTAAAGTAGAAAACTGCTCATTTTTTAACTTTGTCCAGTCAATAGTTTCGGCAGTGCGTTGTAACTTATGTCAATCGGCCAATCAGTTAGTCTCTCATCTTCTTCTAGTAATATAGACGTCCGGTATCGTATCCGCAAAGCCTTGGACAATGTTAAAAGGAGGCTTTGTAGTAGGGTAAGTGGCTCCATCTATGGCTATAACATTAAACTAGCTAATCCGTCAAGGTCTGAACCAATCTAAGGTGTCTAGATAACCAGAAATTTTGGGCTATCGTCACATTCAGGCACTAGAGAGTTCATATTTGTAGTTAAATTAGTCATTCCTGTTTAAACTTTTTTAAAGTTTTTGTCTATTAACTTTAACCAATAGGTACATTGTGAGTAACAAGTTAATTAACGTCGCCCCTTGAACGTCAGTGATGTCAGCTGATTTCTCCAGATGGCAGTCATGTACGTCGTTAAAGCAGATTAAGGCTTTTACGCATTCTTTTTATGACTCGACTACAAGTATATCCAGCAGAAAGCTAATTTTAATAGCATATTGGTAATGCGGTTGATGATTGCAAAGCATTTCTATAGGCCTTAGTAGGTAATGTCACTAGAGGTTTTGAAAGGAGGTTGTATAAAACATGGCGGCGGTATACGTCGGTAAAGCAGGGGGCCGCTCGGCGGGCCGTCGTCGGGCGACACGCAAGCGCAACAGGTAGGTTAAGATTCACGGTCCGTCGCATTTGCTGGTCCTATGCGCACGACGCGGCCCTCGCTTGCAACACACGAACCGCGACCGACGAAATGTACGGGGATCATCGGTGATCGGGTGAAGTGATCGTATTGAAGTGATAGTTAAACAACAAGTGCTTGTGTCTGTGATATGACGAGGACCAGCTCTGGCGTTTGACCGAGCACCACCCAGCAGCGGATCTTAACGGTAAATTTCGTCAAACGTGACAATATGACCTGAGTGTTTACTAGTCAGGTGACGGTGTATAAATATGTATTCCATCTGTGATTTAATTTGATAAATGTTGATTAATTTAATCGGGTGCAGTCGCACGCGCATTGTTCCACATTCGAATGCGAGAACTCGCTGGATTTCTTCCACGTAGCCCGTAGCGGTGTTTACACGTGAATTATGACACCTGTATCGGATGAGTTCGTGTTGCCAACACCAATCATCTTACATTTAATAAGTTTTATTATAAGAAACTTGTTAGTCTCATATTGTTAGTTTGTAGTTTTACCGTTGCAAAAGAAAGTAGGATCAGCAAATATGTAAATAACATTATTTTCGCTGTTCAATCGATTAGATCGCACGAGAATCTTATTGGATTATAATTGACATTTAAATATGAATCACGTTCATTAATAGTGTATAATTGTTGTTTTATGCGTTTGAGACACATTAATTTAATTAACGAACTGAGAATATTAGTATAAACGACTTTTTAAATTTCACAATCTTAGCGTAACCGTTAACCGAGCTACCCACATCCAAAACTGAAAACTTCAAATTGAAACATTCATTTCAAACAACTCCGATGAGATCTTTTGGATTCTGTGATAATAAATCCATAACCGATTTATTCCGCCGTTCAAACCATACTTGCCTATCTGAGTAATCTTTCAATGAGTCATTATTAAAATTAATTCCTATTTAAACACTGTTTCTCGATTCCTTATGGAATTCATACCCTTGGATAGAATGAAAATGAAACTTATAGCGTAGGTATATCTTGTGCTTTTTATACGAATACGCCATTCTATCGGTAAACGCTCTCCTCCAAACAATGGCACATAAAGTTCCCATAGAAAGTTGTAAACAATATTGATCTCTAATATGTGTTGATTGTCAGACTTCGAAGGCCTGGCAACAATATAGCAGTATACATTATAAACAAATCACCAACGACCAAGATCATCAGTAACTTCTTCTATCATCAAGCAATTGAAACAATTTTAAAACGAAGCAACTAAAATTTCTTTTCATTCAAGTACCAAGTATTCAACACTATCTAATTTATTCTTCAGTTTAATTCATATAATCTACGATAAGGTTTTCTCCTTCGGTCTTATTTGATAGCAAACTATGTTTTTCTGGTACCTAGGTTATCAGAAGGTATCATATATCTTGACAGGATCGGTACCTACAACTGCGGTTGTCTACTTTTTCGATTTCCCTTTAAGGCTTTTCACTTAAGACCTTCCTTTATATAACTTATTAGCGGACTATATACTCAACTATTTACTTAAAAAGATAAACCTTTGTGTTAAACGTGCTACAATGATTAGGTACCTATATCTCGTGTTTGCCCATCTCCATTTTCCTAAGGACGTTTTGTAGCGTTTAGAAAATCTTTCTATAATTGCTGAAATCATATCAAAACCTACTATGAAACTTCATGGGTAATCGAAATTGTACCCAAAAGATACTACCTTGTTTTCATAATAATGTCTTCACTGAATGACATTCTCACGTTTTCTGAGATAATGTTTGTTGATATATTATGACCGCACGACTCTACAACACTGTTAGATCATACACTTGTTGATATTATTATCTGTACAAAGGCACAACAACACTACTAACTATCCAAGCCTATGAAGAGTGTTATGAGCGAGAAACTTTGCGTACATTACACTACGTACTACAATATAGGCACATTAACCTCATAGGTCACGTCTTACCAAGGCCTGTTTTCGTTTAAAAGAGTCATAAACTAGAGAAGTTGATAAATCAATTAGGTCCACAGTTTCACCGGTAACGTACCTACTTCAATCTTCGCGGAGACTTCAAACGTATTAGAATAATTTTCTTGGAACAGCCGAGCTTCATCGATTTCAACTAGACTATGAGTGTGTCTTTGTTGCCCCAATAAAACCTACGTGTTATTGAAACTTGATTGAATAAAACGATATTGGAGATTTAAGGTATGCCTTAAACGAAATTGGAGTAAGTATAACTAGTCATCTATTATATAAATATCGTGTTCTATAATTCCCATCACGATCTTGTGACAGTAATTTAATAAAAGTTTGATCTTGAGATATTAGCGAACAAGTGTTAATAAGTTTGTCGTGAAAGTATTATTTATATTATTTTACCTGTACATGATTCATTAGACACTCGTCAAGTTTGTTTGCAGAGATATCTGTGAATTGATTAGAGACTAAATAGTGTAAAATTGTCTCTGATAGCAAGCAACATTGCTTTGCGCTATTATTGTGAACACTTATGAAAGCAAAATCCATTCCGGTAGTCCTTATAAAAGGTTCAATAAATCTTGGGGCCATATCAGAACATGCAAGTTAAGATTAGGCTACTCTTGTGTTGTTTTTGCTGAGAGTAAGCTGGGCTAAGTTTCAGAAATGATTAGGCGAAAACTTATTTTGACGATAATTATCAGAGCGTAACTTTACGCTCTTGTCTACGTCTACAGTAGTTAGGCTAAATCTTGACCTAAATACGCTTTAAAAGATGAATTTGTGCTCATGCATGCATTTTTATCTTGTGGGAGTATACTCGTGATAACGTTGTAAGCTGTCAATCCGTTAAACTTCAGTTAGTAGATTGACAATCGACTTCAACGATTTCAAGTAATTAAAACGATAGCTCAAAAAAGCATGAGGTCGTAAACAGGAAAACTAGAAATAAACTAAAAACTACCATTTTCAAGTCGCAGATGAAATATCAGAGGCAATTAAACATGCCTTCATTGTCGCTATAGTCTCTTTATCTGGTGACATGATGGTCTACCTGAAATGAAATAAAAAACATATTGCAATTTTTTCACAGATTTATATAACACAAGATCAGTTGGACTGTACAATTTCATGATGTGATATTAAATAAATTATTGCTATTACGTGATAATAAACATTTCAGTTGGAGTTTTATTTACAGTGATATGGAGGAAGGAAAGCAAGACCGTATTAATCATATTATGATTAACGAAGACATGACATATAAACGATTTGATTAATTTTCTTACAAACCAAGTTACAACTTGGGCGTAACATTCTTGGTCAGTATAATTATTCTGGTAGTTCCACGTATAAATCATAAGAAAATATTGGCTATCCTTATTGGCGCCCAATTGTAACCTCGTCATAATAAATTAGGCTTCAAGTTATTCACTCCAGCAACTCAAAGCATTTCGTTGTCAATGGTTTATCAAATTTATGTTCCGGAAAATATGTTACCTATTATGAAATGTGTGGGGACCGTGTGGGAACGGGATAGAGTACTAGGAACGGCTTTTAGATAGGCATCTTGCCACCACTTGCTTGGTGGTAGGACCTCTTGGGGTCTGACTGTCTGGGACCACCCTGTGTGTTTCGACTTTAGCGCGTCAGAGCCAGTTTACCCTCTGTTGCTGCGGCTCTGGCAGTCTGCAGTCCGTAGGGGCTCTAAAGGGCTAGCAACGCATCAACTGAAGAATTGAAGACTGCACACCTGGTACCACCAGGTGGCTCGTCAGCTCTTTTGGCGACTTAATCCATCATCAAAAAAATCATCAAAAAAATCGTAATAGAAATTGTCCTGTCGGGGTTATTGCAAATATGATCACGAGATCTATGGCCTGAAAGGAAATTGCTGAGCTAAATCAACACGAGTCCAAAATCCCCCGCCCGCCACCTGCGACTGACCACATGAAGTTTATAAAAATAAAAAAAAGTTGCTACGCTTGCAGCAGAGAATCTCGTAGGTTCGTAGCCCGTAGTATGAAGTATAGCTAAAAGTGCTCGTATTAAACTTATTGTTGTTGTAGAGAAGTAAGTGGAAAGTAACAGAGTTCTAAGCATAAATCTTCAAGGAATGAAGGATTCATCAGAGATAACAACTTCACCTTTTTTAAAATAAACATAGTTGACGTCTCTACGAAGTCCTTGACGTAGCAGCAGCTACGTGACCTATAAAAGACATCAACGATATAATGACGTAATCTTAAAAATTAAAGTAATGATAATATTATACTTACTTAACATCATACTATCACGCCTGTATTCCCCGAAGGGTTAGGCAGAGTTGTACTAATGTACACCCACAGTTCGCCGGTATGTTAGGGTCCCATGTAATGGGGGGCAAGCCTAACTGGGCACAAATTCCAGACTGAGGTGCTACTGATAATTTCATAGAAAAACCCAATAACACTGCTCGACCTGGGAACTGACTTTGGACCTCTAGCGTAGCAGAGGCACCCAGGACCACTGGGCTAATGATATATTATATTATATACAGTTAGGATTGATTAATAGTGATGTGGAGAGGCACCCGAAGAAGAAGAAGAAGAAGAATAGTGATGTAACTGTAATACACTTTAAATATTGTTTTGTTTACGAAAGTATTTATTGCTATAGTATTTTTAATTTTAAAATGAGTATAAACGTGTGAATTTCTCTTTTACGTATAATTTGTACGACTTTACTGAATGTTTGAAGCAAACATAACAGTTATAATATTTTTAAGAAATTTGATACTATTCTTATAGTTTGGCGAAATTAAAAATGAATCCAAGTATTTATTTTTTGTAATAAAAATTTGTTATTACCAGTTTCGCCTAAGTAATAACAAATTTTAAAATAAATACTCTATGTATAGAGTGCTATAAAAAGATACAAGTTAATTAACATCTGTTAAATGTTTTTTTATTTAATCATATATACGGGCAAGCAAATACTTTTAAAATTACTATGCCATTGTAAAATCTATTATTTTAATTAACGCATTGGTTAACTTACCCTTTTTAAACAACATTTAACCTTTACAGTGTACAGATAAAATTCATATTTCTTTGTAAATTTTTTAATTGATACAGGGTACACTTAAATCATGACAAGTAAAAATTAAAAGGTGCAAAAATAAAATTTATGTTGAAACCTATCACGATGCCATTGAACAACCCACAGCGATTATTTTCTTTTGCTAACTCATTTCGGTTTACACGATAATGATCCTTTTACAGTAAATCATAAAGTTCAAAATTGCACCTGTTGTTTGTTGTATTTAATTATAACTTGCGCGTACACATCGACTTGGTTGAACTTCGCATTTCGGTTAGAACGCCGAGCCGAGCCCGTGACCGACACTGAACTTGGTCGTAATAATGAAATGGATATTTTCTGTTATTTTTTGACTTGTTAAAGTTAAAATAAACTTTATTAATCTGGTATATAAACACGCGCTGTGGGTTCCTGCGTCACATTTTTTTACTTCTATTTGGCTAAAGAAATTGGATTTAGCGACACACTGACTTACCCCACAAATATTCAATTATTGTATTATGTAGTAAAAAAATTAATGACAACTAAGGTGCACTGAGAATAAAAAAGAACATAGCGCCGGCGCTTACTAAGTACAAAATAGATTTTCAGCCAAATACAACCTGTAACTGACTAAGCGTAAGACCTCAAATACGTAGAATATCAAGTTATAATTATAATAACGAAACCCTAACCACATTTTGAGACACGCAAAACGATTTGTCTTTTCAATAAATTTGCTATACTTACCAGCTAAAAGCAATTGCTAAACTCAAAACTCGTGACTGTAGGTACTACAGTCGTACCCAAAAGGACTAAGAGATCGGGTAGCACAAGCAAACAATAACAATTTGTGCCAATAGCTTTCATATAACTCGAGCCACTGATGCATAAGGAGGCCATAGTTCCAGGTATTGTAATTATTTTTTCGCGAAAAACTAACATCTATTAAAAACCATAAACGATTCAGAAGTCTTGCGCTTCTGTTACAGGTTGTATAATATCGACTTTGTATTTTAAGAACCATGTGTCCCTTCCGATTATGGATGGACAAATTATTCCCATAGAAGGAAAACTCCATAAAAAGTTAAAAGACTAGATCCTTTAGAATGGCCGCCACTCTCACGTTGAAAGCTTACAGTAGTTGTAAGCTTTCACTACCTCGATTTAATGGCTTAGCTATTTCTCAAGAGAGATGTGATCGGTATTTCTTTAAATGTGATAATGTGATAAATATCAAATCGTATGAGCAGTTTGACTGATGAATGGAGCAACAAAATGGACAGCCGGCAAGTTCAGTGTTTGATGGATAACCTCATTGTGCGCAGGATATTGATGCAACCATTTGATTTGCAACTTATTTTATTATACTGTGAAGAATATGAGACCGTTTAAAATATCTCGACGTACGACATGAAATTCTATCCTTGTAATTTCTACTATTATCGAGACTTAGGACTTAAAAGTGTTTAAATTATATTTTAACACAAAATTTGTATGAAAAATTGTGTTTAAATACGATTTAAATACATTTAAGAAGTTGGTGCAAGTGGCCCTTAGAATTGGTAAACCAAGTCAATGTTCAATTGAATACTAATTACGAAAGTTAGTGGATCTTATGGAGAAGAATTGGCTAGAG
Source organism: Acronicta leporina (assembly GCA_947256265.1). NCBI lineage: Eukaryota > Metazoa > Arthropoda > Insecta > Lepidoptera > Noctuidae > Acronicta > Acronicta leporina. The sequence continues at coordinate 14,728,505 of OX366513.1, forward strand.
GGTCCATAGGCACTCATATCACTAGTAGATATGGCTAAATGTATAATATGTCTCGTTGTAGTATTAAGTATAATAATAATGAAGTAAACCTCTAAAATATTTAATAAATTATAACAATCTTTGAATAGAAAGTCATAAACACATATTCGGTAGCTTCCCATTCTCTACAGGAAACAGTAGCCATACCTGCAGGAATGCCGCTTATAAATTGACAAACCGACAACAACGCGCGTGGCATCATGAAATAGTTTTTGTTTATATTGTGTCGACTTTCACTGGAACATCGACGGCAGGACGATCATTTGTTTTGTTAACCGCTGTCTCGACGTGACTTGGATCTGGAGTGAGATATTAATTCAGCCTGTATTGTCCTGCTCCTGGTGAAATTCTCTGATTGGTTTGGTTTTTATTTAGCTTAGTCTTTTGTTCTATAAGTATAATTTCTGCATTAAAATTTATGATACTCATTCCGTTTTCCAACATTACCTTCCAAAGTAATTTAAATTTAATTCTTGGTGTAATACTAAGTCACAAGGAAGCCGTAATACTGCCTGCTCAATATCTCGTCTAATGCTATGATCGATAAGCTTCATTCTAATGTCACACACACCTGTTCAACTGGAATAAAATCTCCCTTTTTATTTAAAAATAATTGAAATGAAAGAAGCAACTACTAAGGAAAGAGAATGAATGGACCACCGACATCTTTGTTACTTTTAAATACGGACTATGAAGCTGCAATTTAATTCAATCCTAAACCTCGATAGGATCACAGTTATATGTCTCAGTATGGGATAAAAATGGATTTATAAGATGTAATAAACTTAATAACTCTGTCGACAAGGAATTCTACGAGATATAAAAATAAAACTATGCATTTTATCCTGAGGCGATATTGTACTTTTATTTTCCAAAGAATCACTAGTGATGTAGTTTTTGCTATACAGTCACATAAAACGATTAGTCTCGTACGATACTTTTGATAAAAAGCTCCATATAAGAGAACTTGACGACCGTTCTGCAGGTATTGAGCGCGTGGAGTGACATTCATACAATAATTATCACGGCCCCAGCATATGGCCCACCAGCATAACAAGACCTTTATTTTTAGTGTGGTGTTTTACGTCTTTGTGTGCTATGATGAATGTTGCGGGAGGCAGGTTCTGGCTGGCTTGTAGCTATGACACATCATTGACGAGTCTACAAAGTCACGTTGCGCTGTTGTTGACATAAACCATTCTCTTTACTTTACGAGGCGATAAGAAATGTTCGCCGTGACGCTGACGGCTGACGTGAGGACACAGTGTAGCGAGTTCTAACTATGTATCTTTGTCGTTAGTAAATTGCCATCGTTGTGCGCCGGAGTGACGTGCTGAGCATAGTTATTCTTTTGAAATGTTTTCACGCCTCGATGTACTGTGCAATCAGGTTTGTATGCAGGTACTTCATTGCGAATAATGTTGAGATATGTTGCGAGACGAATGTGGAATATCTTTAAAAGACCTCTTACAATCTCCGCAAAATTATCCAACATGTATGTAAAGCGTGTAATCTTAGTATGTAAAGTGAGTTCAAATGAAAGTAAAAACAAGTGAAAATAAGGATTAAGTAATGCCTGATTTGTAAACAAGTCTTGCATTCAGAACAAAGTCTGTCTCTTGCGGTTCCGGTCGTCGAGTCGGTGAACTTGTTGAGAACAAATTCAATTATGTTGAGATTCTTTTGAACGCGACCACGTAAGAATGTGGGTCAGATGATGTGCGTCGCATACAAAAGCCGGCGCGGCGTAGCGCGGGCGGGGCGTTGTGTGATGTGTCGTATCGCATATCAACCACTTTCCTACGCGCTAAAAGCGAATTTCGGTCGCTTATCGGATCGACATGCGGGATCTCTATATGGAGATGCGGGTCGCATTCTAAACTGGTTAGGACCGATATACATAATTATCTATAAAAATAAGCACAGGATGAAGTCTAATCTTAGCTTATAATTTTAGGATTACTTAGCCATTAAAGTACACAATAGTGATTCAAGTGCTAATGACTTTAGCATTACACCGTTAACAAGGAGTCATGTCGATTGTTCAGTTGACATACATGACCATTTTTTAAGGATAGACCATGCTATTCGTGAGAAGCCCGAAATACGAAAGTAGACTGTTGAAATGATTCGAAGAAACGAGTTAAATTCCGAGACAGCTAAGAATGTATCGAATGTTGGCGATAGAAGGTGATCGATGATGATAATAAATGGAAATATAATGGAAATTAGACCATAGACCATAAACAGCACGCTACTATGCGCAGACTAATGAATAACATTATGTCTGCGCACGTAAGTAAGATGCTCCTCGGAAAAAGGTTTCAGTATCAGACACTACGAAGTCGGAAATCGGATGTTTACACGGAAAAGGAATACCTTCTCACTCAATATAATGAATCCAGTGATAGCCTGTTGATAAAAGAATTGACTGCTAAGTCTTCGGTCTCGAGTTCCAATTGCAAATCGCCATCATATTATGCATAGTAATAAATATCTTTTTGTGATTTTCTGCATTTTTCATGCTAAGTTTTTAAAGTTATTTTAGTGAAGGAATTTATTTTTTTTATCACTGATAGGCTTAAATTAATAAATTATCACTCGCGGGAAACAAAGGAAGGAAAATATCGTGCGAGATTTTCTCGATAGCTTGTGAAGTCCACCAACCCTTAGTAGAATAGTGTAGCGGACTATAGTCCAACCCATTAGTTCCCAAAGTTGTCCAGGTGGACCGTCAGGGGTCCACGGGAGACTCGACGGGGGTCTACGTTGGCGTGACAAAATACGTGACTCTTTGGGAATTTATGGTAGAATTGTAGCTGCAAGGGTCCACCGGAACCAGATAAATTTTAAAGGTGGTCTATGGGAAAAAAGTCTGGGAACCTCTGAATCTAACCCCTCTCAATGTGAGAGGAGACTCGTCTCCAGCAGTGGGACAGTGAATAGACGATGAATTAATAAATATATCTATACTCCATACTTATACTAATATATAAAGCTGAAGAGCTTGTTTGTTTGTTTGCTTGAACGCGCTAATCTCAGGAACTACTGGTCCAATTTGAAAAAATATTTCAGTGTTAGATAGCCCATTTATTGAGGAAGGCTTATAGGCTATATATCATCACGCTACGCGGACAGAAGCTAGTATTACTATAAATGATCATGATTAAAACTATTAGGTTAACTGATGAAATATCATTAAATATGATGAAATATTTTGGGCCATTGTCATTGTTTTATCTTGATAAATGTGAGATGCACAAATAATGATAATAATGATTATGCCTCCTTGGTCTCAATTATGTGCGCAACAATGTCTTATCACTTAACATAATTTTGTTAGAGTAGAAATGTAGGTTATTTATTTAACTATTAAAATAATTTTGTATTTTTATTTAAGTACTTTAACATGTGACCAGTTAACAAAATTGAATTTACAAGGATATTGACACCATACTATCAGACATAGAATAATAGATTCAATACACACTTGGATTTAGACTCAATAATTTATGTAGGTAGGTACGTAATTAATTTTAGCTTACTCTGTCAACAAGAAATGATAAGTCTTATTCATTAATAACTTGAATGCGAAATTGACGTTGTTTGTTTGTTATCTATGTTATCACGCATAAACTGCTGAACTAATTTTAATATATTTTGGTATAGACATAGATTGGAGAAGGAGATGGCTACCTTTTGTTTCAAAAAGTTCTAATATCAATATAACGCGATAAATCAGGAACAATTGACAACGATGTACTGACTATATGAATATGAATTAGATATATACGGTCAGCTAGTGTTTAGAAACTGCTAGTGTTGTAATTGCAGATGCAAATGATAACTTGTAATTATCGATGTGTTCCAATAGAACAATAATATCGCCAATCCTGATTTTTACCCTTCACGATATACTGCACAAGGGGTTCGGTGTCGATCAGCCGATGGTCGCAGGCGCACGCATGAATGAGCGCACTTCCTAGAGGCGGCGACAGGAAGTGGTGGCCAGTCACGTGTGAATGCGCCTCCCGTGTTGATCATTGAATGCACAAACATCTGTGTTTACATAATAACGACACTTTAGCGACGTGTACGCAACTACGCAATGCAAACCTACTTGAGTAAGTAGCTATTGGAAATTACTTAGGTAACATAACACAACATACCATCACGCCTGTATTTCCCGAAGGGGTATGCCCAGTAGCTGCTCGGGCTGCTACTGGGTATTTCATAGAAAAACCCAATAACACTGTGCTCGACCTGGGAATCGAATCCAGAACCTCTAGCGTAGCAGTCGCGCTCAGGACCATTTTGGCTAATGAGGCAGTTTACTTAGGCAACAATTTATTTTTATTTCCGTGTTTCATATAAATCTTATTATTTGGTAATGTAAATAAACAGGATGGACAGCTCGTTTCGTAGCGATTTATTGAAAAACGTAGGTTGAACAAACCAATGTTTTTTTTCTGTTTATTAAAATAGAGCTTGTGATCAGTTTGACTAAAATGGGTCCACCCATTCTTATTTGTAATCTAAGATTGGTAACGTCTGATTTCGCATATAGGTAGGTATCTATTCGTCAAAAATATATGCGAAATCAGACGCTTCTGTGTGTATTTGTTGTGTGTATCGTACTCGTTTACAACAGTCGCTCCGCTCACCCGAGACAGGCAGGTGGCGGGTCACGGCCCTCCCGCAGAGACGAGGAGTGCCCATTGAGGTAAATAAAATAAGTATCACGGGCGTACTACATGTCTTATACACAATAATATGTACAGTACTCCTGAAATAACAGTGCGCATCTGAAGTAAGCCGTTGCGAGCAGTCGCGCAGGTCAAATTAAGTTAACTTATGCAAAAATATCGAAATCAGTAAGAAGAACTATAATCACGAATGCGAAACATTTACGTTACGACTCCAACTGCCTTCATACGATTTATTATACCGTTCTAATACCAAGAACTAATACCACTGGTATTTCCGAACTGATAACCGTTGTTTAAACTAATACTAAAACAAGTTCGATGTTATAAGGTATACCTACCTGTAATAAGGTTTTGTTCGGTATCAGTAAGTCATAGAAAGTGAGACGGTTTGATAAAAATAGATTGTAGCAGAAAACATCTAGAAAAATACAAGCTTTCAGATGTAAATAAATAATCGCAGATAACCGTAGACCGTCGCTTCGCGGGCGCATTTCGCCGCAACTCAGTCAACCCGCGCTGAACCATAACGCAACGCACATGTTCGGAAGCTTTGCTTTCGTACTATTAACTGTCCGCAGTTAAAAGGCAAATGTTTACTTTTATATTTTGATTTTATATTGTGATAATAATTAATAAAGGGGCAACAGCAGATAGTAATTCGGGATACCCAAAACTAATCATAAAATCACATAGAAAGTACCTACATTTTCTCATAGTCATGTAGGTACACTAGGTTTTATCTCCTTTACCTACTTTCTGATGAGGAAACCAAAAACCTAGACGAAACCACAGATAATAGAATACTAGTACGAAACAAAAACTCACTAAGTAATTGACGGATCTCATTTTTACCATGAAATAAATGCACTGGCGAATAACAAGAAATTACTCGGATTTGGTAAATTTTAACAGTGGGAGAGCCATGCATCGTCACGAATGGGCCGGCTCGAATGGAGTGCTACCATGGACTCACAAAAATCCGTCGTGAAACAACGCTTACATTGTGTTTCGCCGAGTGAGTGAGGATATGTACCTACCGGAGGCCCAAATCGTTTGAAAAGGCCGGCAACGCACTTGCGACTCGTTTGGTGTTGCAGGTATCCATACGAGGCGGTAATCACTTACCATTAGGCGATCTGTCTGCTCATTTGCCCTCATATGCTATAAAAAAAAGAAATGTGGTCCTAATAAACTTACTTTATTTCTTCTTAAACTATCAAATTATGATGCTACCAAAGCCTTGTTATAGGACCCACAAGCACATATGAAAACAAAACACACACACGAACTCAAAACACACACACGAACACAAAACACACACTACTCATACACACAAAACATACCACTCATACCCCCTTTACTTAAATGTACCCCAAGCATATTAATAGTAACAACTTGTCTCTGTATATTCGCACTCCTGAGCCCCAAGATACAAGCTATGCTTAGTTTGAGGCTCACCATAACTCGTGTTCTCTGTTTTTTACTTTTCTGGCAATAAACTTATTTGTATTTGTTATTTGTAATGTGTCACTAAAGGAACACGTAAATTTCATACCAATAACAACTGCGATCATAAAATATTAAAAAAGTCGTATCTATGGATATAATACACCATTATACCCACCTGCAACATATTTGACACACTTTGTTGCATTCCTCATAGGTACACATAACAGCGTACAAGTTTAAATCTTTGCAAGTCATTGCTAGATGGTACAGTTTGGACAACGAATATCTGTAGGTACATGTGAGATGACGTGACGTTGTCTTAAAGTATGTGTTACTCTTTTAAAATAATTTTGTTAATCTTACAATTTTATGTAGTAAGGACTTTTTGTGTGTTAAATGGAATATTATCTTAAATATTTACTCATTTACATCCTGGAAGAATAGTAATAGGCATTATGTGTGGTAATAGTATTCCTTTGAGGCGTCATGTGCTAAGAATATTTAAAATTCTGAGAGAAATATGAGAGATCGGTCTTGTTCAACCCCTTTCATCAAATGTGTGTTAAACGCGCCATTAGAATCTCACCGTTGGTTGCTTTGGATCATTAAATAATTAATGTCAATGACTTGATTGCAACGGACGAAAGGATGTAATGCGCACACGCACGGCACCTTGATTATGAATAAATTATTTCTATGAAGATAATATTTCAAACTATCAGCAGCAATGTATGTAAATAGGATGGGTTTGCGTTAGGCATCCTGGCTACTATTCAAGGCTAGTTTATTTTGCCATTTATCGGTAGAGCACTTGAGTCTTCAAACACTATATTGGCAATTCATACGCTATCTACTGATACCGGCAGGCTAACCGTAAATGAGCCAAAGATAATATGTTACCAGTTATTTGCTTTAGTTCATGTTGAATGGCCCGTTTAATGATAGTGCAAATAGTAGTATGTTACTTGTATTTTTATTTTCGTGTGAAAATCTTCATGGATTCTCACCTGAAGAAGGCAGACGTGTTTACACGGACGTGATCCTTTCTAAAGGTACCCTGGTCGGAGTCCCATAATCTGTTCGCCATTTTCCGCAACGTTCATTGCATGCCTGCGTAGCTATCTCTTTTGCCGTGTGTACATAACTACGTAAGCAGTGTGTACTTGCAGTTGCAATCTGAGATCGGCCACTTGCGTCCCCTTTCCGTTACATAGCGGGTTGTCTCGCTCAGGTGACAAATATGGTACCCACATGAGTAGGTACATTACTATAGTTTCTCAGAAATCTCTACGCTAACTAGATTCTAGTTTATAGAAGTGTTAAGTAAATGTGTGCGGTGTTTCGCGGATTTGATGTGATGTTATGTGGTTCTTGGTTGACTGCCGACTGTGATGTTCGTGTAAGTATAATTATTTTACGTATTTTAACCAGTAAGCAGCAGCTAGTAAGCCTGTCTACTAAACTAGGATGGCCTTGGAATTTGAAGACAATAGTTATTTCGCAATAAGTTTTTATCGTCATTTTATTTTAATCTACACGAAATTGAAAAATGATGTGCTTCGAATTCGTGACATTTTTTATTCCTGACACCGCTAACCAAGGCTATATCGTCCTTCTTTCATAAAATAAGTTTTGTATATTAATAAAGATACATGAAAAATGTATTCAACGCGAACGATCTACTTAATCCCATGATCAGTAATTTGTGTCTCTTCATTTTGTTTCCAAAGAAGAAATTCCTTCTTTTTTTTATAATTTACATGGAACTGCCTTATTATCTTTTTGTGATTTGTTTGCATTTTTCATGCTAAGATTATAAAGTTATTTATCCTTCACTAAAATAACTGCCTTATTGGTTAAGTGACCACCGCGACAGCATGCGTTCAATTATCAAGTCAAGCAGTGCTATTGGGTTTTATCGTAAACTCCATGATATCAATAGTAAAAGCTTAGTGTCATTCATAGCGGTATTGTCCCGCGAGATGAACGGCCGGCAGATAAAGGACATCCGCCGTTTAGTTCCGCCGGTCACTTACACGTGCGCCTGCGCTGATACTGCAAAGTATAAACTAACAGAAAGCTTATGCCACCCAGCATTGAGTAAGCATTTCACAAGATAGAATAGCTGCAGCAGAAAGATGCAATTGTATCTCATCGATTTTGTTTACAGTGTCTTAGGGCTTGGTCTTGTTTCATATTTACCGTTAGTACCAATTAAACAAACTATTTACAGAACATTTTAGAACTATTATTTATTATTGACGCGACGGTAGCCTAATGGCTAGGGCGTTGGACTTGGATCATGTTGTTGCTGCTTCGCAACCCACCCATTGCACTAAAGACGTGAACCCACTCTTTAACACGAGCATTTAACTTAAAAACCCCTTGTGCGGTTAACAAGAATACTAGTAATGTGCGAACCACATTGCTAGTAAACCTTTAAAAAATTATATTTGAAAATACCGAAGGATTACATTGGGTCTAAAAGGGTCTAAGGGCTGAACTGGTAATGACTTTATCAGATTCCGCGTTCTAACATTTTCAACTTATTTCTCCCTGCCACTATGTAACGTGATGCCATACAACCACAGATACTGGTGAAGCGGTAAGGAGCTTTGATTGAAATATTTGTAATAAGTAAATGCTTATACACAGATAAACTAGTATTCTTATAGAATTATGAATCAGTTATCAGATTTTTTTTAACGCTATGGACCTTTTGTCCATTTATCTATTCAGTGACGGCACTATTACGCGGGGACATGCGCGCACGCACCATAATAAGCATCACCGGAGTGGCGCACGATCCGCGTATTATAATGCTTTTAAAGTACTGTTAAGAAGTTATAGGAGTACCTATCTACACTATGTAAATAGTGTTGTCCGTCGTTTGAACTTATTTACTTGCAAACACATAGAATCAAATACGAGTATAACTGTTGAGTTTGATATTTTCTAAGATACTGGCTAAAATCGTCTATAAAAGCAATGAAAGAGATAGATTTGCAAGTGATGAAGTGATTCAAAGTGATTCTTAATCGAACATAATTTAAGCGGCGGTAGCCTAATGGCTAGGGCGTCGGGTTTGCGAAAAAGTAGTTGCCGGTTCCAAAAAAAAATCTCGAATTGCGCTAAGAAACGTATAACCAAAATAAACCGTAATTCAAATAGTATAGAATTTAATCTAATTGTGTTATTATTCGGCCGGATTCTTAGTCGGCTGACTATCTTCAGTTTAGTAGTAGGTAGTAGACGAAATGGCAGATTATCGGTATCTGAAAAATAAGACAATTTGATTAAATTTTGTTACAATTTATTTTGGTATTACTTTTGTATGGGGAATTCAGCGTCCACCAGGTCTCTTAAAACGGTGAAGGAAAACATTGTGAGGAAACCTGCACGTCTGAGTGATTTTCCTGACGGCGTGTGAAGTCTGTCAACCCGCATTAGGCTAGCGTGGTGGACTATAGCCTAATCGCTCTCATTGTGAGAGGAGATCCTTTGGTACTGGTATTGGTATAGCGGCTCCGCGACTCCACGACTAAGCGCGTATTTTGCGTGTGGGTGGGACGATGTTGGGTTTTCAATCAAACCACCCCAACTCCTCGAGAAAGGCCGACAAGCGCCCAATGTTGCCTACGGCCTCTCGGAAAGTACTCGGGTTGCCGAGGTACTTTGCCCTGTATGTGGCGACACCAGGACAGTGCAGGAGCACGTGGGCCGCTGTCTCGTCAGCCCCCAGGCAGGCTATGCAAAGGGGGCTGTCTGTGATACCTATAACAGAAAGATGTTTATTGAAAGGACCAAGGGCAGTAACGGCAGTGACTGTCCTCAAGTGTTGTTGAGGAGACCCTTGCCCAGCAGTGGAACATATAATGGGTTGATTATGCAGGTCTCTTAAATTTAATACTTTACTTTGGCCCTATGGGCTTTGGGTAGTAGCTACTGATTCGTTAACATACAACGTGTAGGTACCTAACTGAATAAGCGCAAGACCTCAAACACGTCAATTATAATATACAGTCATAATTATAATAACGTAACTCTAAAGTAATTTTGAGACACATAAGGATATTTTTTTCAAGAAATTAGTTATACCAGCTAAACGCAAAACTCGTGGCTGTACTAGAGTCGTACCCACAACGACTACGATAATGGCGCACACACACAATAACAAATTTTGCAATAAGTTTCAGTTTTCCATAATTAGAGCCACAGATTAATCAGGGGCCATAGTTTCAGGTATAGAAATTATCTTATATATTTATCAATCACGGTAATCGATTCTGTTGCCTTCTGTTTTGCGCTTCTGTTATAATTTGTTTATCTATATACTAATATATAAAGCTGAAGAGTTTGTTTGTTTGTTTGTTTACTTGAACGCGCTAATCTCAGAAACTACTGGTCCAATTTGAAAAAATCTTTCAGTATTAGATAGCCCATTTATTGAGGAAGGCTATAGGCTATATATCATTACGCTACGCGGACGAAGTCGCGGGCAGAAGCTAGTTCGTTAATAAATACCCTTCTCCACAACTCGCCCCCATAGAAGATTCCCCCGAAGAAGGAGACGGGCTACAGTAAATTCCGTTTCTTTACTGCATCAGGGAGAAACTTAGTAATTACGTAATTGCAATATTACCCAATACGTATTGATAGTGATACAATAAAACTTTTAGTAATGTTACTCACGTGTGTCTATGCGAATATTTTACAATAAATTCTTAGTAAAGAGGTTGCAGTTCCTAATTTCAACATGGAGAAATCGGCTTCATTGCATCAGGAAACTGGGCATAAATCACCAGTCAACACGTTAACTAACTGTTGTTTTTTTATATATTACAGTTTTAAGCTTTGTTATTCTACTTCGGCGAGATAGGAAATGCATTTTTTTAAATGAGTTACTGGTTTTTAGACGCGAATATTATAAGTAGTAGATAATATGTAAAGCACTACGTACTTGCTATATAAATGCTACTTTAGATTAACCATAAACGTTTTTTAAAGCAGTTTTCGTATAAGATATGCTGCCTTTAGTTGATAAATAAATTAAAAAATAAATAAAATTCTCTTTGCGGAAAATCCTTATTGATCGTCTGCCAGCTGGAGAGGGGGCAGGGTATGAGGCTACCTATGTTGGACTCCTATCGACTAAGAAAATATAATATCATTGAAACAAATTGAAATTATATAAATCAGATGTCAAGAGTTTGCTTTATTTAGCTGCAGATATCTATTTAGCATAACATAACCTACCATCACGCCTGTATTCCCCAAAGGTTAGGCAGAGGCGTACTAATGTACACGGTACACCAACAGTTCGCCGATATGTTTAGGTCCCATGTAATAGGGGGCGAGCCTATTGCCATATAGGTCACACAACCGGGCACAAATCCCAAACTCCAAACTGCTACCGAGAATTTCATAGAAAAACTCAATAACACTGCTCGACCTGAGAATCGAACTCAGGAGCTCCAGCCTAGAAGTCGCGTTCAGGACAGGGTAATGAGGCAGTCAGATATCTAATATGCAATTAATTAATTATTTTGATCTAACCTGACACGAACGAACCTAAGAAACATGTGGTTTAATCACCGATTTGATGATGATATTAGAAGTAACAAAAGTACAAATATGTATAGGCATATCTTTTGCCAATTCTAGCTTCCCATAGCTAGTCCAGTTAAGGTGCAACCGTGCAACAAAACGCCTCGACAAGGCACTGCTAACAATGCGACATGGCAATAACAGAACAATGCACCATTTCACACCTGCCTTCGATTAGAGCTAGCAGGTTTGTAAACATTTACCATAAACTGTAACTTTTGAAATACTTCAAACTTTTATGACCCACACGGGCTTCTGTTATTTTCGATTAGATTGAAGCGTAATCAGTAAGGGAGAAAAGGATTAAATTTCCTTAAAGCCTTAGCAAACATTTAAAATATAGCCTAGGTAAGTGGTACCTACTCCTAAAGTAGAGAATGATTAGGAGAGATGAAGGTGGCTCATGAGGCTCCACGTTTATCTGACTACTTCCAATCTACAAGCACTTGCACATGTTTTGGTAAAATGTTGGTGGGTTCTCTATCAGTGAAGCTATGATTAAAAATTCTGTTGATGGAGATACGCCCAAGTAACCCTATGATGTCTAGCATTGAGGTTTATAACAAAAGTCCTATTACGTACCGATACGATCGAACGAAATTAAAGAAAAGTACGCATTTGTTCCTTTTTTGTTCATTTAAATTTTTTTTCGCACTTTTAAATTTATTTTACGTTGAGGGTGTGCTATAAGAATATCATTCTGCAGCTGTCGGTTATGTGCTTACGAATTTTTATATACTATGATCGATATACGTTGACAAAGTCTTTTTTATAGGGTTATAGATAGGTGATTTTTTTCTTGAAGACAGCCATGATCTTAAGTATTATCCTGAATTATCCTGAAGTGCTAAAAACAGTACTCTATCGTCTAGCTTATGTAAACCCGTCGCGTATAGCCGTAGTCTCAATGGGTCACCCTGCAAGTAGGTGCATGAACATTTGAACAATGCTCTCAATAAGCTCGCAAGCACAACAGTCAATATCAAACAATCGGGGATTATTTAGAGAAACAATGGGATGAACCGACCGATTGACTGGCTTGTGTTGCTGATAAGAATGCAGGCAAAGAGTTAAGGCCGACAACGCATGTGCGGTATTCGCCAAGATTTGAACGTTACGATTCGAACGTTTTAACTGCGATTACCAGCGATGATTCGTCTTATAACCATGCCGTTGGTGAAGACAATAAGAGAAAGGTATGACCCTAAACGATATATTAATTTGAGATTGAAAAGTAGTGTAGTTATTACGTCATGCTAACTCACTTAAACTTCACGCGGTTGCTCAAATTTTGAGTACAAGTCTTAATATCAATGTTTTTTTAGAATAACGGTCAATGTAGGTAATTCAGAGAAATTAAAAAGTTTAATAAATGTCAAGGAAAAGAACAGGGAAGGTAATTTTTTTCCCCTGACATCTTGTAAAGGATTGTAGAGTTTATTTGCAATTACAATCGATTGCTTTTGTTGTGTTATCTTGTTATAATTATATTTATCTGTAGTTTTTGATAAGGTAATAAGCATTTATATTGAGGACAATCAATTATAAACAATTTTTCAGATGAAATCCTTTCATTAATCCTTTAGTAATGGTAATACTTGAAATGGCCGTAGGAATAAACAATTTAAGACAGGGAGACCTTGGTTTTTTTACTTTAAAGCGTATAAAGTCCAAAAGTCACCGGTTTGTTATTTTTATATAAGTTTTTATTTTGAGGAAAACTTCTTTATAATTTAAAAGAGCGTTTATACGGTCTTATATATTATTCCTTACTTTAAGGTCTTGAGTATTCTATCACGAATTAAGCAATATCCTAATAAATTGATTGGTAAGTATGAAAGTAGATAAGTTAACTATTAAAAATGGCTTGTAAACTTCATCCAAGTGGAAAGATTATTTAATAAGTTGGTAAGATACAAAAACAGAATCTATAAATAGTGAGTGACGTGATTGCGCGTGAGTCGCTATATATTGCAGCAGCTGTTCGAGTACCTATGTATGTATAATTTTGAAATGATGTACAGTCTTGGGCGCAAGAGGTGGTCCCTACTAAGCTGTAGGGCCTGTAGGATACAAAAGAGCCAACATGAACCCGACTTTATGGTGACTAAATTGACTAAGAAAAAAGAAATGCTAATGACTATTTGCGAGTTTATGTATTATAAGCACAGATGAACACGGATGAAATCGATATTTATAAAAATAAATTCGTAGTTCCCTTGATCTGATACTTGTTTGGCATCACGCGTGAACGGCTGGACCAATTTCGCTAATTCTTTTTTCTTGTGTTTGTTATTGTAAGGAGAAGGTTCTTATCAAAGAAAAAACTAAGAAAAATGCGCGAAACATTAGGAAATATTAAGAAATGATGATGATGAGAAATGAGAATCTCTTCTAGTAGGGGATATAAAAGGATTTTCTTTTAATTTAAGAGTTCCGCTCTTGTTAGTGAAGCGTTCTTAATTATCTCTCTATCCTCTGCAGTTTGACTCGATGCTCACTTTCTCATTGACTTGTTTTGCTTATAAAGCTTCATATTGATCTTCCCCTGCCTCGCTTTTCTTCAATTTGTCTTTTAAGGTTGTCCTAAAGAGGTTTGCATATTGTTTCATCAAATGGTCGAGCATCTTTCTACTTTGTCTTTCTATCGTGTTATCTATGGTTCTCATCAAAAGTATTTTTAATGGTATTATTTCATTAACGTGAAGATAATAAATATATGTAAGTTGGACGAGATAATAAGGATCTTTATTGATTGTTTCAGATCGGGCCGGTGACCACATGCCGCCGTCATCATGGTGATTGTTACCAGGGTACGTTCCTACTATCATTAGTGCGAAAACATTCAAACTAGGTATACCTAACCTAACTACATTACTTTTTCAAACTTGAACTAAAATTAATTTTGGTATAATTAAAAAATCTGTCTATTTGCTAACCTTTTCACGCCTAAACCACTGAACCAATTTTGCTATAGAGATAGATTTGACCTTGGAGAAGGATTTAGGTAACTTTGTGTGTCAATATGTAAATTCTTTTGGGATGTGAGGAAAACCGCGAACAGCAGCTAGTATCAAAATATTGCTTTGTAGACCTTAACATCAATGTGATAGTTGGAAAAGGTTAGGATTATTCTTTAACGTACTTTTGGTCTAACCAAAAGTTTTAAGACTTAAAAGCATATTCGCGTTAGTTTTGCTAAACGCAAACAAACATAATTTAGCTTAACTGCACCTCGTTCGCTAAGTATGGTGCTTACGTCGAAATCTTTAGAAAGCCTGTCGATGATGCCTTCCAGTTTTGTAACTCGCACTTATATGTACGTATACGTAAGGCTTCGAGTCGTGGTAGATACCACTGTCTCATGTCGAGACAACCTTCATTCTACCGCGCGTCGAGTTCAAGGCATGAATGGCTGTCATAATTTAAAAAAAGAAACAAATTATGTCCATAATAAATTAATTGTATGTCTATTTTATGTGATTCTATTAAATTTTTAAACTTGTGTATTGAGCAAGTAGTTTCGGGTTGCGTTTCTATATGCTGTCCAGGTTTCCTATTAGGTGCAGCGCCCCTTTTACCCTATTTCCGGTATCCATAATTCATTAGATGAGAGAGGAAAGGCGTAAAACTATTAGAGGTAAAGGATATATTTTCTGCGAAATATTTCCCCGTGAGAGAATGGGTTAGAATACAATTGCTCAGTGCCATTCAGACAGGCTTCTTGTTAGGTGAGGAAATGTCTGACTTGCTTGGAAGCAGGATCTCTTGGGGTCTGACTGACTGGTCCTGCCTGTGGCCTGACTTATACCTACGTCGACATTTGTTGAAAAATGCAATGAAATCGGTGTGTTTCGACTTTTTCTCGTAAGAGCCAGTTCCCCCTCGGTTGCTCCGGCTCAGGCAGTCTGCAGTCCGTAGGGACTCTTAGGGTTCGGCCACACATCAGAAACTCCTTTGGTATTATCAGGTGGCTTGTCGAAAAAACTGCAGGAGTTCTGCATTTAGTTCTACAAGACACTATCATAGCATTTCTATACTATCTACTTATATCTATTTTATTGAAATTCAGAATAAAAATAGGAATGGCAGCCCCAACAGATTTTCTTATATGTAAGTGAATATGTTGTGTAGGTAGTAATTTAGTCGGGGATTTCGAAAAAGTTTTTAAAATTACGTTCGTCATGAGTTTAAAAAAAATGACTTTTATTATTAAAAGTAATCTAACGTTTTTAGTTTGACAAGTTATACTCGTAAGTAGCATTTAAAATGTGGGAATGTAAGCAGTCTTTGATTTCATTGAACGAAATGTTTTCTGTACGTATTAATCGGAATAAAAAAATTAAACTGGTTATTTAAATGTAGATTTAAAGTTAAAAGAGGTTAGCTGTCAAAAGCTGCAATTTCCGCGAATAAAAAAGTAATGTCGGCGTCGTCGAATGTGACGTAGTATGAGCTACCTACTTGTGCCCAAAGCGGTACATTCTCGGCGAGTTCCGATCAGTGCGTTTGGCAACACATTCCGTCAGCCCGCCACAGAATCCAGCACTGAGGGCATTCACCTCGCTGACCAATACATACATGCATACAGACTATCCTATAGAATAGATATTCACTCACACAATAATATAACTTCTCATTTTCGAAAACAGTAAAGTGAGAAATTTCTATTAATCGATAGTGTCTAGGTTTACGAGCTAATATATTCTTCATGTGATGGCTGGTTTTGTTTATCATATCGGCTTAAAATTATTTTAGTAAAGGGAAAATTCGACTTGCGAGCAGGATTCGAACCTGCGTCTTCTGGTTAGTAACATCTGCATCGTCGCTTTAGATACAAGCGACGATGCAGATGTATCTAACCACTAAAATTACTTGACAATCGTAGAGTCGAGTCGAGCTGGACCATTTGCGCCGAAGCATGGCCCTCACACGGAAAAAAATCTTTTTCTCCATTTCGTTTACAGGTTTGTATTTTCTGATCAGTGGCCTGGCCGTTCGGTGCTTTCTGTGAGAATAAGAAGATATCAGCAATTCAATTCCGCAATTGAATGCACCAAGTATCACATGTATAGCCGATATTGGGCATTGTGTGTAGCCGGATTTGGGCGAGGCAGCCTGACCGAATACCAAAACGAGAGGGAGAGTGGACACAATGACTGGTAAACTGGTGCTAGTGGGAGCCGAACTAGGACCGACGAGTTACAAAACTAACTTGTTTTGATAACGACCTCAGCAGACCCGTTTATTGTTTTGATAAATTGCCTAAGAAGATATTGCCTAAGTCCAAAACTAGTATCCTTTAGCCCTTCCGTAACTGACTACAATAGTACAGTTTTGCAATTCGATACTGCAATTGTTATTAATCCCCGCCCAAAAAAGAGTAACACTGTTATAAGCTTGGAGTGTGTATTTGTATGATGTCTGTTGCATCATAGCTCCTGAACGGATGAACCGATTTTGATTAAGGTTTTTCAGTTTTGGAATTTGCTCAGCAGTGTTACATATGATGATGAATGATTACAAAATGAGACCAAATGATGAATGATTGATGATGTACTAAACTACAATCACTATATTATAATCAATATAATTTTTGAGAAGTCCACTCTGTCCACCCGCAACGAAGAATCGAGAAACTTTAATATCGTCGAAAATATTATCGATCACAGAGTATGTTACTGATGGATCATTAATTTTGATTATGTCTGCTATAATTCTGCATAAGAAGATCTTTAGAGACACTTACATTACAATTATAATACTATAGTTGGGTTTTTTGTTACTTACTTGTTTTCTTGACTATATACATACATACATACACTCACGCCCTTCTCCCACAGGGGCAGGCAGAAAATATAGACTGCCACTTGCTACGATTCTTGCATGCCTCTTTTGCTTCTGCGACATTCATACATCTTCTCATACATAGGTACGCGCCGGTTGCTAGTACTACGCAGCTGACCTTTTTGAAGGATTTCGCCAATAAGATCGGTTTCTGGACTATATATTGTCTAAATATTCTTTTTTATCACACGGGCTATGTTTAGGTAATTTTTTATCTATAAATTATGTCTGTACGTGATTTTTATCACGAAGAACTAGATCTCTGCGTCATACTAATTATGGCAAGCGTTTTTCTGACGCATGTACCACACTCACTAGTTAATTTTATGCACTGACAATTGGATCAGTTTATAGTTTACTTACTTAATTAAAAATAAATTAATAACTTAATTTGAAACAACAGGAAATAAAGAAGGCATTGGCATTAGATTAGGCAGAGGAATACTAGGAAATTAGGTTTACTTTAATTAAGGTGGTGAATGTTTACAAATAGATATTTATAGATTTGTTTGAACTCCCAAAACATGAAAATAAGTTTCAATTTTGTTATTGCACTACAATAAATATGTAGCAAAGACAATATTAGATGTAGAGGTTTCTTTTTAATTCACATTTAAATAACGCTTTCTTCTGACAAGCGAAGACTATACATTATTTAGAAAGCAATTTTATAAACCGGTACAGAAAGCATTCTAAATAATAAGAAGACTGTAGTAATATCATTAACATTCGACTCGTAGGTAAATATAGTTGAATTGCAAATGATGTGTAAATAAATCAATTCAATAATATGTATCTATCATCTTTATATGAATAGTTCAAAGTAGGTATTCAATGAGCAGTATTCTAAATGGACACTATGACAGATTGACAGTAGTATCCCGAAAGTGTTTAAGTAAGATCCTAGTCAAAGTTTATTTTGAAAGTTAAGTAAGTCATTCATTTAAATATCATACAAAAAAGAACGATTTCATACACTGAATTATTGTATTTTTTAGATTCCCATCACAAATTATTATTTTCAACATTAAAATTGTACCTGCAAGTATCAACCCGTGAATAACTTCCACGTCACAAGAATCAAGTTGATCTCAATGAACGAATGTTGATTTAATAACTCTATTAAACTAACCAATGAGATGCCCCGTGAGAGTCGCGGTCAGTTCGTGATAACTTATCGATTGACACTTCAATACTGTTCAATTAAAGGTTATAACATAGAATATTAGTAATACTACATACGTTTATTTAATTGCAATATTCGCTTAAGTGATGCTGATATGTTGCTATGGAAACCATATTCTTTGAGGTATGTACTTAGATAATTTATATTGTGGTAATAATAGTGACAGTGTTTACGGAATATTATAAACTTTGTCATTACTTTTAGTACCCATAAAATTGTTAGTTGGCCACTTGCCATTCACTTGAATCATACAATTCTTAGAACTGTGACGGTATGTGAAATACTTGATTAAATTAAACCCACCTATTATTTAATTTTCCTATTACCACCTATTATTTATGATACTTTGGGTGTGATTTACAAAACTCTTGATTTTATATTATCAATATTAGCTTCTGCCCGCGACTTCGTCCACGTAGCGTAATGATATATAGCCTATAGCCTTCCTCAATAAATAGACTATCTAAAACTGAAAGATTTTTTCAAATCGGACCAATAGTTCCTGAGATAAGCGCATTCAAGCAAAAAAACAAACAAACAAACTCTTGCTCAACTTGCTTTATTATAGTATATAAGTAGATATACAGAATAAGGAATAGTAAAGTAATTACAAAATTATTATTATTTCGTAATACATTACGAAATAAAAAATAAATTATATATATAATTTATTTTTATTATATTATTTTTTTTATTTATTTTTAATAAAAAATAAATTATATATATAATTTATTTTTTATATATATTGGGTTTTTCTATGAAATTCCCAGTAGCAGCTCGGAGTTAGGAATTTGTGCCCGGTTAATGGCAATAGGCTCGCCCCCTATTACATGGGACCTAAACATACCGGCGAACTGTGGGTGTACATTAGTATGCCTCTGCCTAACCCTTCGGGGAAAACAGGCGTGATGGTATGTTATGTTATAATTTAATTTCAACGTTGGTTAAACCGGGAATCATTATTTTATTGTACCTAATGCTTTAAAAAGTTATAACTAATTTAAATTTAACATCTCTGGAAAATTTACCTAACTGGGCTATCAAAATCTGATAATATTCATGTGAAAATAGGTAGGTAAGTTGCCTGCCTTCTTTAACTGTAATTACATCATTTTGTTACAACATTCTGTCATGAGTTTATAGCAGATTAATTTGACCTTCGACGAAGGTACCCAATTCCTACCCTGTCGCCTTCTTAGGTGGCTAACGATCTAGGAGGATTTTTTGTAGTCTAGCAAAGATCTAGACCTGTTGTTGTTATTTATTACACAGTAGAATATTCCACTCACTACAATAACTGCCTCATTAGCCAAGTGGTCCTAAGCGGGACTGCTACGCTAGACGTCCTGGGTTCGATTCCCTGGTCGAGCAAAGTGTTATTGGGTTTTTCTATGAAATTCCCAGTAGCAGCTCGGAGTTAGGAATTTGTGCCCGGTTAATGGCAATAGGCTCGCCCCTATTACATGGGACCTAAACATACCGGCGAACTGTGGGTATACATTAGTACGCCTCTGCCTAACCCTTCGGGGAATACAGGCGTGATGGTATGTTATGTTTAGAATATTCCACAAACGAAGTAAAAGAACTATAGAACAAGTTAAAGTAATCAACATGATACCTTTTTTTATTATCGGGGGAAAAATTCAAAAGTTTTCACCTGAATTTCTTTTCAAAGGTTCAAGGTTTTCAAAGGTTTTATCCTTAACCACTTACAACAACACCATCAGTCGGCTGCCATCAGCACACGAAGGTGCTCACAAAAATAAAGAAATAAATTCTGTCGGGCACATTTCTGGGACGACTAAAGAAGTCTCTCCTAGCCAGGCAGATCAGAAGAGGGCTAATATGGCCACTTCTGATAAATCATACCGTGGGAGAGCCATGCTTCGGCATAAATGGGCCGGCTCGATTGGAGTTATACCACGGCCTCACAGAAAACCGGCGTGAAACAACGCTTACATTGTTTCGCTGAGTGAGTGAGGTTACTGGATGTCCAAACCCTTATAAAATTCCGGCAAAGCAAATGCGAGTCCTCTGATGTTGATTAAAAAAAAGCAAGTTTCCAGTAAATCAGAAAAGAGCAGGATTGGAGAAAATCCATTGCCAAGATAATTTTTTTTCTCTATTCTCTAATAACTATTTTGTAGTAATAAGCAAAATGTCCTCCTTCTAATGGCAAAAGTCGCATGAAAATCCGTATCTGCCTTGTTTTTGTTTTCCTTTCGGGGGGAAACTTGCAAAAGGCGTCATTTAAATATCTTCTCTTTTAAGTTTTCTTACAAACAAATGCCCAAAGTGTCATATATTATAGCATTTGAGTATCGAAAAACAATGATTAAGCACAGAGTAATGATTAACGTGGCTCAATAATAACCAAGTATAATTCTTTAATAGATTAATGAATTTCATTGAGCAGCAATGGGTAGTTTATAGATGTAATCTGGTAAAAGATTCATTTGCTACCAAATTAAAAAAAATACGGTAGGTACTTTTATGTGTCATGTAATTTTAATATTTAATGATTTGTTTATTTAAATCATCAGAGTTACCTACTGTTTTATGTAATTATATAGGGTTTATGTAAGTGTAGGTAAGTGAATTGAGGAACTGTAATGCTTACCTAAATAAATAAATTTCTCTTTATATCCGGCAGTTTATTCAAACGAGCGAGCAAGGTTTATGATGATATTTATAATTATTTACTCTATGACCGGGAAATTGTAGATGCAAATAATCATTGAGGCGCTTCTAAGCTGATAATCTAAAGTTACTCAAATGTAGTAAAATATAAGTAGTCGCAAATCTGGATGATGAAAGCCACAGACCGAAGATAATGGAAAATGTTGGAGGAGGGCTATATCCAGAGAGGAGCCATGCCCAATACACTAACCAAATAATATAACATGCATTTTAGTTTATATTTAACGAAAGAGCATGGAAAGGCTTTATTATTATATAGTAGCAAAACATTTCAATTTAACTATAGGTAGAGCTATCCTTCTGATTTATGAGACATTCATTAGATTTTAGAACCTCATCCTTATTCCTATTTTGAATCACTTTGTACTTGAATCTAATGTTACGTATAACTTGTCTTATTAATGTAACATAGGAGCGTACTTGATCGAGACTTTAGAAATAAAAGTAACGCGTAGGTACCTATACTTTTTCGAAAGTTGTCAAGTGACATTAAAGAGAGTCCAAGCTTCTTTTCCTAACAAGAAAAAGGTAAAAAGTAAAACTGACGCAGTAGAAACGGCCAAAGATTGTAAAAAGAATTGCAGCAAGTACAATTATTATTACAGTCCTTAGTAGTTATGGTTTGATTGCCCATTTGTCGTTCAGGATTACCTTTTCCAACCATTGGATAAACCAGTTCAAACTATATCTCAGGATTAGTCGCCAATAAAAATGTCTGAGTTCATTTTAGCGTACCTTAAAATTACGTTACGGTTTTTTTATTTTTTTATTTTATTAGGATGTCCGACAAAGAATACACCTTACATGCTAATAAAAATATTACAATTGACCTTCAAGCCAAGTGCTTCTTTAATTATGGGAGATCACATCATGCGAAATGAGATCAACCACTACCTAATACAAACGAAAACAATGAGATCAAACTTTAAAACTAAATCAGCTTAAATAAATATGTATATGTATATATATGCTTAAGTATCAAAACAAAACAACTTTTAAAACAAAATATCCTTAAGATTTTGAGCGAGAGAGAGATACATATTATACAATTATCTTCAGGTGTCCAAATTGTTTAAATATTTTTAAGTTGAACTAAAATATTAGGTTTTAGGCTAGGTTAGATAAAAAATATTATTTTTAATGACAGTATTTTATACGACTACCTTCAGACCTCCGTAACTTAATTTCTAGGCAATATCTATATCCTGATTCGCAGAGTAATAAAAATTCAATTTCCTGAATATAGACACTTTGTCAGACTTTTGACTCGCACTGACAATTGCCATAGGTGTGTGTGTATGACACCCGGGGACCAACGGCTTTCCGTGCTCTACGAGACAAATATGTTATTTAATATTGTGTCAGACGTTACCGCCGATAACTTGACGAAGACCAAATTGAAGTAATCGCGTAATTTTAAATTTTTGATAATCTCTATAATGGTAAAGTTTTTAAACATAAATATAATCTTAATTCCAGGGCGATTACATATGGATCGAGCCGGTGTCCGGTCGGGAGTTCGACGTGGCGATCGGCGCACGCGTCCTCGCAGCCGAGGGGCGTCGGATCCGAGTCCGCGACGACGACGGCCAAGAGCAATGGCTGCCGCCGGAGCGACGCATCAAGGCCATGCATGCCACCTCCGTGCATGGCGTCGAGGATATGATATCCCTTGGCGACCTGCACGAAGCCGGCATACTCAGAAATCTACTTATAAGATACAATGAGAATCTCATATATGTAAGTATCTACGATCTTCCAAAATTTACATATTATAGATCTTACGCAGCGACAATTGCCATAATATTGCAAATAATGTTTACGCTAGAGAACAAATTAACAGCTGTAGAGTTGTTTACCTTCGCAGAATGGTCTACATTTCTATTACGTTGATATCTTTGATATAAAACAATGCGATTAAATTGAATGCAAAGGTGGTCAAATGCAGTGCAATCCTGGTTGCCATGTTTAGTTTACTCTTTATAGCTATACCCACCTACACGTTGTTTTAACTCAGTAAATGTAAGCAAGAATCAATCATCATAGATATTTATGCGGAAAATAAAAATGACCGGTTTTTGGCAAGGACACACTATATAGTAAGAATGTATCAAAATACAGAAGCTTGCTTGATTTGTTTGTAATAAGTATGGTTTTTAGTCAGTACTAGTCTCTCATAGGACCGGATTGACCCGTGGTGTTGTGGGACCACAGGACTCTTGAGGCACCTTTGAGCTTCGTATCTCGATACGAAGCTCAAAGGTGCCTCAATAGTCGTAAAACTAAAGAACTCTGTATAGCTTAATACAGCCCTGGTCGTACGTAGGTACCTCCACACGTCCGCAGACGATCATAAGGATTTTACAACAAAATCACAATCCCAAAAAAGAGAAATCCAAAAGTCTTTTCTTAATTTAATGTAACAAACACCAGATGGCCTTTTTAAAGTGAATTTCTTGATTAAAATTACTATCATAACTTTGACAGAGGCCAACTCTCAAAAATTCTAACTGTAGCTCTATTTTCCATTTACAACAGCAATTTCTCAGAATAGAATTAATCAAAAAATTATGATTTCAGACATACACCGGTTCAATATTAGTAGCGGTTAACCCATACCAAATACTGCCGATATACACGGCAGACCAGATCAAGTTGTACAAGGAGAGGAAGATCGGTGAGCTGCCACCGCACATCTTCGCAATTGGTGACAATGCGTACGCGCACATGCGCCGGTACAAACAGGACCAGTGCATTGTCATCAGCGGTGAATCCGGCGCAGGGAAGACAGAGTCTACGAAGCTAATCCTTCAGTACCTCGCCGCGATTAGTGGGAAACACTCGTGGATAGAGCAACAGGTTAGCTTCATGATAATAAAATAAACAATTGTTTTTGGCTTCATGATAATTACATAAATTAAACAACACTTAAAAATTAAACAATTGTTTTTGGCTTCATGATAATTACATAAATTAAACAACACTTAAAAATTAAACAATTGTTTATGCTTGTTGATTCAATATTCAATGAATTTGTTGTTGTCAAAATTTTGGATATCTTAAAAATTTCTAAAAATAATAAATTATAGGTTTCTGTCAAGTGACAGGAAGTTTATTTTTTAACAACATTAAATTAGAAATCCAATTAGACGTCTAATTGAGTTATCTCACTAATGACAAATTAAACAAAAATGTGTTTTACTTTACATGATCAACAAGTAAGATAAACATCTACAATCAGAACATACATTTTGGACATTATGATAAGATACAAAACATGGCTACTGAAATAATGTAGGCTAAAGTACTGAAAACATGAAACGTCGTGAATTGTGTGAACGATTTCGTCATGTCGAAATGTCCGGTCGGATATTGACATTCATTATTAAAAAAATACACATAAAAGCATGATTTAAGCTCCGTAATAGTAGATACAGGTTGACTTCGATTTTTCGTAGTGGTACCACTACCAATACATGGGAAAAATCGTACAATTACCTGCTTTGGATCGCCATCAATGAATTTTGTAATAAATAAAAAAAAGAGAACGGTTTCAGACAAAATTAATGTTAATAATAATATAATCTACTCTACTCAAAGCTGCTATGGTTCTTTCCTCAAAAGGCCATTTCAGATATTGCCCTGCATTGTCCCACTCACATTATTTGCATTATTTTAGTCTGGACTTTAAAAGACCATGATTCTCTGAGTTTTTTTTTTTTTTTTTTTTTTTTTTTTTTAAAAAGCTTACTAGTAATGTGGGTACTATAAAACTAATGCCTACTATAAAAGTGCATTAACCGATTGAGGAGTCCCATCCTTGAATTTCATTTCATCCTTTATATATCAGCAATTCAGCAGGTTATTTTTTCTCCAATTAAACTAGTTTTATCATACAAGAAAAACAGAAGGAAGTCATATAATAGGAACAGCAGAGTCAAGTTTATAGTCGTGGTCGCATGCCGCCCAAACCCATAGCCGACAGGTCATAGCGGCATGCGACCATACGGCAATAACATCACAGTTCCTAGGTTCCTAGGAGTTCCTAGGTATAATATGTATTGGTTTAAATTGTTTATTAAAAGGTGATACAATATAGGATTTACTGGTTTCATGTTTACAGTTTTGTTTGTATTTTTTTTTAATTCAATTGAAAGTAGTTTTGTACACGTTCAACTGTGGTTGGATATTCTGTAAATCTGCAAAATAACAAAATTATCTCTTTAGAACTTATGCCTAGGATGCCATTTTTTAACAGTCATTATCATTACAGATTCTAGAAGCAAATCCCATCCTTGAAGCCTTTGGCAACGCGAAGACAGTCAGAAACGACAACTCTTCGCGGTTCGGCAAGTACATCGACATCCACTTCAACAACAGCGGCGTCATCGAAGGCGCTAAGATAGAACAGTATCTTCTAGAAAAATCTAGAATTGTCTCCCAAGGTGCGGAAGAGAGGAACTACCATGTGTTTTATTGCTTGCTCGCAGGATTGTCTAAAGAAGAGAAGAAGAAATTGGAATTGACTGACCCGTCCGATTATAGATATTTATCTGCAGTAAGTAGTTAATTCTTCATTATTATCAAATTTCTAAAAAAACGTCCTATCTATATCTCTTATCCTCTAATAATATATGCTGACAACAATTTGTCTGGCTTATTCATTAAGTAGGAATAATTATGGAATTTAATGATTATAGCAATAACTAGCTGATTTGTAAGATATTTATAGTAAATAATTATGTAAGCAACTGATAAGCTAGTGTATACAAAATAGTGTGATTGTATTAAAGTGATTACAAGTTATAAGTACGATATATATTGAGCAAGTATTTTGTATTTAATATCTCGATTTTTCAGGGTGGAAGTTTCAGTTGTGAAGGCAGAGACGATGCTGCAGAATTCGCAGACATACGATCAGCTATGAAGGTTTTATTGTTCACTGAACCAGAAATTTGGGAAATATTGAAACTATTAGCGGCCGTCCTACACTGCGGCAACATAAAATATGAGGCGACAGTCGTTGACAACTTGGATGCAACTGAGATTATTGAACAGGCGAATGTGAGGAGAGTGGCGACTTTGCTAGGTGTACCGATGCAGTCCCTCATAAGCGCACTCACTAGAAAGACTCTGTTTGCCCACGGAGAAACTGTCATATCAACCCTCAGCAAAACCCAGTCTGTTGATATCAGAGATGCCTTCGTTAAAGGAATCTATGGACGGCTATTCGTCACCATTGTTAGGAAAATTAACGCTGCAATCTACAGACCAAAGTCGACGATGCGAACAGCTATTGGTGTACTAGATATATTCGGATTTGAAAACTTCGATCAAAACAGTTTTGAACAATTCTGTATAAACTTTGCTAATGAGAACTTACAGCAATTCTTTGTTAGACATATTTTCAAATTGGAACAGGAAGAATATAATCATGAAGGAATTAATTGGCAACATATTGAATTCGTTGATAATCAGGATGCTTTAGATTTGATTGCGCTTAAACAACTTAATATAATGGCTTTAATTGATGAAGAGTCGAAGTTCCCTAAGGGTACTGACCAAACTATGTTAGCTAAGCTACATAAGACCCACGGTCTTCATAGAAACTACCTCAAGCCAAAGTCAGATATAAACACCAGTTTTGGTCTCAACCACTTTGCTGGAATAGTGTTTTACGACACACGCGGATTCCTTGAGAAGAACCGTGATACGTTCAGTGCTGATTTATTGCAATTAATTCATATTTCTACGAACAAATTCCTGCAGCACATATTTCAGGATGATATAGCAATGGGATCTGAAACGCGGAAGCGAACTCCGACACTTTCAACGCAATTCAAGAAATCTCTTGACTTGTTGATGCGTACATTGGGAACATGCCAACCGTTCTTCATTCGGTGTATCAAGCCAAACGAATTTAAGAAACCAATGAAATTTGACCGTGGTCTTTGCTGCAGGCAGCTCCGGTATTCAGGTATGATGGAAACAATCAGAATCAGGAGGGCTGGTTACCCAATTAGACACAGCTTTAAAGAGTTTGTTGAGAGATATCGGTTTTTAATTTCTGGCGTTCCTCCAGCGCACAAAACTGACTGTCGTTCAGCCACTGCAAAAATATGCGCAACAGTCCTTGGCAAGTCTGATTACCAGTTAGGCCACACCAAAGTTTTTCTGAAGGATGCTCATGACTTATTCTTGGAGCAAGAAAGAGATAGAGTCCTCACAAGGAAGATATTAATTCTCCAAAGATCTATTCGGGGTTGGGTATACCGCAGGCGGTTTTTGAAGATGCGAGCTGCTGCTATCCTGATTCAGCGCCACTGGCGAGGCAAGTTGCAGAGGATTCGGTATAATAAGATGAAAGTAGGATATGCAAGACTGCAAGCTCTCATACGTGCACGAGTATTGGCTCACCGATTCAGGCATCTCCGTGGTCACATTGTATCTTTACAAGTAAGTGCATGAATTGCTAAATTCCGTAAAAATAAGTGTACCTAATGTTGCTGTAGCATTTTATACCAAGACGTACTAGTAAAATTCCCAAAATAAAGCCAATTACTATGTTATTATGGGAATTTCATGACGAAAACCGACTGATCATAGCACTACTGCTGGGAGAGACTTTTCTCTTCTATCGATCGGCTTTGAATTTTTTTTAGGAGATCGAAATTAGACATTACTTCTATGGAGCATGGGAAACAATCTAGAGATAAGTTATAGCGAGTAGAGTGCGGGGCAGCGGCAACGGTCTCCTTTCCGTTATTGCCAACAGGTTGGACGGGCCCTTCATACTACACTGGCAGGCCTTACATGCACCCATTATAGGGCTTGGGGCAGGTAGAATCATTCATTAATTCATTTTCATTTATTCAACTACCTATATTAATTTATTATTATTAACTATATTATTATGTATGCTCAAATATGGACTATTTATATCGTCTGAAATAAATGTTTTATTATTATTTATTATTATTATTATTAATTCTGGCTGTAAGGATAGCCCATGATAGTCATTTGGTCAAGCAAATTCCTAATTAATAAAATTGATTTAAAGGCGGCAGCCCGCGGTTACCTGGTCCGTCGCTCGTATGGGCATAAGATGTGGGCCATAGTGAAGATCCAGACTCACGCGCGTCGCCTGATCGCCATGCGACGCTACCGGCGCATGCGGCAGGAGGCGCTCGCGCACACCGAGGCGCTGCGCCTGCGCCGCCAGGAGGAGCAGCGCCTGCAGCACCAGGGCAACACGCGCGCCAAAGAGATCGCCGAACAAAACTATAGGGTGAGATTTACTTCCCAATTATACCTGATTTTTTGGTGATTATGTTCATAATGCGAAAATGAGTCAATATGCAATGTCGTCTGTCGACAATAGTACGAAGTGTAGTTCAAAAGCTTGTATGTGATACGATACCAAAGTGAATCAGTCTATTAAGGCCAATGAACTTCCAGTGGACAATGAAAGAACTTAAAATCGATTTGTTTAGATACCTATCCATTTGTCCGTTGACCGTTATCTGGCCATGTTTTCATTATGTCAAATGGATTTCTATATTATCGATTATTTTCAATTATAATATACAATGCAAGACATACCTAACATTATTATAATCAGATACAATATAAAATATGTTTATTTTATATCCAATATCGTGTGTGTCGGTTAATTTCAATGTTAAGATCGGACACACACTGTAAAATGTAATAGGTGGGTACATAGTCTTTTGGATGTGATACGAGTACTTATGCCGTGTTCAATTATTTATTATCCTGGGCTATTGCTTACTACGTAAAGATCTGTGTTCAGTCTAAATAGAGCCGATTGCCACTTTCCTTTCCACCCACTTTCTCTTGAAATTCAATTTCCAAAGCGATATCAATATCTATACTAAGGATATCTAAACTGGTTGTCAGGCTTTTCAAGCTTTTGCTATCAATAACAATTGTAATATTCAAATGATAGCCCTCTATCTTTTGAATATTACAACCAATGGCCCTACCAATGGTCTAACTTACTCTCCGTCTCCGGAGAACCGATGGGTCTCGATGTGTTAAGGATGATCACCCATCACAGATTGAAGATAAGCGCAGCTTAAAACGAGCCACTGTTCATATAATTTAATTCCAGTAAAAAATGCGCTTTCACAAAACATACAGGTTTATAAACAGATGGTTAAAACTATTAGATTTTAATAAAACTTATTACCTAGGTCTAGGTACTTATAACAAAAGAACTAAGTTCTAAGGAGGGTCTTAGTTATTTTGATAACATTGACACCAACCATTGGCTATCTGTAGTGGTACTTCGTCAGAAGTCTGGTCAATGATATAGCGGACTTTTTACCGCAACTCCACGACAGGGCGCGTAGGTATATTGCGTGAAAAAGTCTTGTCTATCAGTTTATCCAGATATTTTTATTACTGAGAAATTTACTTTTCCCCGGACTACCCATGGACTTAGTTACCCAATTTAAAAAGGGTGAAACATTTAGTTAAGGATTCGGCATCTTTTTGTGTAAAAAATGGCCAAATTTCCCGCCCAAATTGGTAAGAATTTACAGATAACTACTTACATACCAGAAGATTTAAATTTCATGTGCCAAAAAAGCGGTACAAGTCAAAAATTTATTTTTATCGAGGGATATTGCCTCATTACCTGTTATTTTTAGCAATTAAGTAGTAGTCCCTGCCTACCTCAATGGGAGACAGACTTGAAAATGTGAATGTATTTGTATGTGTATAACATTTTTGTCCAAAATATAGTAGGATACTATTAATATATGCTATCCCTATTTGGTAACTTAACCGATTATTATAATATGGGGAAACTGCCGTAACTACTATATTTATTATTGTCACATCACTATACCGTAACATTTAATATGACAAAAAATTCATATACTTAAGTATTCTGTTTTGTTATGGTCAGGTGGTTTTTGATGAATATTCTAAATTCTCAACATCTTAGTAACTCTTGGAGAGGAGAACGGATAATTCATTCTGAAACAGCTTGCTTAGATACTCGTAAAACGTTTTATTAAAAAACGTAATTGCAAAACTGCTTTTTTTAATCAATCTGTAGGTATAGGTACTTAGCTACTCTGTGCGATAAGAATTACATCAATCTTTATCAGTAGGTATCGATCGTTAGATAGTCAAATTAAAATCAACAATAAATCAAATTAAAATGCCGCTATTGTTTTATCATTACAGATAATCGATACGTGATTAAAATAATTTCTGAATTCATTTAGATACCGCAGTGACAAAGGAATAGTTGTATCTTTTTTTAAATAAAATAAAATAGTGCAATGTTCTTTTTTTGAAAATAAAATTGTTTTAAATTAGGTCACGGTATCGTAGCGTAAATAATTTAATTATTACATTATGTGATTCTGTGACTAAATTTATTATTGGATTCCGTATGGAAATGATAATTAAAAATGATTATAAAGCTCTTAAAGAGTTATGTTTGAGTCCGTTGTTGTATCTACCGATAGTTGACGAGCGGCTACCAAATACGGCCCTCTGGTATCTTCTTTGTTTCCAGGTGAGTAACCAACTTTCAGGTTAAAAAAGGTCATCACATGCTGCGTCAGGTCAGGTGTGCTAGGTCAGACTTTTATTTGAATCTTACGTTTTTTCTCGTAAAAGTTCGTAGTTAAGATAATGTTGATGAGTTGTTAATCAAGAACGTGCTAAGAAACTGCTAACAAATATTTAGGTATACTGCATAACTGTGTACCTACTAAGTTAAACAACCTCACGAGAAGTTAATAAAAAATTTCGATTGAAAAATTCAAAGTTGATAAATCATTAATCACGGTGTTTATAACGTAACATAGGTACTACTCGGTTGGATCGCCGATGAGCAAATTATCAGAGTCGCGTTTCAGCTTAGTTATTGATTTGTGGAATAGGTCCAGCTCAGGGTTTGCCTTAATTAATGTGTTGAACGAGCTAGAAGCTCTTATATATAGTTTTGTCTATAATTAGTTCTAACCATAGAAATATGAAGAACGTTTGGCTTTCTCAATGCAACCGTATTCGTACGCAGTACCTTCTGCTCCAGGAGTTGTGGACAGTCAACCGTGCCATTAAAAATACCAAAAAGATAGGATGAATTTAAAGAGGTGAGTGTGTGTGATGAAATCTATGAGTTAATTTGATTTAATCCGATTTTAATAATATAAGACTTTTTTCGGCAAGAGAAGTTACTTAGTTAAGTAGGTATAGGTGGGTACGGAACGAAAACGTAACACTGAAATTCTACAAGTATTGCTCGATTTGCTCGTGGTAATTAGTTGCTAACACAGGTGTTATTAATGTGAACTTTGCGTAATTGAATAATATCATCCAATCAAACAAGCGTATTGCTTGCGCAAGCGCAACCTGCAACACCTGTACCGTCTGTCAGTCGTGCTCGGTTGACCAGCTGGTTAACGTAACCTGCCGTAATTTGGAGCAGTCCTTTATTGTAAACAGACGCGTAGTCTGGCCAGCGGTTAGTGTGTAATGATGAACCTGTGGTTTGATAACTATTGCAAAAACTTTGTTATTGATTTGTATCATGTTGACTTGCGATCTGTGGGCGGCTTCATTGTAAGTTGGCAGTTTTTTGTATCTCACTATGAAATGAAGATATCCCCTTTCGAACTTAACCATGTTTTGATATCTTCGGCGCTCGACAATGAACACGGAACTGGTGGCCTTAATAGTACCTAAGTATTCAAATTTCATATATATCTGTTATTAACTGTAACCCACAGTTACACACTCTTGGCTCCATTCCTAACCTTCCTCATAAATCACTACGTCCATTGGTGAAAACCATAATTATGAAAATCCAACTGGTAGGTTTTGAGTTTATCGCGTTCAGACAGATGCAGTTTTGTTATATTTGTAGTGACCTACAATAATAGATAATTCACGCATTCAATATTTAAACATTGGAATGAAATAATGCATGTTTCGTAATTATAATTAGTTGAAAGCTGTCGACAGACAATTATGAATAACTGCCTATGCATTGAAATTATCGTTAATTCATATACAAATTATCGACGTAACGAAACATTGATTTACTACCAAATACAAGTAATTGACTTAGTTAAAAATGAAGAAAAATATGAACTTAATATGTGTTGTTTCTTTTCGCAGGAGCGCATGTATGAGTTGGAGAGGCGCGAAGCTGAATTGGCCCTGGAAGAGAAAAAGCAGTTAGAAGCAAAGAGGACGCTACTCCAAGAGGCGGCTAGGAAACAGGACGAGCCTGTGGACGACAGCAAACTGGTGGAAGCCATGTTTGATTTCTTGCCAGACTCCAGCAGTGAGGCGCCTGCGCCAAAAGACACGTCAGTGTTCAGTGACCTGCCGCAACAGAGAGCTGATCAGCAGGAGGTAACTTTAATTAAGAAAAAAAATTAAACAGTCATAGACTCTTGATTGCATAAAATTAAGCGAAAGGACATTAATATTTCATTAAATCGAATTCGTGATATCTTCAATCTGATATTAGGACTATTTTTTTTATGTTACCTTGAAATAGGTAATTTCACTATGTCATCTCATCTTGTAGGATTAAGTCGTAGAAGTTCAGACTTGGAATCAAAAGCTCCACACACAGCTAAATAACTTTACCTTAGTGTAGTGCGGGCTACACCAAAAGATAGTTCTGCTCTAGTAATACTATTAGAATAGGTACTCTATTTCGCCAAAATCTGAGCATGGAGGTTCATATAAAAAAAATCGACGAATCGACGAGCTCACCGTATCCTTTGATCTTGCAGTTTTAGGCTTGGATTTAGATTTTATAGATTCTATAATGGGATTCCAAGCAGTTGGTAAGACCCAACCATCTTCTCTATTGAAATTTGGGTGTTTTTTGATTTCAATAGCCTCACGAATCATCCTGGGTAGGAATCGGTTTTCTTTTGCGAGGACTTGTGGTTTATCAAATCTGATGTAGTGCTGGGTCTTGTCTACGGTATGTTCACAGAAAAAAATATGCTAATGTAAAAAAATATGCTAATTAAATGCCATAATTCCCACGTCATTGTTGTGCCAGATCTTAATCAGATCAATCACGCACGAATAAACTTTGCGAAGTTCACTTCAAGGCAGTTCGTATCATCACCAATCAATATTAATCAACATAGATGCTATCTTCACGAATTGACTCATTATCCGACTGGGGCCTCATTAGTCTAGTGGTCCCAAGTGCGACTGCTACGCTAGACGTCCTGGGTTCGATTCCCAGGTCGAGCAAAGTGCTATTGGGTTTTTCTATGAAATTCTCAGTAGCAGCTCGGAGTTTGGAATTTGTGCCCGGTTAATGGCAATAGGCTCGCCCGCTATTACATGGGACCTAAAACATACCGGCGAACTGTGGGTGTACCTTAGTACACCTCTGCCTAACCCTTCGGGGAATACAGGCGTGATGGTATGTTAAGATGGTATGTTACCGCCAAAAACAAAAATTTAGTTTTCATAAAGTGCTGAAGACCGGTATTCTTGGAACGGTTACAACACAGATTGAGACATTATTTTCATACTCTCTTCAAATGTTACTTCAATAATTGAAACTCATAGAACGTTGACGGTTTTATATAGCACAATATTTTTACCAGTTTCACGACTTCATTTGAAGAATCATAATTATTACCTATTTACATTCATTTATTAGTTACTAGGAGTTTCATTCCGTTACGGTTACGTATGTATTACACAAAATTATTTTTTCACTAATTCTAATCATAGGTTTAGTTAGATCATAATTTTTCAATAATTTAAAATATTTTATTCCTCCTCTCTAGATGGTAACGCCAATGCAAACCACATCAGAAGACGAAGAAGATTTGTCTGAGTTCAAATTCCAAAAGTTTGCAGCCACATATTTCCAAGGAAATGTCACCCATCAATACTCCAGAAAACCGCTGAAGCACCCACTATTGCCTTTACATACGCAAGGAGACCAGCTGGTAAGTCAATAATAAAGTTACATAATGAACATAATGATATTGTGAAAAGGTATCTGTATCCTGTGCGATAAGAGTTTGTACTATAATTACCACAGATTATTTTCGGATTAATGAAAATGATATAACGGAAGAAAAGGAAATAACTGTGATATTACATCACCAATTATAAGCTTCTAGTGTTACCTCGAAAACATAACAATTACTCTAGGTAATTGTTATGTTTACAACACTCATAAACCTTGGACTTCCCTGCATTTATCAGTTACGTATAAAAATAATAAATCCTGTTGAATGCGCACATATTTTCGATACCAATTCAATCGATTATTACTTATCTTATCGATTGTAGTACAATGTGCTTTCTCAATTGTTAACCTAAAATGCATTGCAGGCGGCCCAAGCGTTATGGGTCACAATACTTCGGTTCACCGGGGACCTGCCGGAACCGCGATACCACACTATGGACCGGGACAATACGTCAGTGATGTCAAAAGTCACAGCTACCCTCGGCAGAAATTTCATCAGGTCCAAAGAGTTCCAGGAAGCTCAGATGATGGGCGTTGACCCAGACGCATATCTGAACAAACAAAAGCCGAGGTCCATCAGACACAAGCTGGTCTCTCTGACACTGAAGAGAAAGAACAAATTAGGAGAAGACGTTAGAAGAAAACTGCAGGTTGGTTATTTTTCTATATTATTTTGTGCTTAATATATGATGATATACTTAAATTCAATGAATAACATTTATGTCAATTTCAGGACGAGGAGTACACAGCAGACAGCTATCAGTCTTGGCTAGAATCACGCCCAACTTCAAATCTAGAAAAATTACATTTCATAATTGGGCATGGTATTCTGCGGGCTGAGTTAAGAGACGAAATATATTGCCAGATCTGCAAGCAGCTGACCAATAATCCTTCGAAGTCCTCTCATGCCAGAGGATGGATTTTACTCTCATTGTGTGTTGGATGCTTTGCTCCTAGTGAAAAGTTTGTCAACTATCTGCGGGCCTTCATCAGAGAAGGTCCTCCTGGCTACGCTCCGTATTGTGAAGATCGCTTGAAACGGACATTTAACAATGGCACAAGAAATCAGCCTCCGTCATGGTTAGAGCTTCAGGCAACAAAGTCGAAAAAACCTATAATGTTACCCATAACGTTCATGGATGGAAATACGAAGACATTGTTAGCGGACTCGGCAACAACTGCGAGAGAACTGTGTAATCAGTTGTCTGATAAAATTGGTCTTAGAGACCAATTCGGTTTCTCGCTATACATTGCTTTGTTCGATAAGGTCAGTTCACTCGGTAGTGGCGGAGATCACGTTATGGATGCCATATCACAGTGCGAACAGTATGCTAAAGAACAAGGTGCTCAGGAAAGGAATGCACCATGGAGACTATTCTTCAGAAAAGAAATATTCGCTCCATGGCACGATCCCACTGAAGATCAAGTTGCCACCAACTTGATTTATCAGCAAGTGGTTAGAGGTGTTAAGTTTGGTGAATATAGGTGTGATAAAGAAGAAGACTTGGCTATGATAGCTGCTCAACAGTATTACATTGAATACGGTCAAGACATGAACACCGAACGACTGTATACATTACTGCCAAATTACATACCAGATTACTGTCTAACTGGTGTTGAGAAAGCAGTTGATCGGTGGGGTGCTCTAGTGGTGCAAGCGTATAAAAAGAGTTATTATGTAAAAGAAAAAGTTCCTGCTTATAGAGTGAAAGAAGACGTAGTGAGTTATGCAAAGTTCAAGTGGCCCCTTTTGTTCTCTAGGTTTTATGAAGCTTACAGAAACTCGGGACCAAATCTACCTAAAAACGATGTTATTATAGCAGTTAATTGGACCGGTGTATATGTGGTAGATGATCAAGAACAAGTGTTATTAGAACTGTCCTTCCCCGAAATTACCACCGTTTCCAGTCAAAAAACTAACAAAGTGTTTACACAAACCTTCAGCCTGTCGACCGTTCGTGGTGAAGAATTTACATTCCAAAGCCCAAATGCTGAGGATATTCGAGATCTAGTGGTGTATTTCTTGGAAGGTTTAAAAAAGCGGTCCAAATTTGTGATAGCTTTGCAAGATTACAAAGCACCCGGCGAGGGATCTAGTTTCCTGACTTTCAATAAAGGAGATCTAATTATTTTAGAAGAAGACAGCACCGGGGAATCTGTTTTGAATAATGGTTGGTGTATCGGTCGCTGCGAAAGATCAATGGAAAGGGGGGACTTCCCCGCGGAGACCGTCTATGTATTGCCGGCACTGACAAAACCACCACCAGATATATTGGCTTTGTTTTGTCAAGAAGGTGCATCACATGGTCGTCGAGCGCCAACAGCCACATACAATGGAACAGAAGTTAAAGATAAGCCCCATACATTGTTAGAATACTCTATGGATCACTTCCGGTTGCCACCAAAACGCACAGTATCTAAAGCACTTACACTTTCTACTGCAAAAAGAGGAGGAACGGAAGAGCTTTGGCGTCATTCCAGGGAACCGATTAAACAACCGCTTTTGAAGAAGCTACAAGCAAAAGAGGAATTAGCTGAAGAGGCGTGCTTTGCATTTACTGCTATCCTCAAGTACATGAGCGATCTACCGTCGAAGCGTCCCCGCATAGGCAACGAGTACACAGATCATATTTTTGACGGACCATTAAAACATGAGATACTAAGAGACGAAATATATTGTCAATTAATGAAACAACTGACAGACAATCGCAACAGAATGTCAGAGGAAAGAGGATGGGAGTTAATGTGGCTAGCCACAGGTTTATTCGCGTGTAGTCAAGGATTGCTTAGAGAATTAACACTGTTCCTGAGGACTAGGAGATATCCAATAGCCCAAGACTCACTCCAAAGACTCCAAAAGACTTTAAGAAATGGGCAACGGAAGTATCCGCCTCACCAGGTTGAGGTAGAAGCTATCCAGCATAAGACTACTCAGATATTCCATAAGGTATATTTCCCTGACGACACAGATGAAGCATTTGAAGTAGACTCTTCTACGAGGGCAAAGGACTTCTGTCAAAATATAGCTCAGAGACTGAATCTCAGGTCTAGTGAAGGCTTTAGTTTATTCGTTAAGATAGCTGATAAGGTGATATCGGTTCCTGAAGGTGACTTCTTCTTTGACTTCGTGCGGCACCTGACGGACTGGATCAAGAAGGCGCGGCCCACGCGTGATGGCATCACTCCTCAATTTACCTACCAGGTAAGAAGACTACACGCCTTCTGTAATTAATGGATTATAGGTATATTTCGTGTTATTACAGGTTACAGATAGTTCCAGTTGTTAATCGGCCAAACCTTTTTATTTGTTTTATACTATTTCATATCGTTCACTGGAATAAAACTTTATTACCACAGGTTAATAGTCAAGGCCACATTATGTTGTGTATTATTGGTGTATTACTATTGTGTCTTAATTTTTTTACTTTGACACGCACTCGGGATGACAATTATATATTTTATTTTATAATTATATCGTTTGTACCTTTGCTTTGCATCTATGTAAAGCTTTCTATAATCTTCTCTTTATATGTCATAGGTGTTCTTCATGAAAAAGTTGTGGACGAATACGGTGCCCGGTAAGGACCGGGCCGCGGACGTGATCTTCCACTTCCACCAGGAGCTGCCCAAGTTGCTGCGCGGGTACCACCGCTGCGGGCGCGACGAGGCGGCGCGGCTGGCGGCGCTCGCCTACCGCGCGCGCTTTGGGGACAACAAGCAGGAGTTACAGGCGATACCGTAAGACAATAATACAGTTATCGATGGCATTCATAAAAATAAAACATTATCACTCCCTTAAACGGTAAGGGAAAACGCCATGAGGAGACCTGCATGCCTGAGATTTTTTTCGACAGTGTGTGAAGCCTACCAACTCCCATCGGGCCAGCGTGGTGGACTATAGCCCAACCTATTTCATTCTGAGAAACCGGTGCCCAGCAGCGGAATGGTAAATTAGTTTATTATGATCATGTAAAAAAAATTAAACGACTCGTAGTATTTTTTTCGGATTTTGTTCTTCTACGGGTTCCTCAAGGTTCAATTTTAGGTCCTTTTAAATATAACTATGTAAAAACATGATATTATAGATACGAAACGTTTGTTTTATAAAGCTTGGATTTGGTTACGATTAAACCGATGTTACTGATAGTGATAACAATGATAAATAAACTCAGTACCCCACCCCTTTTCTAAGAATAGACATACAATATACGTCTGTACTTTTGGGTTCTTTAATTGGATATTGTAGTCTTCCATACCATACATCGATTGACGAGTGCCATAATAGAACTTTCTTTCCCTCTCTCTCTCGCACAGTACTGTAGTCTGCACTGAGTGAGAGAAATGACAAGATACTGGCAATTCTTTCTTAAAACAATTCCTTATTGGCGCTTAATATATCTACGTGCTGTTTCCAGACAAATGCTTCGAGAGCTGATCCCAGCAGATCTGATAAAGATGCAGAGTTCGGCGGATTGGAAGCGGGCTATCGTGGCCTCTTACAATACTGACGCTGGAATGACGCCCGAAGACGCCAAGATCACCTTCCTGAAGGTCATCTACCGCTGGCCGACTTTTGGATCCGCCTTCTTTGAAGTCAAGCAGACCACAGAACCAAATTATCCTGAGCTATTGCTGATTGCTATCAATAAACATGGAGTAAGCTTGATACATCCTCAGACAAAGGTGAGCATTGATTTCTTGTTTTTCACGATTTTATCGAATTTAGATCATCAACTTTCCCCATATCTATAATCATTAATTTCTTTGTATCTAATAACTCCGTACCAACAATAGGGTCACGTTCCACGTTTTTATTTTTCAGGACATCTTAGTAACACATCCCTTCACCAGAATATCAAACTGGTCGTCTGGCAACACTTACTTTCACATGACGATTGGCAACCTCGTGCGGGGGTCAAAATTATTATGCGAGACTTCGCTTGGGTACAAGATGGACGACCTGCTGACGTCATACATCTCGCTGATGCTCACCAACATGAACAAGCAGCGCTCTGTCCGCGTTAAGTAATCCCACGGTAATGGGTCCGCTGACGTCATCGTAGTCAAACATCTCGACCATAGACACAATATTTTTTATCTGCTTATTGTTAAGTTTGCACGCTCCCCAGCGGTATATTTAACTTAACATAGGGTTAGGTGCATTCACATTTCCAGTCAGAATGCTTAAATAAATATTCATGTTTCATGTACAGTGTGCTCAGTATATTTTGGCTACTGTTGTTGGCTGGTTGCAAAGGCAAAATACATATAAATTTAGTTCCCAATTTTCCCGTCTGCTAATATACCTATGTATACTTAGCACACTGTATTTACATCACCGCGCTCTATCACTGTAAAGTAAATAACGTTGTAGCACAATTTCATGGTCGCAATACTTCGTCATAGTACGGAACAACAATCTACTGTAGGTAATGTATCCGTCCATACATTAAGATTGAGAATGAAATAAGTATATCTAGATATTAAACGATGTTACTGATACTCCAAATCTATTCTGTTATAGCTATTAAGTACAACGATTTAAGATGTTTTATAATATACTTACCACTTTAAATAAAATAACTGAAATACGTATCTTTCATAGAAACTATGAAATAACCTAGATATATAAATATGATATTTATTAAAATTATGGTTCAGTGTTTATTCGGACAAATTTATTATTATTTCTGTTTATATATTTATTTGGATAAAACAGAACTTTAAAATTCAAGTAAGTTGTCTAAAAGATCTGTAACTGTAAACTGTGACAATGTATTTAAAATTAGGTGTTTGGTAAATTAAAACATATCTCGTTTTGCTAATTATTGCCTTAATAAGTGCCTAGCTCACAGTGCTATTTACATACAAAAAGGAATTTATATTCAAAATATTTTCAAGTATTTAAATAAATATTTCATTTTGTCTTGATGTCCTGTTAAATAGCAACTTAAAAACTGTTTATATTAGGTACCGATAGTTATAAAATAACAGTGCCTCGGCGAAAATTACAGCAGTGGCTAAGACCTGCAGTATGCTCGATTTTTTTAAGTTTATAATTTCGACAAAATTAAGGGATATCGATCACCGATTTGTGTATCGATAAAACGGAGCTATCTGTAGGCATCGATTTTTAGATGATTATATTTATAAAAAAGTAACCGTTTTAGAGTAACATCTTTTATATATAAAAACATAGGTAAACATCAATGTATTTAATTTATTTAATAGGTAAAGGAATCGCAGTAGGTAAGTGTAAAATTGTCAGTGTCATGCCATGAGTCCGATGACAATTACATTATGTTTGTTTCATTAATTTCGCTTTAAAGTTAATATTGTTGCATTTGTGAGTGGTTGTAAACATGAGTCACAATGATATTGAGTGTTTTTTTTATACAAGTTTCCCTTTCCACCTATTTATCAATCATTTTCAAAATAAGATTGCTATCATCCTACCTACCCAATTTATCGCAACGATATTTTTATACATCGGCATCGTTTAGATTCAATTAAGATAATTTTGATTATAATCCAATTATAACGATACACATTTTTTACCCATTGCGTAATTATATGCTAGACTTGGCGACAGAACCGCGCGAGTGCATACAAAAGAACATCAAATTTAAATAATTTATTATTTACATATACAGCCGTAGCCATTGATATGAGGGACGACATAATCAGCTACTTTCTAATAAAATTGTTAATAATTATCTCTGGTCCAGGGGCCCGTGCCTAAGTAAGCTGATCAACTGATGTGCAAGGATAAGCTGCGCTCGCTGCGGTCAGTGTGTGGATTGGTGACCATCATATCCTTACATCGAGAGGCACGGAGAGGCCCCCTCCGTCAGTTCTTAGAGCACGTGCCGTCGTCGGTACTGATTGTCATACTATTCATGTCAATTTTTAGTGGTAGTTAGAAGACCAAAAAAGCCTAACATCTAGACTATCCTCCGAATAAAATTCTGGTATTGCCCAGAAAAAGGGTTGCGGAGGTCAGTCGCTTTGTGTAAAATACTGATATTAAGCTGCATCTGGTTAGACTGAACGCCGATCCCAATATAATGTAGTTAGGAAAAGGCGAAGAGGATGATGTCAATCTTTTTTTTATACCTAAGGCACTAGGGTTTTTAAGATAAATATCGATAACTTAACTGTCGAAATCCATTTAGCTGTTTGGCAGACAAGAGGTAATAAAGAAATTTACAAACAGATATACATACCTACATAGAAGATACGCGCAAAAAACATAACCCTTCCTTGGCAGTCGAGTAAAAATTGAAAATTTGTGTTTACCTAGGTACATATTGGTAGAATAAACTTAGTCACATTGGGTATAAACAATTTATTATTTTATTAGGAACTAGCAACCAGTGCGCAGCTTCGCATGTGTAGGTAAATTTTAACGACATTGCCGGTGGATTTGAACAAAAAAAATTCGCAACTTTTCCGGTGAAAGTTGAAAACAAACTTTCATGCAATTGTCCTGACAAAAACGAACACAACAAAAATGTCATCCAATTGGTGGTGAAAGAATTCTTAAATTAATTTTAGTAGTTTTTGAGTTTATAATTTTAGTGGTTTTTAATATGTGTTAATTTTTACAGAATTGTACTTACAATACCTGAACTTATGGGCCTCTGATCCATCACCTAGTCATGTACCTAGTCGTTTTGGGTGCGACTGTAATACAGCCACGAGTAGAGTTTAATTTCTAGAAAAAGAAATGCTTACGTGTATTAAATTGACTTTAGGGTTTCGTTATAATAATTATGACTCGATATTTTTATTGAGGTTTTGATGTCTTGCGCTTATTCAGTTACACATTGTAGGTATAATGTTGATTAGCACCGCAGTTTTAAATTTCCAATACAAAATTTTTAACCCCGTGTGCCACCTTGGCGACACCTACTGTGTAGACATGGGTAATATTTAATGGGTAGCTCCTAAACAGGCGTAGGCAATTAGGCAATGCTGGTGACATTGGAACTAGTGATGCTAGACAGTCTGATGACGTGTTTGGTGATCAAGAAACAGCGAAATTATTGCGATTATTCTTAGATTGTAATAGAGAAACGGCGCTACGTACGTAATCAGAATAGCAGCGTTCACCCTATAAAAAATATAGCAGTAATACGTAATAGTGCGGCCTCAGGATAGAAATAATATTAAAATAATTTAAAATTGCTGTGCTATATGCAGGCATATAGCTGAATATAACTCACGTGGGAGAGCCATGCTTCCGCACGAATGGGCCGGCTCGACCGGAGTGATACCACGGCCTCACAGAAAACCGGCGTGAAGCTTGCGTAGTGTTTCGCCGAGTGAATGAGGTTACCGGAGGCCCAAACCCTTTTAAAAGGCGGGCAACGCAGTTGTGACTCCTCTGGTGTTGCGGGTGTCCATGGGCGGCGGTTATCGCTTACCGTCAGGTGATCCGTCTGCTAGTTTGCTCCCCTATCCCATAAAAAAATAAAAAATTTGGAGATTCTTGCCGGATTCTCCATAGGGTTAATCTCCGTGCAATTAAAATCATAACGTTTCATAATCGCTTGTAAGTCATTTCATATTTATCCGCCCCACCTGTCTGCCTATTCGCGACAAATTTTGATTTCACAAAAACAGATTTTCATGCGGATTCACTACTGGACGGAGCTACGATTCTTAGGAACAGGCCAACGCGAGTTATACCGCGGGCGGATCGCTAGTTTGAAATAAAAACAATTGAACTTGAATATGGAACTTGAGAACCTCGTGATACTTCGAATTTCAAAAATTTGTTCTCTTCCCCAAGGCGATAATGAGAAAAAAGCGATCCTATTTAATCTTTAAATGCCTACTATCTACCAACCTCATGAAAATGTATAGTCATCATGGTAAAAACTGAAGAGGAAGATTCAAAAATAATGTGTAGGTAGTCATGACAAAGGCAATTTTGCTAATTATGCTCAATTACCTACACCGTAAGAAGTTGAGTAGTTGCTTGCCCTCTGAGACCGCAATTATTTTTAACATTAACGTTGTTTTACTAAAAACTGCTCAAAACACAGTACTGAATAAGCAAGAACAATTAAAGTAAAAGCAGAATAGAAAAACTGTTAATTAGAACAAACAAAAAATATATATCCGTAATAAAGTCGTGAGAGTCTCCCACGGCAGCGCGATCTATTCACGGGGCAGGGGAATAATGATGCCTCTATTGTACCATCAGCAGGAAGTCATTTATCTAACATCAAGAATATGAGTGTTTAGAGCAATTTCGTGTCTGATTTCTCATCCTAAAGTGTGCAATTTTGGTGACGCCGGCGCAGGTCGGTATCAACATAAAACGTCAAAAAACTACGCGGTAACTAAGTATTGTTTGATTGCTTGTTTTTTACGTGTCTAGAGTTTTCTAAATATCTTGTTTTGTTTTTTGAATTTGGTGTAGGTACTTGGGTTTCACAACACAAGCAAAAACACGTGAGAACGGCTACAGGTTTAACGAATTATTTAAACGATATTGAATTAAAATTGCTTTATGTGCCTATAACTACTACCTGCCTACCTACTTAAATTGTAAATAATCAAACATTTTATACTTCAAATAAATAGAACTACCTACCTATTAATTTAATATGTTAACCTTTAAGAGTATGGACGTCAAATATTTTTAACACAAGTGGACGTGTAGTCTCTCAGGCTACTATATTCAAATGCATTTTTTTTTCTAGAATCTGATTCCGAATCGCGTCGATACCGTATCTATATCTCAAAATAGGTCTCTAATAAGAAAAAAATCAGGTATTTGTAATCAACTTTCTTTAATATAATTATAGAAAATTTGAAAAATTAAACCTTTTAAGACTTTTCAGGGTTATCATTTAAACCCATTAAAAGTACGAAATCCAACAGTAGAACTAAAAACAAACTTCTTTATCCACTAATTTAATATACGAACGTAAAAAAAAACATAAAAGCTCCTTCAGGCAACAAAAATAAAAAATTCTGACAGCAGTCATAATAATATTTAAATTACTTGGTCGAGAGCCATAATACAGAGCGGACGTACAACACGTTATCACGAAAAATATTAATTAGTGCTTCTACAAAAGTAAA
Organism: Acronicta leporina; assembly: GCA_947256265.1. Taxonomy (NCBI): domain Eukaryota; kingdom Metazoa; phylum Arthropoda; class Insecta; order Lepidoptera; family Noctuidae; genus Acronicta; species Acronicta leporina. Next base: position 14,773,155 of record OX366513.1, read on the forward strand.
GTTAATTACTACAGCCAAAAGATTTAAAATTGCTTAAACGTAGCAATACGGTTAAGCTGTTTCTAATCGCAAGAGTGATCCGAGAGGAGGATTGCAGTGAGCGCGGGACGGCAGGCTTCACACCCGCGAGAACGGTGCTACCACTATTTTTTAACTCGCTCACACTTCGACTCTGCGTTCACGGCTAATCGGGTACCTGCGTAAGTTATGTAAATAATACTATTATAATAATTCATCGAATACACGGTTCTACACAAGCTTTAAGAAACAAACAAACTATTTAATCATCTTATAAAGTTATACTTTGGAGACATTATAGGCCTGGTTGTTAAGTACAATGAATATGTTACGTTCACCTCCAAAACAAGTTACCAGTGGAGGATCGCAACCCGATTTATCCAAAATAAGCGACGAGATAGCGGAGGCACAAATTACAAATCGGAAGCGTAGACAACCACAGTCCCAGTGTCATTGTTCGGAGGAAATTACTGTAATGCGAAGTGAGTTATCACGTGTTTCTTCGCTATTGGAAGGCTACATAGGATCGAACGTGCAATTAATGAACCAATTGAGTAACACTATAGTAGAAGTTAAGGCCGAAATTACGGAGTTAAAAACCTCTAACGAACAAACAAAGCAACTGATCACTACAAACATAAAGGAAATAAGTTCACAAATAAATGAGATTAAGTCATCAACAGTGACACTGGTATCCGAACAAGGATTAATTAAATCCCAATTATCTAATTTGGAAAATAAAATATCGACGGGCGAAGACAAAATCACATCATTAGAAACAGGCTTCAATAAATTGAAAATGAATTTATCCTTGACCCCAACTAGTAATCCTATGTATACCAATGAACAAATAATTCAAGAAATTCAAGAACGCAAGAATAGGGAGATAAACATCATACTTGTGGGATTATCTGAGCAAACTTCCACTACCAGCGAAGAGAGGATACTCAAAGACGAAATGGATGTTTTTAAACTCACATCTACAATATCTACAGACATTCCTAAGCCCACCAAAGTATACCGTATTGGAAAGTATATACCGGGAAAAAACCGTCGACTTAAAATCTGTTATAACAAACCAGAACCCGTTAAAATATTACTTCGTAGCAAAGGCAAATTGCCCGAAAACCTTAAATTTTTCTCTGATCAAACACCGGCCCAGCAAAAGTACTTCTATAGTGTCAAAGACGAATTGACTCGACGTATAAATGCAGGTGAATGTGACCTCACTATAAAATATATAAATGGCCTACCAACTATTATCACACCAACTACAAAAAACTACCAACAATAATAACAAATAAAGCATCAGTGAAAAATATAAGTTATCAAATTCTCAACAACTACCAAGACATAGACACAGTGAAATCATACATATCTTTTTTCTATTTGAATGCTAGAAGTATACGAAAAGAGGGGAAATTTGATGAGTTGAAATGCATCTTACATTCTATACCTACTACCATATACATAATATTAATCACAGAAACATGGATAACAACAGAGGCACAAGCTTTAGAGTTACAAATACCTAACTACTCACATTATTATAACTACCGCAATGATAGTAATAGTGGAGGTGTTTCAGCCTATGTACACAACAACTTAAATCATAGCCTAAGTGAGTCTACCTATGTTGATGGTAATAACCACCTATGGATACATATACAGAAATTTTCTCTGGATGTTGGTGTCATATACAATCCCGGGAATACAAATTTTAATATTTTTTTGGAGATACTGGATCATCAACTACAACAAAGAAAGAGGTCTATCGTTTTCGGTGACTTCAATATTGATTTACTCACAAAGAACTACAAACTAAGCAGATACAAAGAAACAATAAGTGAAGCTGGCTACAGATTCCTGAATAAAATAAGCAAAACTCATTGTACAAGGGATTCGGACACCAAGAAATCAATCCTTGACCATATTTACACTAACCTTAAGTCGAATAACTACAAGATGGCCATCCTCAACTCATCAATGTCAGATCACAAACAAATATATTTACAAATAGACAAATTCAAAGCACCAAAGAAACTACGAACAACATATGAAGCTATAGATTATTCAGAATTATACAAGTCAATGAAGACAGATAAGACTGGGTATGAATATGAAAACTACACATTACTTGAAACAAAAATAAAACAGTATATACAGAAAAGTAAAGTTCAGAAGATAAAAATACTTAATTCGCCTCGTGAAGACTGGATAAATGGAGATATAGTAATGGGTATACGCGACAGAAACTACCTATGGACGTTACATAGAAATGACCCTGGAAATGAGGTACTAAAAGAACAATTTGAAACCAAAAGAGAAACTATAGCTAACTTGATTCAATCCACCAAAAACTTATATTATTCTAAGCAATTTACTACCTGTTTAGATAAGCCAAAAAATATGTGGAATCTTGTAAATATCTTAGCAAATAACAAAATACGGCAAAAATGTTCTCCTTCTAAACTTATTATAGACTGTAAAGTAATGACAGATAAAAAAGAAATTTGCGAATCTTTTAACAGATATTTTTCAACCATAGGACTTATTTTGGCAGAGCAAATACCAAACAAATTTCATAAAAAACCCAACCTAATACTCCCGAAACCAGATACAATAAATGACCCAGAATTAACTATATTAGAACCATGCAATTCAGACGAAATTATTAAGATCATAAAATCACTTGATTCGAATTCCAGTACTGGTATAGACGGAATGAGCACTAAATCTATTAAATGCTTACTGGATTTGATAGCAGGTGATCTGGCGAACTGCTGTAATAAACTTATGATGAATGGGGAATTTCCAGACACACTAAAGATTGCAAAAGTTACGCCAATCTACAAATCAGGACCCATAACTGACCCAGGTAACTACCGCCCAATTTCCGTTCTGCCAGTACTTTCTAAAGTTCTTGAAAAAATCATACATACGAGATTAGTGTCACATTTAGAGTCTTTCAACTTCATTTCAGACCGACAGTATGGATTTAGAGCTAAAAGTAATACTACTACGGCAACAATTGATCTTATAAGCAAGATTAGAGAAAATATAGACCGAAAAAATATTGTCATGGGCGTATTTATTGACCTGAAAAAAGCCTTTGATACCGTAAGTCATCAATTGCTACTACATAAACTAGAAAACATTGGTGTCAAAGGCAATGCTTTAAAAATTTTTGAATCGTACCTAAGTAATAGACTGCAGGTTGTTAAAATCGATGAAGTCATTAGTAATGAAAAGCCTATCACGTACGGAGTCCCACAAGGGTCAATACTCGGTCCGCTGTTATTTACGATATATATAAATGACATAAAAGATCTAGAACTTCATGGTCATTTAACCTTATACGCTGATGATACATGTCTTTTTTATTTTGGAACCACTATACAAAATATCATTTCACTAGCACAAGAAGATCTGAACACCTTATCAAATTGGTTTCAACACAACTTATTGACTATTAACACTACAAAAACTAGTTATACTATATTTAGATCAAAAAATAAACCTATACCGATTCATATACCCCTAACAATTCACAATATTCCGTTAGAACAGAAGTCGTCTGAAAAATATCTTGGCCTAAGGATAGATCAACATTTATCATGGAACCACCACATAGAACACATAAAGAGCAAAATCTCATCACTTATAAGGCCTATACGATCCATAAGTAAGTGCATTCCGCGAAAATTAAGATTAAATATTTACAACTCATTAATTAAGCCACATTTACTTTATCTGATTGAAATTTGGGGTAGTAGTACGAAAACTAGCTTACAACAATTACAAAGAAAGCAAAACAAAATAATAAAAATATTATTTCAACTACCGTATTTAACACCGACCTGCAATGTTTACGAACAAACCAAAATCATGAATATCAAACAACTTTACATCTACAGTACCTGTATACTAATCAGAAAAATTCTTAATAAAACTATTCATACTAACTTATCATTTATCAAAAAATCTGATATAAAGAAAAGGAGCACTCGTCGAGCAAGTCTACTTGTTCTGCCAAAAATAAGAACCAACTATGGAAAAAAGAGTATAACTTTTGAAGGTATTCAACTTTACAACAGTCTACCCTCACACATAAGAAATGTTAGCACACTTAGTTTATTTAAGACTACATTATCACGTCATATTATAAACAATCGCTCGTTTCTCGCTTAAACAAATATTTATTGGACTGTCATTAAATATTTGAATGTTATAGACGACCACTGCTTGAAATGTTATAATTTTTTAGTTAAAATAAGTTCTCATGTAAGTGGCTAGTATGTCTTTTTGAGAATAAATTCTTTAAACCTAAACCTATTACTAGCAGTCAGCGCATAAAGGACGAGAACATTGCAGGCACACAGGCTTGCTGCAATCAACACAAACATAAGTAATAATACTATGCTTTTTCGCGGGACATAATCTACATGCTCTTCTAGTTCTCTCAAGTGACTGGTGGAGTCTGGTTCCGCCTCAGATATGCTTGATATCTGAGGCGGAACCAGAGTCCACCAGCCATTTTCAATAAATGCCTCATCGCCTGACTGGTCCGATGCCAACAATATAGAATTTAATTCTTCATCGAAAGATGGATCATCAAATCGTATTTGTTTCCTGAGGCTGATCTAACCTTGACTTTGACCTGGAACAACTCATTCATAACTGATAACAAAAATTTAAAACAAATACAAAAACTACCAATACATTTTATATGGCAACAATGGACGTGTAGCCTGAGAGGCTACTGCCAATATTTCAATGAATATTACTCACGTGCTATGCATCCAGGCAGCAACGCAAACTCCTCCATCACTGTCTATTTTGCTACCAAAACTGAAGCTACTGTGACGCTCGGGTGCAGGGAGCGGTGGGAAGTATTTGAAACTAAGAACTTGAGAACCGTGAGGAGCCTGTGAGGCTACACGTCCATACTATAATGGAATTGGGCGAGTCACATCTGCCGCATGTCGGACGAGCAGGCTAAAGGGGCGTCGCGGCAGGAGTTGCGTCGCTTCGTCCCCGAAGGAGATGGCGATGGCGGGGTGATATACACCCTGGGTATTGGAAGGATTAGCCGCAAAAAGCTCTAAACCGAGCGTAGTGGAAGGAGGGTAGGGATCCGAGGTCCTTGTCCTGCAGTAGAGTAGGACAATACAATTATGGCTGAGAAAAAAGAAAAGAAGAACTACTAGGTACTACACCAACCACCTCATTAGTCTAGTGGCCGTAAGCGCAACTACTACGCTGGAGGTTCGAGGTTCCAATTCGCAACAAAGCAACGAGAATTTTATTGGATTTTCTATGAAATTCTCAGTAGAGCTCAGTTTTGATTTGTGCCCACTTAGTGGCAATAGGCTCGCCTCTCCTCCTATTATCTGTACATGGCACCTAAACATCACCACCGGGTGAACTGTGGGTGTGTGTACCCCACATTAGTACACCGCTGTCTATACAAATTTTAAATATAAGTATCGTTAATACGGATTTCTTAGAAGACTAACAGAACTAGGTACTTACTAGGTACCTACTTATAGCTTTTATATTTATCACGTTAGTAAAACTCTGGTCAAAGGTCGTGTAGTTGTAAAATAATTTGCATTGGTACTAGCGACTTCCTTATGCTATACATCACGTAGATACATTGCGTCACACTGGACGTAATTGCAGACACAGATGATATTTCATTCAAAGCAAAGGAAACGGCATTAATCGCGGATTAGATCTGAATCTGTTGATATAGATTGAACGTAGTACCTACCTAGTTAGCGAGGGAATGAAAACCCCTTCTGCATATCTAATAGGTAACTTCGATTTTTCTAAATTATAAAATATATTACGGTAAGTAGGTAGGTCAGAATTTTTAACGCGGCGTGAATAACATATAGTTAGGTACCTAAATAAGGTTTACCAGAAAAACTCAATGATATTTTTCCCCGACCTGGAGATCGAAGCTGGCCCCACACGCCAGCTGGCTTACTCTATAGTTCTAAATTAAGAGAATACATTGAAGTTTGATCATGTTATTACCCTCAAGGTAGCACAATTACCCATCCATAATGAAGGAGTTTTTGTCGTTAACCTGCCAACTTAACGTGAAAAATATATTGACGTCAGCGGGGGTGGCAGTAGAAAAGTAGGTAGGTACCTATGTACTTCTTTTGACAGTCTGTTGTCATTTAAGACAAAACTGTGGGTACATTATTCTGTAGGTGGGTACGAGGCGCACTGTTATTTCGGGGGTAGGTACCTACTGTATTTTTTTATGCTAGTTAACCAAGGTAGGCCTTTTGATCTGTTCTATCGCCGGCTTCCCCATAGGTCGATCTTCCTAGTCATCGACACCAAACAGTAGCCGTTTCGAGGGACATCAATTTACTGACCTAAATACATTTCGCATGAAAGGTGACTGGAAATTTCACTCCATGAACTCGTAGGTAACAGAAATACCTAGCTGCGGCAATTAAACAATAGAGCTTCTAGATGATTGTAGACTGTATTATTTTTTGTTGACCAAAACAATGGGCGTTTCGCGCCGAAATAAATGCTCCACCCACGACTCTGAATGGCCAACGCAAAACACATTCTAGAAAAAGACTATTTACGAGTAACATTATCCAAAATGACTGTATGTATCTCAGCGGATTAAATATGATTTTAATAAATATCGCGCTTTTCTCACGCCTAATTTAATTATCTAAGATGTCCTTTGAAACATGTTTTACAAACCTTGATCCGAAACAATTGCAAATAAATTATTATAATTGTTAATATAAAATTCGTCAGTTTCCTGTCGTCTGTTCCCACGGACGGAGATGTCATGTTGGAAAACATTCGAGCACCGGTACTGGTGAACATTTCCCACACTCTGCATATCTTGGCACCATAGATCAACCTGGCAGAATGTAAAAACGCAGACAATGATTCAATTGTGTGCACACAGATTTCTCACAGTCCCAGCATAGATATAATCGTCATACGGTTAATTGGTGCAGGTAAATGACCAACCAATGTTCCGGTTCAAACTGAAGCCAAAAATGATGTGATAAGGGAAAACCATGTAGTTTCCACTGATTATATAGTGAGCAGGATGTAAAAGGTCCTTATTTCTTCCAACACAATGAATTTTTTTGCACAGATGTATGAATGGTTACGTGCAAGTATCTAATAACGTCATAATTTCTTGTGCACGTCACGGATTGAGAAATAATGTTTGCAGTCACGCGATACACTGTGTTAATAGTGCGAAGAAATTGTATAGTTGTGTTACATACATAGAGGTAGTTTCGTCCATAGATATTTGCTTTTTCCCAACCGTGACGAAAACTGTAATAAGCCATGTAGGTTGGTTCCTACAGGTACTAGTATTCTTTTATCTGTGCTACAGGTCACACTGTAATTGATTTGGGCGTTTTTGGACGCATATACTCTTAACATTTTTAGGGAACTACATTTTGTAGGTAGACACCTAATTGCTTTTAATTACAAATAATAGGCAAAAGAAGAATCATTAATTGAATTGTTTAGATCCTGTAATAATTCAAGTTATGAATAAGATAATTTACAGATGATAAAGTTAGAATTCTGTATGATTATCATCAAAGGCAATTAAGACATGGAAGGCAACTAACAGGACATGGGTAAATCCAGTGATTATTGAAACTGTATTCATCATTAGGTTTATATCATCAGTTTTTTCGCGATTTTCCATGCTGCAGTTCAATTAAGTAAACGATCTCTTGATTACGTAGGGTCTGCGTCACTCATTGCATGAATATAATTGCACTACGAATACTGGGAAGTAAATTCTCATATCACCATAGCAATCACCGACGCCTCGCCTCTATGACGAGAATAGATCGTCGGATGGGCCACTGCCCCGACATATCTCCCTTTGGATCGAAGATCAATTGACTCAATTACCTTCCAATTTATATTGTGACAGTCGAACTTGCAGACATGGTCACAATATGTCATAAATTTTAGCCAGTTTATTACAGTGAATCTCGGCAGCAAACAATGGCGGAATGGGTATAAACTTGTGATAATTATCTGAGGTCAGAGCCAGCGTTGCGGAACGGTATGTAGGGGAAGACACTTGTTAATATCATGTGAAGAGTTTTTGAAGACGTTCCCACACACTTCGGTCGAAGCACTGATTCCTCGATTAACACTGATTCATAAGTAGATAATTACACTTGACCGTCGGTTTTTAATTAAAACAATGAGATATAAAGCAAGAGCTTTGCGCAAAAAATTTTGACTGTGAGAAATTCTATTATGATACAAGATTGTTGGGTCTTCATTTTAATGAGAATTAAGGTGGAGTTATAATAAAAAAGCTTTGGTTATTTAAATTCAATTTTATTAAAAAATATTTATTCATATTTCAGAATCACTGCCCCGAATATCATTTACGCGTTGCTTGTACATCCGGCTAACAATGTCACTTCCGAGCAGTCACCGCTTCAATATGACCATTTCCAAATATAGAAATACCAAATGTAAAATGATAAAAAGGAGTAAACAGTTTCTTTTAAAATGACAAATCATTTACTTATCGTTTTACAAAAATTTACGACATTATTACTGTCTAATTCTATTCATCGCGTTTAATACTAATTTCCTTGTAATACTGTAACTTTACCAATTCCATTAGATTACATTGTAATTTAATTTTTTTTTCTACAAAAATATTGATATTTTTTGTACTTCTTATTACACTTTCCACATGGAATGTTCGAAATCACACATTTTATTAAAAATACACATCAAATCCTTTTCCAAAACAATACATTTTCTAAAAAACAATATTGGCATAAAATAAATAAAATTTTAAAATTTATAATTTCAGATTTTTATCATTTAATTATGGGGTAGGCCACATATCGAACGCGATGGAGGAACGTGTAAATGCGTTTGATGAGATGTATAATAATTTCTACGTGTCTACGTACAAAATAGAGTCGCGTTTCATCGCATAGCATTCGGTGTGCAGCGCCCATATGGACTAAGGCTAGCTACTAAACTACATAATTGTATTTAAAAATTGTTCGTTTAAAATCTCCGTAAATATACATACGTACAGTGTCAGCGCTTTCTTTAATTTGATTTTATTTTTATCGTCAATAAAGTGTAGTGATTAGATAAATTGTGCATACAAATTGAGACTGATTTGCTCGCAATCACAGAAGCAAATAAAACAGTTGGTATATAAACACCAAAGTTATATATATAAGAGAAAAATACTTCAAGTATTCTGAGATATAAAGGACTTATTTGGCTCTTCTCTAACTCGATTGTAAACTAATAAACTAATATTCTAGGATGTCTACTTAATTTATACAAACCAATTACATAAAATCACCCTTAAAACAATCTCTTATTCTCTTTCCTTTTCCATTAAACTTATTTAAAGTTAATTAGAATAGTATTATTTATAGTATAAACGCAATGACTTGTCATGGATATTACAACTATTTGGCCCCAAAGAAACAAATCTAAGAGCAGAGAGATCTCTTTTTATGACAATGACAATGAATATTTTATATATGGTGTAGGTATATTAAATGCCGGAGTAGGAACTACCTCCCTGTATATCTATATCAGGTTTTAAAAGAATGTTTGGAAAACTAAAACGATATTTTATATGAGCTATTGGTTATTATTGCGAAAATCATAGATGTGCATTTAAAAGCGCTTTTAAAGGCGAATATTTGCTACGATACGGTAGTTACAGACTAGGAGTTATTTATCTACAGCTTGAAAAATTCAGGGTTATCCGAAAATTATCTTTGAATACAAACAAAACGTAACTTTTTTGTAAATAGAAATCTTTCTTGTTGTATTTCAAAATAATTAAACATACCGAGTTTTATTCATTCGTAAATACACTTTTCGTATTGGTATTTCTTATCCGAATAACCCTGTAAGTATAGAAACATCGTAGTTAGAACAAGCTGACGGGCTGAAGATATGCTTTAAAAAAAATAACTGTTGTATTTTGTGCGTAGTGGAATAATTTAGATATATATTTTGACTTAAGCTTTGGTAAAATAGAAGAATATTTTAACATTATTGATCATGCGAAACGACAGCGAAAATTGTGGCATTTATTGTTTTTTTTAACAGCTGACGCATTTAGCATTGCTTCAACCCGCCAACCGTACGAAAACAAGTGAGAATAATTTATTAAATCACAGGGTAAAATAGATTATTAGACTTTCATAGACATAGCTCTACTTGTAGCTGCAATTGATTTCGCTATAAATCTTACTTTTTGATATGCATGCTATAGACCATTTTTTATGGGACGTGTCGCCCGATGGTAAGCGATTACCGTCGCTCATGGATACCCGCAACACCAGAGGACTCGCAAGTGCGTTGCCGACCTTTTAAAAGGGTTTGGGCCTCCGGTATCTCACTCGGCGAAATACAACGCAAGTGAAATTATCCTGCTGGTCAAGTGTAGGTAAGAATAAAAAAGTAGACCCCGCCCAGTCCGGCCCAATGGGACAGTGAATGGGTTGGCAATCTTAATATTTTTAGCAAATTTTCCACTTTTTATTGAAACATACAAGTAGTGCTATTATTACGTGAGGGTTTATCACAATATCCATTTTCACTATTTTACTTTTGTCACAACTTGTTTTTTATTGCTGATTTGTTTTATAACCTTAATCATAGTTTTGGTGTCATAATCTCGTAGAACATACAAACGTATACTTTAGATATATTTAGGCACACGTCGATCGTGCTCACATTATGTTTTGTAGCGCCACGCGGTCCTTAGCTTATAAGCAAAGCGATCGTCTCGCGGAGTGGCACATTCATTAAAAATAAAGCTTTCTATAATCTATAGACCCTAACATGATCTTTAAAACGCGTCTCTGACACTTAAAATAGGTGTAACGTCAGCACAAATGAGGGTTAATGCTGAAACATCCATTTTTCTCATGTTTAATATTGCACAAGCTAGTGAGTTGGATATTCTCTATTGTAAATTTCCCCTTGTGAAGGTACCGCCTTAATAAGCAGGTCGCGCCATTTGTGCAACACGCATGCGCCAATAAAATATTTACGCCATTTTTAACGGCATGCTTTTGAGACCCAAAATATATTTCAAAAATCACTCGTCCGTTAAGTTTGTAGCACAAACCTTCGCCAGAGATCATGCTATGATGAATAGACATTAGGCACTATTGAAATTATACAATACAAATTGTCTTTGAATCACTCACCGAATGTCTCTCGTCGGTTTCGACTGAAAGTCACAAGTCCCTTATACGAGACGGCTTCGTTCTTTGGAGACACATTAACACAGTTTGTGAGTTGCCACAGAGTGGTTATAACTGCAGGCTGTCGTCGTCCAGCCTGCAGTCCATGGGCTATTGGAGGGTGTTGTCGGGCAGTCTGTGGGTGTGCGCGTCGTGGTGCCAGCCGGAGGTGGTGTCGGGCCGCATGACGTCATCGACCGGCGGACACACGGGCCGCGGCCCCGGCTCCGGCGTGTACGTGAACGTGAGCCCCGTCGCGTATATTATGCCGTCATTCCTCACCAGCGACACAGGCACCTGAAGAGGAGGATGAAACTATTCAATTGAATTATGTATTGAATTCCTAGATTTGAAGCATTAATTGGGGAAAACTTTGGAAATCGCAACGAAAGCCTTTAGTTGTAGCAACATATAAACAATCTGTATCAGAACGTACCAAAGGGACATTATTGTCTATTTTTAAACTGACTTCAAAAAGAGAGGAGGTTCTATAAAAGTAATTTTATGTGCGAAACAGTTTCCGAAGTCGGAGGCGAAAACAAAAGTTCGGACCAAATCGAAGGCACCGACTTCCGAAACTGTTTGGCACAATTTTTTTGTTTGATCAACGAATCAAAAGACTATATTATACATTAAATTATTAAATAATCAACTCAGGTGAAAAAAGCTCCCACCGCATTGAGTGAGCCATCATTTAAATACTTACTGACAATTTTATTCAGTTAAAAATACACCAAAGATGTCCCTTCCCATTATCAACAATCATGCAGTCTACTAGTGTAATTAAAATGCTTGACTAATCCCATTAATTACATCAACAATGAACGAGTTATCCAAGTCTTAGTGGCTGATTATGACAAACTAGTGGATCCCTACATTTTTTAATTTTTTTTTGTAAAGTTACTAGCAATGTGGGTCGCACATTACTAGTATTATTGTTAACCCCTCGTGCTAAGCTAAAATGCTTGTGTTACGAGAGGGCTCACGTTGGTAGTGCAATGGGTGAGTTTCGAACCGGCAACCACATGATCGCAAATCCGACGCCCTAGGCATTAGGCAACCGCCGCTTGTATTTAGTTGTAGTTACTAGTATTCTAACTGCCTCATTAGCTAAGTGGTCCTGAGCGCGACTACTACGCTAGAGGTCCTGGGTTCGATTCCCAGGTCGAGCAAAGTGTTATTGGGTTTTTCTATGAAATTCCCAGTAGTAGCTCGGAATTAGGAATTTGTGCCCGGTTAATGGCAATAGGCTCGCCCCCTATAACATGGGACCTAAACATACCGGCGAACTGTGGGTGTACATTAGTACGCCTCTGCCTAACCCTTCGGGGAATACAGGCGTGATGGTATGTACTAGTATTCTATTATCTGTGGTTGTAGTTTTAGTAGCGCATATTAAAGTAGAACGTATCATGTTGCTAGCTTTATTATTGAAGTATCTATTTCAAAGGGGACATTTATAAATAATGCACGTCTACTTCGAGGCTAGCCTACCATTAAATCGATCGAATACTGCAATACTACATAGTATCTGCAGTTTAAAAGTTAACTAGGTTTTTATTACAAACTTTTTCACAAAAGGAACTATACAGTTTCTACTGGTATATAGAATGTTTTTCTGGTGGTAAACTTTTTTTTGCACTGATATAATAGCTCTGACATCCTTTTATAGATTTTCACAAAAAAGATCCTGTAGATATACAACTTTCACTAAACCTATTTTTGAGATAATACGCACGCTTTGAAACCATAGTGCGATGGCGAAGTGTTAAATCTGCAGACTCTTACTTGGCCAGCGTAATGAACTATATAACTACATAATTATATTGACAAGGTGATGGTTCTAAGATAATGTTATTTATTCATCCCGGTTGGCGGTTACTGAAAGAGCATTTAATGTATAAGTAAATATGTGCTTTTATAAAGTTTGTTGTCAAGCTAAGTTCAGCGCTTAGTTGACCAAAACCATTAAAGTATCCAAAACAAACGTTTACTTTCGATTAAACTACAGATTTACTTATTAAAGTATCAGTAACTTATCTATAGTAAAATTTCTTGGCATCGGATACAATTATCGGAAATAGATTCGACCAAAACATACCGGCGACCTGTGGTAGGTACTTACATTGTGTACTCCCATTATTACGCTTCTTCCCCCTGCTTAAACCCTTCGGAGAATACAGGCGTGATAGTTATATTGATATAATGAATACAATTCTTTTTTTTAAGAACTTTAAATTCGATTCAAATAGTGTAGATATCACATTAAAATTATAACTGGAACTTGACTGGAAACTTGATTATAAATAATTTAACTTAACATAGTAGATATAAGCGATGTAACCAAACAGATGTTCTAGGTTTATAGACTTAGAACAATTGGCCTCGAGGCCAATTACCAGTATAATAACTTTGTTATTGTTTGTATATTATGTCGATTGTTTTCTAATCACCGGTTAAGTTGCCTGCACAGGTGCGAGTGGTGCGACTCGTCCTTATATCCGTATCCGTCCGGCGACATATCACAACATTAGTATTTCGTAAAAGTCGACATCCGAGTTCTCATAACGATAAACTGATTCAACTATAAACTAAACGCCCTAACCGCACTTGGGAATGGGAACTTCCTGACAAAGTAAATTAAATGAGGGATACGTTTTATGAATTGTTTGTAACAATAATACAATTCTGGGCATCCTAACAATATTTAATAACATAAATGCCCACTTTTTTAATTATTTCTAAGTCATTTGATTTTTTTTTGATAGTGCTAAAAATGCGAAAATTGTACAGAAAAAAGAAATTGCTCTTTTGAAAACGTAAAATAACTAATTTATACCCACGATTTAGGAGAAAATCCTAGTGTGGGAAGTTTTTTTTAAAACCAAACATATTATATTAACGGGCCCTTATTGTCAGTACCTACGGAAAATCCATGAGGATTATCTGTATTGGAATAAAAAGAAAAAAAAAACAGGTCCTTTTTGACCCTATCAGACCGGAACTGGAAAAGGAAAGCTCCGAAAGTTTTTTCATAGCTTTTTCTACTGGCAAGTATTACAACCGCCCGACAGATCGGCGAATTGATGGCAAATTCGATAACAATTGTAAGTCAACTTTAATAGCCTTGCCATAAGGCTTAAATTGGTATAACAAAATATGTGTAAGTGCCTTCGCTGTCTTTTCGTCGGTCTATGAGGACCATAGGTTCTGTAAATCTTACCTGCGTGGGCTGTCGCACCCACAGCCACTGTCCCCGGAACTGCGAGATGTCGGGAACCACGCATAGCATAGACTCAGCACACCGGTACATGGTCTCGGCCTCCACGTCACCGAACCAGACCTGCAGCGAGGGCGTGAAGTTGTCCCCGGCCAGTTCCAACATCGCCACGTCACCGCCCCCGTTCAGGTTCAGTGAGTGAACCAGAGGAACAGGCGTTACGGGAGACCTGGGTAAAAGAAGCCATTGATATCAATAAAATTATGATCACAATACATAATATGTACCATCACGCCTGTATTCCCGGAGGCAGAGGTGTCCTAAAGTACACTCACAGTTCGCCATTAGTGTATTTCAAATGGCATTAAGATCGCGGTTAAAAGAAGCCATTCTATAAAATAGTTGCTTTTGGTCAACATCGAAAATAATATTAGGGTGCCACAAACTTGTAGGGGTGGCAAAAATAAACAGGGGTGACTCCTACGCGAATAGAATAATTTGCTCTTCCAAAAATACAATGAGCTAGCAATTATGAAGCTGTTGGATGCAACTACTATGTATGTTCAGCAAGTAAAGTGTCATCAACACTTCTGGGTTCATCGAATACGGTTTTCCGTTGTTTAATTGATGTTTCTGTCTTTAATAACAAATTCTTTATGGAATATGTATTTTAATTAGGTTACGCCATTATAATAATTATGATTATAAAAATTAAAGGAAAAAAGTTTTACGTTCGATATAACGCCCTGTATGTTTTCTTGTTATTAGCATAGAGTTCATGTATCTTCGCGAAATGAACTTTTCGTTCGTAATTTGGGGTGTTTAACGAGTATCTCGAAACATATCGGGAATGGTTCTCAGGTTGTCAGACCTTACATGTCATGATATGTGTGCGACACTTCTGTTTTCACTTACTTCAAATATTGCTTCTGTTAATGTATTTCTAAACATATTGGGTAAAGTTCTCAGGGTGTCAAAGTAAAATGTTATGATGAGCGTGCGACTTTCCTCAGTTTTCGATCATTGCATACTCAAAATATCACTTCATGGGACTTTTCTCCGTTTTGAAATTTCGTAATAGTAATATCGCCTCTTTTTTAACTGGTATGTTTATTTTCCTAAATGACAGTAGCTGTTGATTCATGGAATCTTTACAGCGTAATCGGACTTGCTGGCGAGGCACCGAATGCCTCCAGCCAGGAGCAACTTATAAACTAAGCAACAGCAGCTAAGGGCGTCCCCTAACGGGACTCGGGTCTCGGCTTAGGGCGTTGCTGGAGGGACAGCTAGGGACGGCTAGATCCAGCCGTCGGTTTAAATTATTCTAAGATTGACTTTTCTCTGATCTTCATTGTTTTTTTTATTTTTTATTATGGGATAGGGGAGCAAACGAGCAGACGGATCACCTGATGGTAAGCGATAACCGTCGCCCATGGACACCCGCAACACCAGAGGAGTCACAAGTGCGTTGCCCGCCTTTAAAAGGGTTTGGCCTCCGGTAACCTCACATAACCTAGTTTTATGCAAATGACAAATAATTGAAATGCTTTGGTGTGTAACAGTGTTCTCAAAGCAAAAAAGCGACTTTTCAATATGCCATGATATTCATACTTTGAACTATGACTGTTTAGTATTCAAATCGACAAGAATATCATTTATAGATAGACAGACAGAATAACACTTAACAAGAGGTAGTTTAACCATAGGCTACAACTATGATAAATGCACAAACATGTACCTTTAGGCCATACAAAAACACATATTTGTTCCGTTCAGGATTCGAAACCGCGACTATGGGTCGCATGTTAAAGGCAATCGCTTAGGCAGTGAGCTATTATCGAAAATTATTTATGTTTAATATTTTAAGGGTTTTATAAGAGTTAGATAGATTTGAACATAGGGCAGGAGAATGATTACTATTTTATATAAAAAAAGATAATGTTGCGGACTGAAAGATGATGTAGTTCTCTAATATATAGTGTATTATCTATGGATGTAGTGACACATATTGAAATGAATACGCTGACATGGTTTGGACATGTTGAGAGAATGAATGAAAGAAGATTAACGAAAAGAAATTTTAAATACGGCAAATGTCAGCGGCAGCGTCAGAAGAGGTTCGTCCTAGAAGGACATACGCCGATCTCACTGGGGTGGTCCTTCAAAAAGGTCAGGTGCGTAGTACTCGCTACCGTCGCGTATGTATGAGAAGATGTATGAATGTGGCAGAAGCAAAAGAAGTATGCAAGAATCGTAGCAAGTGGCGGTCTATAGTTTCTGCCTACTCCTGTGGGAAGTGTGAGTGTACTTACACACACATACATACTTATGTATGTATGTATTTATCTATGTATAAAAGAAGAAACAACATACCGGACAGGTCCCATTCCTTCATAAAACTGGTATTCAGCTTTATCAGTTGATATGATAGTCCAACAGGCTCCATCATTGATCATCTCTTTGTTGGGCTCTTTAGGGCATGGCGTTGCTTGAAACTGTATAATGCGTTCTTGGGACAGACACAGATACATGCGCTCCGTGTCCTTCATGTAAAATGCGCACTTGTGCAGTTGAGACACGGGGTCGTCTGCCTCTAGTAACGCCATCTGTTTGTCCACCTGATGGGATAAGATATAATTAGGAAAACACATAAAAAATGCCTAGGTACTTTTCTGCTGTAATGTAAGCTGGATAAGGCATAAGATTGACTTGCATAATCAACGGAATAAGCAATAAGCAATAGTCAATGGCGTTCTTCTATCTTATTTTGTATACTAACAACATACAATTACTAATATTTATGTTTTGTAAGTTTGATTTATTTTTTTCGTTCACTAACATAAAAATAAAATTGCTCTTAAATCTATATAAATCCATTTTCTGTATTGGGTTAATAGCATGAAAATAAATAGATAATGCTGTGCGAGAAATACAGTTTAAAATTTATTTATGTAAGTTATAAAAAATAGTAGGTTAATTAACTGCCTCATTAGCCTAGTGGGCCCAAGCGCAACTGCTACGCTAGAGGCCCCGGATTCGATTACCAGGTCGAGCAAAGTGTAATTGGATTTTTCCTATATCTCAGTAATAGCTTAGAGTTTGAGATTTGTGCCCAGTTAATGGTGATAGGCTCATCCCTTATTACATAGAACCTAAACATACTGGGGAACTGGAGTACACCTCTGTCCAACTCTTCAGGGAATACAAGGTCTGGTTATGTAGGTTTGTTTTATGTTAATACAATTTTGTAAAAAAAAATTTTTGTTATATTATGTATTACCAAGCCTTCACTAATGTTACAAGTCTGTTTTGAAAATAAGTATACTGTATTATACTAGTATTCTATTATCTGTGAATGTACTTATTTTACTACTAAGTACTTATGTATTCATTTGATACTCTACACTGACTTTCCATTTATTTTATATTATTTTACTTTATTAATGAGGGCAATTTAAAATTAATAGTTTCTGGTAATTTCATGGATTTCAAGTTAAGCCTAAAAATTAAAATTAATTAATTAAAATGGGTGTATATCAATATACATATTTTGTTCCTAGCAGCCCACCCTGCATAGGTGCAGAAATCCCTAGCTTGTTTCAAAATATTCTATAGTATAGCCTATATTAATCTGAAATTATGTAGCATTCAAACGGTAAAATCAGCCCAGTAGTTTTTGAGTTTATTTGTTACATACATACAATCATTCCTCTTTATAACATTAGTATAGATATGTTAAAGGAAGTATATCAATATTAGAGTTTAGGTACCTACCCAATTTTATAATGTTGTGTAATTGGAAGAACAACTTAAAATTATTTTATTAATATTATTTCGAAAATATCTATATAAGTATAACAACTAGCTGTTGGCTGCAGTCACTTGTGCCTAATAAGGATTTACTATAACTTGGCTTAGCTAGGTAGCATAATATCAATATGAAACATGTAGCAGATTTAGCAGTATTTATAGTAACTGCCAGACAGATAAAACCAAAATTCTAAAATTAACTGTTTGGGCTTAAATTCCTAAATATGTCATATATATAAACATTGGGCTGTTAAAATAGAGTAGTTATTAGTATTATTATATGGCTGGCAGCGGATGGATGAGAGCTGGCCAAGACCGGGATGGTTGGGGCTCTTTGGGGGAGGCCTACGTTCAGCAGTGGACGGCAATAGGCTGATATGATGATAATTGAGTTGAGTAGTATGATCTTACCTTCCTTATGATTAGTCTGGGCAGTGCCATGCCTGTGACCGAGCATACCAGCTTCACTGTGGACCCATAGTGAACATATCCATCTCTCACAGCGAACTCCTCTGATTCACTCTCATTGTCATCCAATAGGTGAATTGTGAAAGCTCCCCACTGTGTTGAAGATGCATGGAAATTACCATTTTCTACATGGAGGTACCTTGTGGATACAGTTTGGGACCTTAACCTGTTGAATAGAGCTACCTTTGTTCCACTTGCAATACACAAGTCTGCATTTTTTAATGATTGCTTCTTTTTGGAGGGTTTGGATATCACTTTTATTCGCTTGCTATTAAAAATACCAATATCATGACCATTTCCATAGAACATTTTAACTGAGAGCATGAAGTGCTTCCTCTTATCAGAGTCTGATATGTACAGAGTCTTGGCAGCACAATACTGCTTGCCATTGTTGAGGTCCAACTGTTGCATATCCTGATCAGAGTTACCAATGCCGATGAAGGCACACAACTGTGCTGCCTGTTCAGTCTCTCCCTCACGTAACATGCGTTCACGTCGCAGCCGCCAGCCATCTCCAAACAAGTAGATGCAAGGTGGCGGACAGAAGAATCTTTTCTCGTTACCATATGATTTCTGAGCGACCTTCGCGTGTAGAATGACGACAACCATGTCGGAGCGGTCGCGCAGGTAGCGCTCCATAGCCTCGCGCGTGAGGCGGCGCTCCTCCGGACGGTAGGCGCCGGCGCCGGGCCCAGCTGCGCCCGCGTAGCGCGGGAATAGCGCCGCGTGCTGCGCCGGAGGCGACGCGCCGCCCGCCAGCGCACCCGCGCCCGCCCCGCCGAACTGGTGCGGCATGCTCGCCACGGCTGCCTTCACCTCGCTGCCGTCCGCATAGCGCGCACCCAATCCCGGGCTGCGCAGGTTGATGCTGCCGTCTCCCTAGCTAGCGTCGCCTCTTCGCTGGGACATCGCCGGTCGTTCAGTATACGCGTTTCAAGCGTCCTCCGTAGTCCTCGATCAGAGGGCGCTCGCCCTACGGTTAACTTTCGCTGTGCTGCTGTCGCCTCCGGGTCCGATTATCTCGACGATCGATACACTTTTGTATTATTCACGCCCCTCGTCAGTTAATTACGCTGGGAACTAGCACACATTTCGTACAAGACACCTGTTCGACGACTGAATTTTCGGACGGGTCGGGACGACGTTACATTGGATGGCACTCACAACCGGGGGATGCTCGTCCTCGTCCTCGGCCCGGTGGTTTCCGATTTATGATTTTATTTGATAAAAGTTGACGAAACTTCTGTTTATTCGAGTATAAATACGACAACGCCAGATGCGCGAGCTGTCAAAGATTAACCATAGACAGAGCTAGACGGAGCTGTAAGCAGGCGTGTTGTCGACTACACGCGCGCGAATCGACAGAATCGAGTCGAGTCGATGAGGGATCGGTCGACCCGCGACGCGCCGACTGACAGACAGACGACCGGTCATAGGATGTGGGGTTACGCATGGGGCGTGAGAAAATAAAGTGTGGGAAAGAGTGGGCGTTCGCGGCGTAGTAAAACATTTGATATGTTGTAGTGAACTGAACACATATTTACGAACGCAGTGCGCCAGTAGCAATCGTTTCGTTTTGTAAATGTGTGCGTAGCTGTAGAGGGTACATTGAGCTCACATGGAGCGAAATAGTTGCGATGTGTGAGGAAGAGACCGAGTACCTACCGACGATTGACCGGAGATCTCGTGGGAAACGACCTTTGTTATGTACACTGATATATACATTAGTATAAACAAAAAATCTATTCTGGAATTTAATCGCACGCGATGGGAGTCACTGGACTGTGGAGGCTAATAGAGCCAGCCGGCAAACCCTTGCCGGTCGAGACATTGGAACATAAAGTGCTAGCTGTCGGTATGATGAAGATCTAATTAATTAAATATTGCTAATTGAGTACCTATGTAGTGAGTAAATTATAATTTTATTTAATACTTACACTTTTTACTAGACATATCAATATGGTTGCACCAAATGGTGAAAGGCTATCAAGATGCAAAAGGGGCTCCTCTACCAAATGCACATCTCATGGGTCTTTTTCAACGTCTCTGCAAATTGTTGTACTTTAGAATAAAGCCAGTCTTTGTCTTTGATGGAGCCTTTCCTGAATTGAAAAAAGAAACAATTGTAAGTTAACATTTACTTGTTTGTTTACTTTCCAAATCTAAGATAACATAATAACAACAATAATGTAATGATTGATTCAACAATAATACAAATATTTTAGGCAAAGAGGCAAGATAGTAAAGCTAAGTATAATTCAGAATCGGAGAGAATAAAAAGAGAGCTTGCTCTCTTGTTGAGTAAGAAAACAGCCATCAACAGTATAATAGGTAAACAAACCTCACCAAAGAAAAGTGACCAGACTTCTTCAAATAATGATGACCTGTTCAAATTGCCTGCATTGCCAGAAAGAGAAGAAGAGAGTGAATCTGAGTAAGTCCGAATAGAATAGAAATATATTTTGATGAGTAGTTTTACTACACATCATTGCTATGCTACCATTTAAATGTATTTGTTTAGTATAAAAAGATGAATTAGAACTGAATAATGATAATTATGGAAGAACTTACTGTTAATCATATTTGGTTTTCAGATCCGAAGATGAGCACAGCTCAAGTAGTTCCAGTGTTGATTTGCATACCCTTGATTTACAATCTGAAAGCTTTAAAAACTTGGGTGTGAAGGAAAAGTATGATTTGCTCATAGAATTGAAAGAAACAAGAAAAATGAATTCATGGGGAAGGCTTAATGAGTTGCCTAAAGAGAGTAATTCATTTTCAGACTTTCAAGTAATTATAAGTATCTTTTATAAATTACTTTTACACCTCTACAATAAAAGTTACCAGCTCTTTATGATATTTTATCTACTAACTTACAGATGCAAAGGCTATTAAAAAGAAGAAAGGTGCAAGAATGCCTTGAGGAAACAGAAAAAGAAATGGGTGACTGTGGAATGTCTTTAAATGATTTAGAATCTCTACTAAATGAAGAAGGCATTGATACTAAAATAGACACAATACCTACCCGTCGCATTGCCTCTAATGTTTCTACACGCTTTTTGCTAATTAAAGATGTTAAACAAGCTTTGGCAGAAGCAAAATTGAAAAAGGAATTGGAAAACAAGCCAGGCACTAGTAAGGTTAAAGAAATCACAGAAGTGACAGATAAATGTGAACCAACGTCCAGCAAAGTTGTAGAAATTAGTGAAGCACCAAAAATTCTTGATGAATTGGAAGATGACTTACAAAAAGCAATAAAAATGTCGCTAGAATGTGTAGATGAATCCAATGAACAAAGTGCTAATTTATCTGCTAACACTGATAGCTCTTGGACATCTTGCATGACAGATACAGATTATTCTAATACTGATTCTGAAGAAGATGATGGCTTTGAACAAACTGATATGACATGTGCCAAGGCTTATATCATGCAAAATAGTGATTTCACACACAAAGTTATTGATAAAATTGTATCTGATAGGAAAAATAATAAGAATAAGCAAAAAATGCCCAAAGTAGACGAGATATTAGATGAAATTAATAAAGAAAAGTCAGTTATTGTTGATAATGTAGAACTGTCATCAAGTGATGATGATTGTCTTCAGGTTGATATGTTATCAGATAGAAGTGAAGGTAGTCTTTTAGTGAATGAATATAAAGAATGTTCAGACGATCGTGAGTCACCAGGAAAATTTGAGTCAACTCAAGCATCGGTAATCTGTGTCGAAAATCCTTTGCCTGATATAATAACTCTGGATTCTAGCACAGAAGACACAGAGAATGAATCTGAAACAGTGATACAAAAATCAGACAAGATGAAACAAGAAAACGACTCCAGTGGTGAATTTGAAGAAGTTACAGAAGTTCTAAGTACAAATACTGATTCTAGTGAAGAAGAGTTTGAAGATGTGCCTGAGGTAGAACAGAAATCAAATAAGCCTGTTGTTGAACTTACATTAAATATGGGTGATGCTCCTGATGACGATATATTTGCAGACATCTTTGAAGACGAGAATGAACTTGCAATAGGTAAGGGAGAAGCAATAACACATTTAAAGACTGATATTGAAAAACCTGAAAAGGCTGAATTAAACCCTTCTGTATCAAATTATGTATTTAAAGTACCAGAGGTTCCTGCCCTTAAAACTAAGACTCTGGAAGTAAATACTTTGAAACTCGAAAGTCAAAGTAAGCAGGATCCTGTACCAACCCAAGAAAGTATTACTAAACTTAATGATGGAAATGTAAATAAAACAAATGAACGTAAAGCAGAAGTCGTCAATGTAAATGAAAATTCAGATAAAATGGAAGTTGACAATAATTCTGATGAGCAAAATGATCATAAACAACTAGATCAATGTGACAGTGAGCAATCTCGTGAACTAGTGCAGAATATTCCTAATAATGCACCCAAAGAAATCCTGACAACAGAAAAACTTAATTCCTTAGTTGAAGAAATGCAGAATGAAGAACAGGATTTACTACAAGAAAAAGGGCGATTGGATCGAGTTGGTCGAAATATTACTGAGCAAATGACTAAAGAAGCTCAAGAACTACTGCAAATTTTTGGTATTCCGTACATTGTGGCCCCTATGGAGGCTGAAGCGCAATGCGCGTTTCTGGAAAGTATAAATTTAACTGATGGTACAATAACAGATGATAGCGATATCTGGCTCTTTGGTGGCAGAACTGTGTACAAGAATTTCTTCAATCAAAAGAAGCATGTTTTGCAGTTTCAAGCTGAAAGAATCGAGACATCCTTTAGTGAGTACTATTAATACTTGCATCATTGGGTTCAATGGATTTTGCTACTAGAAATATTTTGGATTCCTATTCCATCCTTTGTTCAATCACCATAAACCTAATATTATAATTTCCAGATTTAAATAGAGAACAACTAGTATTGTTGGCTTTACTAGTTGGCAGTGATTACACAACAGGACTAAGTGGTGTAGGCCCTGTTACTGCATTAGAGATCTTAGCCTCATTCCCATTTAATAAAAGGCAACTTCTCAGTGAAACTTCAAAGCAAGCTAAATACGCGCAAATTGTGAAGGGACTACAAGAGTTTAAGCAATGGGTCAAAGCTGGCAAGAGGACAGACAACACAAGTCTTAAAAAAAAGTTAAAAAACGTTATTCTCACAGAAGACTTTCCCAGTGTGCGGGTAAGTTTTGTTGTCAATGGAAAATTACTAATTTGATTCTTATTATACGAGTGAGAGATGTCCTTTAGATTACATTAGTACAGTTTCAACAAAATCATTTTTTTTTAAAAGCTTACTAGCAATGTGGGTCACACATTACTCGTATTCTTGTTAACCCCTCGTGCTAAGCTAAATGCTTGTGTTACGAGTGGGTTCACGTCGGTAGTGCAATGGGTGGGGTTCGAACCGGCAACCACATGATCGCAAGTCCGACGCCCTAGCCGCTTCTTTTACGCTTTTTTCCGTAATATTGATTACATTAGTTCAATTTCAAGAAAAATGAAACCAATGTTAATTCAATTTTGTTACATCAAGTTTTCTCCTTCCTTTTTAAGGTAGTTCAAGCATATTTGGAACCAAATATAGAAAAAAGTGAAGATAAGTTTACATGGGGCGAGTTAGACATAACAATACTGAGAGACTATACTAAATCCAGGTTTGGTTGGTCGCAAAACAAATTAGATGAAATTATAAAGCCAGTTCTCAAAAGAATGCAGGATCGCAAAACCCAGAGATCTGTGCAAGACTTTTTCAAAAGAAAAGTAGAATTTCAATCTCTGGAAGAGCAGATGAGTAAAAGAGTAAAAGCTGCAGTACAAAGAATGGGCCCCGAAGCTATAATCTCAGAAGAAAATGAGAAGATCGAAGAAGATACGAAACCTGCTACAAAAAGAAAGGCAACAAAAAGCAATGGCTCCAAAAGTACAAGCAAAGCAGGACCATCTGCTGCCAAACAACGAAAGAATACTGAACAAGATTTACTGATAAATCAAGGAGTAAAAGTTGTATCACAAATTAAAGATGGGAAATCGGAATTAGAAATAAGAATTCCGAAATCTGATCTTTTCCAAGAAATTATTCCACAGAGAGAGCAAGAGAAAAAGAGTTTATTGGAAAATAAAATGAAGGCAATAGAATTGTTCAGGAAAACAAAACTTGACCAAAGAAGAAAACATGTTAAAAGAAAGCCTATTCAACCTAAAGAAAAGGCGGATCTTTCAGAAAGTGACAGCGATTAATTTGAATTTTAACATATCAGCCGTTAGCTTTTTACTGGCGTACCCACAAACTGGCTGGTGAAGTATCTATTCCTATCCCGTTTACTAGACACATATCTAAAAATCCCTATTACAATTTGCCCAACTTCAGCACCTCGTTTCATCGCCGGCAGCGCGGAGGCGTTATGTCCTTTATTTCCTCAATAGCGTGAACATACAGAAGCATTAGTTTTACCTTTAAAATTAAAGAACTAGCCTTGATTTACACAATGTTGAAGGGTTTTAAAATAAGCAGTATTCATTAAATTACTTAAAATAAGGCGGAAGAATGAAAAGCTTTGTTGAGCACAAAGCAGTCATATATGTGCGGTAAAAATGACACATTTTGCACGTCTTATTTAGTTACTAGGCCAATAAGGCAATTCAATTAATTTATTATTTTACCAATTAAAATAAAAAGCATTCGTAAAATAGTAAATTTATTATTTACATTTAACTTTTCCAATTAACTAAGCAGTTTTTAAAATAATTATGTTAAAATAAAGTTACATAATATGCACACCATACGCGGATGTATTTATAAACAATGCCTAACATTTATTTAAATAAAAAAGTGATAGTAGTCTAAAATAGTGATCACATATCTATATCTATTGTCAATAATCAATATTCTTTTTCCACCAATTGTCTAATTTTGACAAATACTTTAAGCTTGAAATAAAATCATCAAGTTTTCATTGAAACTAAATAATTGTAACAATCAGTTCTATTTTAAAATGGGAATTGTACGGAAGTTTCATAATGGTTTAGAGCGGCCCGACACGTCAGCTGTGTGGAAAAAAGCCCGCTACCAAATATAAAATCGTTAACAGCTTGGGATTCTGTTCAATTGCTTGTTTCTTGAAAAATGTAACGGGCGGGGGATACGTTGTAACAATCCGCAGCTTGGAGAAGTCACTTCTTTTGCAATTTCTTTGCCATAATCTATGTTGCTAATGAGTACTGAACTGTATGGTACGGTCGTGGCATTCGTGACTGCTCAGTGATCTGAATTTCAACAAAGATTGTATCTTGCTAAGCATTCGTAATTTGAAGCAGTAATGAATGTTTCAAGCTTATGGCCTTCAAACAATTGCAGAGATGAATTTTATTATAAATACATCTTTAATGAGATCCCAAATGTCCGTTATCGCTAATAATTTTTATTTTGAAAAAGTACTAAATTTCACTTAGTTTCAAACTTTTAAATTGCGATTCTAATATCATACAATAACATCGAATCACTTATTCGCACATCACATTATTTTTGTTTGAATAGGGCACATTAAGTACTATTATAGTAGCCAATCTCTTCATCAGACAATTCAAGGTCTTTCTAAGACTAAATTTCTTGCGCAAGGTAATATTACTTGTTTTCATACAATAAATATAAAGGTTTGATTTTCATTCACAAAAAATCTTACACAGCTAGCGACTACAGGCGCATACACATTGAAGAAACAAACAAGTTTTGGACTGCAACGAAAAGTTACCTTTTGATGCACTACATTTATTTCAGTCAATATGTATACAACCTAACATTCAAAAGTAATATAATAATAAACAAACGATTAAAAAGACGCACATGAGACTATCAATTTATTAGTGTTATAAACTTTTATACAATTAATCACAATGTGTACAGCAGTCTCACTTGTCACACTGCCATAATTATTGCTGCTTGCGACGCTTGCGCAGCTCACGTATTACGCGTGGTTTCACATCGACATCCACAAGTCATACGTGCGATTTGATATTAAACTTGTCACCAACACTGGTGTCGCCACTGGTAGTGTCCAATGCACAAGACATTTCAATAAATGGACTAGGCGATAGTTCATTTCTTTGCATAATAACAACGCATTGGTGTAACAAGTCTGCTTAATTTAACAATAGCGCCCATAGCGCGACGGACACGTCAATACCGCTGTACCAACACTCGATACTTAACCTAACACCGCGTTAATCTACTTTGACCACACTGTAAATCTTTCTGACAAACCAGAAGCAAGCCATGAAACCTATGGTGCCTGTGAGGAGGAAGAATAAGAAGACCATAATGAGAGTGTATCCGAAGTATAAGAAGGTGGAGGCGGCGTCCTCGATGTTGAGCTTGGTGACAAAGTAGTGGCAGCAGTAGATGAACAGGTAGCCGGCCGTGGAGCCCGAGCTGAGGAAGGCGCGCCACCACCAGTGGTAGTCCTCCGCGCACAGGTGGAAGTAGCACAGCAGGATCGTCGTCTCCGAGCACGTGATAACCAGTATCACGAACACCAGGAACAGGAAACCGAACATGTAGTACATCTGGAAAACAATATTATGATTTCATATTACCGTCAGATATGGTGGTATGTTGTATTCCAAAATCCTAAAATATTGGGAAGAAAATATACATTTACAGGTACTACCAATTTACCATTACAAACTTATCAGTAAACTAATAAGCAGGTTGTTTATGCAACATCAAAAACCACTGCAATGTGGTAAAGAGAATACATACTTGGCTGGACCAAAGCGAGTTAAGAATAAAGAAGAGCTGAATGAAGATGCATCCAAAGGGTAGCACTCCTCCCATCACGATGCCAGGGACAGGTTGAGTGTAGAGTGACTGCTCCGGGATCTGCCGCGGGATCTGGTTCGTGCGCACTGGATGATCCAGGATCTGAAGAACATGTAAGAAGCTGATAAAACGACTCCAGCATAAACTAATTTGTATAGTTAACGACATTGTTTATAGCTTACGCAGCTGCATTGTCTTTTCTAAT